>CBXJ02000001.1:0-16910 GCA_000612645.2 Trichuris muris
GTACCTCAAAGGTGCCCCATTTTTGAAGAATACTCCATACCTGAGCCTCCTACAATTCGATTCTTGACAGGTACGTACGCGCTGTGCCGCATGCTTTTTTTAAAAAAATCTTCATTATAATTCACCTATAACCTGTGGTTTTGTAACGAGAGCGTGTTGTAGGGACTTACTGCCTTCAAAGCAAGCACAAATACGGGTGTGCACTTTTTTTGTACTGTCGCAATCAGTCTGTTAGCTGTATGAACATGCCAATATGTGTCAGTAACAAGCTTCCTGGTCGCGCTTAGCTAAGTTGCCTAAGCCAACCCCATCCACTGATAATGGGTTGAATGAGATGCGGAAACTTTTTATTGCTATCAATTCTGCTATTGCTGTGCTATGCTTTCTTTTCTAGAATAATTAAGTTGGTAGTGAAACTGATCTTTTATCTTGAACTTCTGGTTGCTATGATTAACCCGTAAACTGCCGACAAGTTCTGGTAACATTGTTATGCAGATGCAGAAGATAAGGCGGCGACCGTAGAGTCGTGCTGCAGACGCGTAGGTTGGTTTTGTCCCTTTACGTTCAATAAGGAGAACACGCTGAGGCAAAGTCGATAACATTCAAAGAAAGCACGTACTGGCAAAATGCAAATCGTTGTATTTTTATGCGTTCGTACAATGTATCTGCATTAATTAGTTTGTTTATTTCAAACAAGGACGTGCATGTTTGTTTTTTCCACCAACGTGCATTCCCTTTACACTGTGCCATGTTATCTCTTCCGGGACTACATAGAAAGGAGACGACACTGCTCTTTAAGTCACTTTCAGAGTAATTGACAGAGCTTAATTATATATGAACATATTGTTGCTGGTGTGCCCTGTGTAACAGAAACACACGGTACATGGTTGAAGTTGGACCAGATTATTATTATCGTTTACATTTTGTAGGGCTCATGCTGTCGGACACTGATGATCGACTGCGATTTGGGTGTGCAAATTTGTAGCTGCGATTTATATGGCCTTTTGATTTTCGACAAAAGGGATTTTAGAATGCAACATACTTGACAGTATAGGCAAATTGACCGCTTAGAGTCGTAATTATTGGAGCGACTCGATTTACGAAACTAGTTACGTTTCGTGCTTTCATCTCTAGTGTTCACAGGCGACATATCGTTGGTCGTGTGTTGTGATTTGTGAGCTCCGCAACGAGCACTACTTCCTCGTTCTTCTATTTCCTTATGACGAACTCGTTGTACGGCTCTTACCGCCTAGATACCTCCGCAATGAGATTTCCATTATTGCTTATTACATTACGGAAGCTTACGATGATCGTTCATCTCAGCGATTATTGCAGTGAAAAAATTTTGACATTTTAAGTTTGAATACTAAAGAACAGCAAATTTGCGAAAATAAACATCATACTTATGGCTTAAATTTTTTCTTCTTTGTTTGACGGGATAATTTCATAATATTCCATTTTTGTAACACGGTTGAATCCCGTTTCTTTTTTAAGAATATTTTTATTATTGACAGAGCTTTCGGACGTTTCCTCGTCCATCATCAGTGTTAATAATAATGTCCACTGCCCAGTCAGTCGACAGTTATGCAAGCTCCTCCGCTCGACCAATCGGGTAGGCGGCATCAACTATCAGGTCTATACCTGGACCAATCAAGCGACTGTCGCCCGCCCAGTCGGTCATGCAGAAGAGCGAGCGTCCCATCCGACCGACCAAGGCAGCGACACAACACAAAATGAACAACAGCAGTAACCATCAAAGGCACGTCGAAATCTACTTTAAAACGACTGTGCTTTAAAGTCCTTTTCCCGGTGTTTTCCTTCTTCTTTCTGTTGCTCCCTATCCGATGTTTCTTCCTTCTTCTGCCGTTGTCCTTTTATCCATGCGCCCCGTGCAGCGCGTGTATATTGAAATTTTTTCTTCTTTGTTTGACGGGATAATTTCATAATATTCCATTTTTGTAACACGGTTGAATCCCGTTTACTTATGGCTGTGAGAGCTAAGCTGTTGGTATCCCGCATGATCGAGTGGAGGGGCTGCAGACCCAGCGACCGACTGAGCTGTTGGCAAACAAATAGCGGTGACGGCAGATCAGGGAAGTCCGAAAGCTCCGCGGTTTCTTGAAGTTAATACAAAGGACTTTCGGTGAAATAGGAAAAAGCCGTGAAAAAAATCTGCAAATTTGTATGATGAATAAAATATTTATAAACAAGTAGCACTATTGAACACTTAACTGGGTGAGTTAATGAAAACTCCGTGGACACATTATGCTGTAGTGACATTCAGAAAATTTTTCTTCAGTGTATTTGCTTGCGCAATATTCCGTTGATATTTGCAGCCACTTGATGCTCGTTGATATTATTCAATGAATCAGTAATCATACCGGTGCAGCTAAATAGATGAGCAGGTTATTAATCAGTCTTATGCTATTGCAGGCGGTAGAATGCCGTTAGGAAAGCCCGATTGACTCAATCGTACAAATGGCGTCTTCACAATTAATGTTGTCGTCCATCAACCTGATGCAGCAGGTTCTTGTAGTACGTGAACTTTCTAGTTGAATAACCGTTTTTTATGTAAAGCAAACTTGAAAAAATGAATGAAACATTGTGAACCCGCCATGGAGAATTCCATTTTTGGCAACATATTTGCTAATCAGCCTACCAGCAAATATCTTACGCTGCGTAATTGGCACGTTAAACTCTGGCCGAGTTAAATTGCTAGGACCAGACGGCTTCAAGTAATGAGACTATACCAATCAGTTGTAACAAACCAGGCGAACTTTCTTGGAGTTTTGCAAGAAATTCACAGTTTCCTCCTGTGATGAATCACAGAGAACCTCTGATGTTGAAACTGCCGTTTACTTGGCGGCGTTCTTTGGTTGCTGAAAACGAGATGGGCAATTGCCTCTCATTAATCGAAACAAAGTTCATCCGTCCGTTTAAACCTCATTGTCATTTTATTAAAGAGGGAGCCATTTTTAAGTTGGGCCAAATTTAATTGCGGCTTTGTCATCTTATGAACTGCCTAAACCAATTATTTTTGCACCACGTGGTTACAACGATTGGCACACGAAATCATGTAATAACAGAACACATCACAATAGATGTGATAACGACTGAAGGAAGGTGATCCCATTAGAAGTGCCTTCCTTTACCTATTCCTTTGTTTGAATTTGAAAAAACGTAGAAAAGAGGACATTCCTCCAAGTCAACAACAGATTGGTGGTACGTTTCCCACACTTGTTTCGCGTCGAAGCAAATAGTTCCTCCACCGCGATAAATTTGTCCTTTCTACAAGCGTATGCCGAGAATATGATCAACTTTCTTCCCATTACCTGTCGGTTTATATCTCCTATGCAAGTGAAGAACGAAGTCGAAGCATCATCAGCAACAGCCCACTTTGAGTGATCGTCAAGCGCTGGAAAACTAATGTTGCTTGAAAGGCGAATATGCTTCACGTTCTCCACGTAGTATGGTTCTGTACAGTTCGATGGCAGGTTGGTTGAGGAACCCCGATGCCACGTTTCAACCAAAAGAGGGGTCTTCAATGTCTGAGCGACAAAGTCACTGTAAAGTTCTATAAGAAATGCAGATATTATGGCTGTGCATCGGTCCAAGCTCGTTAAACCTTTTCTCCACTTCTTATTCTTAGCAAAATGTTGAAACATTTGGCCACCTGCCGATCGTATGGTGGATAATCGGACAAACGGTTTCGTCTGCGGACCTTCGCCAGCCAACACTTTAGCTAACACAGGAAAACGCTGTGCAAGCGATAAAGGTAATTGCGCTGCGTAAATTCCAGGGCTATTGTAGTACAGCTGTTCGCCTGAAAGGTATCGGCAGATACATAAGGGTCTTTAAAAAATGAAAGTAAGTATACCGATTTCGGAAAGGCTGTTCAATTTAAAAGTAATGCAAAGCAGAGTTTGACCATATACCTTGCCCGTATTCGGGTAAGTGAAGGCATTAGGAGAAGGAAACTTAGGTACACTGTGGATAAGCCAGAATCCAAGACGATCACCAAAAGCCACTACTCCTGAAATAAATAAAGATCTGATCATATTCCTGCTGCAACTGTGCTCCTAACAACACTACTGTCAGCGTCACAGGGCTTCAAGGGGAATACACCTACCTCGAAAGGAAGCCGTCCCATTTTTGCATGATTTTATACAAGACTTATCCCACCTTAGGCATTAACACCGTGTTGATACGCACAAAAAACGCGCTAACTTTATTATTATTATTATTGCTGCTGTTGTTGTTGTTGAGGAGGAATTTTTCCTCAAACCTTCGAGTAGTTTGTTTCATCGTAGACTAGAACGAACGGATGCAGTTGATGTTCCTCAATGTTTACACTATTGCGTGTTACCAAAACCGAATACTAGCGAACCCAGATATTTTCTGAACATTCGGCATAGTCCTTTTCTGTAACTTATGAAAATGGCAATAGCTGTGCGTAGAATAAATCTATCTTTTTTATCTTGAAATCGAGCAAACATGGATCTGACGAGCTGGAAATTGAAATTCGTGAGTTGTTCAAGAAGTTCCGGAAAGTATTGCAGTGTGTACAAAGATGACAGCGAATAATGTCAACGGCTGCAAAAGTGGAAATCACCACCTTCAGAAATGTCTAGATTCCGATTGAAAATATGTCGTAAAATAATTTTGACAATGGTGTAATTAAAGATCTTGCATGTTCCGGAAATGTTTTGAAGAAGCCACGCACCCGCACAGCGTTTCAGAAATGACAATGTAAGCCGCGGGAAACATGTTTTGTAGTCATACGCTTGTTTTGCGCATGTGGCGTAGTAATGCCGTCGGTACTGTTGAACGCGGAACTTTCCACTGTTACTTCAAACATTTATCCCTCGATGTCGCTTTGCAAACTTCGACATCGCCAAATAAGAATTACGCAGGTAGGAACAAAGGTGGATGAAAATTTTCAGCAGGATTAAACCTGTTTCTACAGTCAATTAAGGTCAGCCATTGAGTGACACTGAAAGACGTACATTTTACGCAGACATTTGTAGAGAGCATTCACCGAAGTTTAATCGCATCTGGTCAGTATTGGTACGCCTAACCTAACAATAGTGGAATGAGGTATTCAACTCTTACAATTATTGGCCGAAGAAATAGCTTGTAATAAATGGCAACAAACTGCAGCAGATCCTACCTTTGCTGTGGGCTGCATTCCAGTTGACTGTACCATTTGGGTAAGCGTCACTGTACATCATGTAAAAGGTTGTAGTCTCCCTCATGGCGTCATACAATGGTTGAAAAGTCCGAGCAAGCGCACCGTCGGGATCGTCAATTTTGTGAACGGACGGCCGCCAGGATGGCTCCGTTTTGTCCATGTACAAATACCGAGAGCCGTACTTCAGAAAACTGTCATAGTGCCCAAGTACACGCGGCAGCTTATATATAATAAACCTAAGGTCCAATTAAAAAGAATGAACAACGGTGAAAGACAGAGGAAGAACTGAGCCTAACTGCATACCAATCGACAGCTTTACCATCTTCGCTTACACATTTGAAAGCCTGGCACAGAGCAAGCGAACAACAAAACACGACGAGAAGACAGCAGTAGCCCATTGTCTGTCGTGTATTCGCTATCTATGAAATGCATAATAAGTAACTCGACAAGTTTAATATATTGGTATAATACTGAATGTAACTTTTACTATAATACAATGATGAACCTGCGTTAAGTCAGGAAATCACATACTCCTACTCTTTAGGAAAGCGCACAGACTTGTAGTTCTACTAGTCCTAACGTCCGATTAATTACCTTTTAGAACATGTTTTAGCGGAACAAGTTCAAATGCTGTTCTTTAATTACACAACGACAACGGTCAAAAAATGGCGAGTAAGCATTTGGTGGCTCAAAAACTAGCTCTCGGGAGCAAGTGAAACAGGTTTGCATAGGGAAAAGGTTTACTAACGAAACGAGACTAAAATGGGAGAACATCAAACCGAAGGGTACTCTGACAAAATCTCCAAACAAACGGCCATGTGAACCGAAAACATCAAGCAACTGGGGCAGTCTCCATGCTACTCTTTAAAGGTCACCGCGGTTTTACAACCATCGCTCACTTCTCATTCGTAGTAAAGTTCATGCAAACTCAACGTTGCTGTTACCACTGGAAGTGAGGAAGTGAGTGCTGATTAAAATATTTAAGTGTTACTATCTTAAAATCTTGGCAAACATAATGAACAGATAAAGTCAAATGCCGTATGGTCGGCTGTTCATCGCTGGTAATAAACCGCTGTTTGAACAGGAGGAACTGATTATTCATGTGCATACAAACGCTGAACTTTCCGCAGACATGAGGGATGATAGAGAGGCTTTAACATGCTCTAACAACGTTTCTAATAATGATCATGTGCGCGAAAACACTGAAGCAAACGCCTACCACAAAACTACTTCTCCAGTGGATCAGTATCAACGTAATATACTTCATTTGAACAAACTAACAACTAACATCACATTTAGTATGACTAACAGTGAAGTCTCAGTATTCGATGAAGAGATTGTAGGCAAACGTTTGAGATTAATAAAAGCCTTGAAGGATGATTTGTTTATAACAGTGACTCTCAAGCTGTTTCGTGCCAGCGCCCGATTAGGCCCTCTCCACCGCCCCCCACTGTGCGTGAGTCGTTACATTCGCGATGATTGGTCCACGCTGTTCTGAGGACGATCAGATTTCATGAGACGATGAATCATCACTGATCAGATTCCGTCAGACGATGAATCATCACTGAGCGTCTTTCGGTTTTTCGTTCATTGGCCTCACTAAGCGTATAATGAAGGCTTCCCAAAGGAACTACCAACCTATGCGACACTGGCGCGACGTGCACTGCACAAAGGCTATTTGCACACAGCGTGTGCGTTTGCATATGAAAGTAGCCTGTTCTGTCATAAAAACTGCAGCACCGATGCGCTGAACAGCTGCTGTCAAAACGATCACCCGTGCGTCGAAAAAAGCTTCTCGGTATCTCCAGCGCCCCCTTGAAGCTTCTACCGCCCCCTAAAACTCTTCCAAAATCTTCCACCGCCCCCCAAAAATCTCCCAGCGCCCCCCGAGGGGGGGGGGGCGGCACTACCGCCCCCTTGAGAAACACTGGTTTATAACAAGGCATTTCATTAATGATGAAAAGTGAAAAGTCGATTTCCTTCTTCTGCAGGCTTTAATAAGCGGAGCTTTCCGAGCCGAAGTGTTGATTGGACGGAACACTGCGTCCGTTTACCACGACGCAGTACCAGGCAAAAGCCAATGGGTCTATGCGATGACAATTAAAATTGAAGACTGGGTCTATGGTAAAGGGAGATTCGGCTAAGCTGTTTTTTCTACGGATTCTTCCCATTATCCTGTCTGAAATTAAACGTAACAACGCCTTACCAACGAATGGATGGGTCACTTATTAGTAAAATTCCACATAAAAACAAATACTAATCTCCAAGCTTTCAGAACAAGCCAGTTCCGTCTTCAGTGAGTGGCAAAAGCGTTTTGCCGCTTGCTGAAGACGGAACTATCTAGTTCCGAAAGCTCCGAGACAAGCAAGCGTTTTTGATTTGAATGTTACCTAACAACTGACCCATCCGTCCGTTTATAGGGCGTTGTTACGTTTAATTTCAGACAAAGAACAACGAGAAGAATCCGTAGAAAAAACAGCTCGACAATTAAAATTGGTCAACGTTACATTTTTTGCACATCTCAAAAAGACTGTTCGGAAGGAACTTCTATCGCTTGAACTGTAGCTAAGGCGACAACAATTCGCGCTTTCTGTTTTAAGAATCAACTTGAGTGTCACACAAAAATATGCTGCTTTGATAAACAAAATAAAAGGTAAATTTTAGCCAAACGTTTGAACTCGTACAACTCCAACCGTACAGACGTGCTACGCTGTACATACTACTTGTTGCTATGTATTGATACGATGCAAGAGGACGCATTTCTTTAGGCTTATAACTTTTGCAAACTCATGCAGCAATACCTTAAATAATTCCGCATAAATGCTTACCAGCTGAAAGTGCACTGCGCTTGGTGCACGTTCCAATGGTTAATCGTCCTCAACCCAAAGCACAACGGACCAGCAGAGGATTCATTCGAACTTCGAAGTTGTTTTCTGCCAGACTGCTTCCGTCCCAGCGATCTTTTTACCAGCATACCACTTGAATACACGTACGACATTATTATGGATCTGTTATCTTCGGACATAACTCTGCATGAGAACAAAACTAAATCCACACCACATCACTGGACTGGTCAAACAACCAGTTTCAATGGAATGGTGTTTACTACTCACAAACAAAGGGAGCACCAATGGGGAGCCCCCTTTCCCCGGTTTTTGCAGATATATTTATGGAACACTTGAAAAAAAGGCCTTTACATCAGGGGTCTCAGGTCATAATCCTAAGGTTTTTAAAAGATACGTGGATGACATTTCTGCAATAGTTAAGAAAGGCACAGAAGAAAACATAATGACACACTTCAATAGTCTTTTTCCGGACAACATAAGTTTCACCATGGAAAAAGAAACACAAGGGCAACTACCCTTCTTAGACGTAATGGTAATAAGGAAGAAAGACTGTTTAAGAACGAAGGTTTACAGAAAACCGACACATTCGGACAAATTCTTGGATTTCAATTCATGCCACTCCATTAAGATAAAGAGAGGTTTAATCTTAGGAATGGTTGACAGAGCCTTCAGAATATGCAGTCAAGAATTTTTAAAAGAGGAATTGGACTACATCAAGAGAGTACTCGTAGAGAATAATTATCCTCCAAAGTTTACTCCAGATTGCATAAAAGATAGGACACAAAAGTGGTTAAAGAAGGAATTAAAAGTGGGACAACAGGAAAGGACTGACACCAGGTTGATCATTCCTTACTACCCTGGTGTGGGGGAAAGAATACAGAAAATTGCCAGCTCAATTGGAGTTAAGGTGGGTTTTAACAACCATGATAATTTAAGAAACATTCTACGCTCTGGTAAAAGGAAGATCCCAAGTGACTTGGCACCAGGAGTTATTTACAAGATTAAATGTGGATGTGGAAATGTATATATAGGTGAAACGGGTCATACGATTGAACACCGTGTCGAACAACATTTGGACTTGATCAAAAGGTACCGGGTTGCAGAAGGAAGGAGAAGGTGTGAAAGCAACCCGAGGAGAGGTCGACCACAACGTAATGACCAGGAAGTAGTTATGGAACAACGTAAGAAGGCATCGGCAGTAGTGGAGCACGTTGTTTCTTGCTCGTACCCGGATAAAAGTTTAGAGGCAAACAAGTTAGAACAAGAGATTTCAGGATTAGAAAATTGAAAGAAGCGATTTACATCAAACATTGCTCGTGCATGAATAGAGATGAAGGCACGGGAATCAGCGACATTTGGTCGACATTGTTCACTCGAACAACACTTCAACAAGGGACTTTAAACTAGAATGGTGACTTTAAAAATGTAGACGCATACGAGTTTTAAACGAGATTTCGGTTCTGGCAGGTGTTACTTTATAGACTGTTTCGCTGAAGACGGTTGTCAAGGTATGACACCGAAAGCTCCGATAGAATAAATAAAGCTTTACCAACGGGTTTATAAGCCGTGTTTCTGAAGAAGAAAATGAAATGTATTCATATATACGCAGTTAAGACTCCATCTACGCTAACTACTCGTTCGTTCCAATTGCTACCAACAGCTGTCGAACTCTCCCACACAGAATTTTCAGACTTTAGGAAACAATGAAAACAGGGGTCTCTTCGTAATGCCGTACCAAAAGAGAAGTAATCGAGAAATGGTGCCACTTCTCAGTAGTGAGTAAACAATTAAATGAAATGAAATGGACTACGAAGCAAACGAGAATTGCACCTCTTTTGTCAGAGTAATATATAATGCTCCGTCGGTACAATGACTTCATTGATTTTAATATCAATAACTATAACTATATCGCTATGTCGGTAACCACACAATAAACGCTCTACCAACGTGTAGAGGAGCAACGTATTAAAGAACACGATAACCAAAACAGAGATACGCAAAGCTACACTGTTCTTTCGTCAGCCTATGGATAAGGCAATTAGGATGACTACATGATTAGAAGAGGCAAGCGTGGGTTATAAAAGTATGCGATTACTGATTAATTGACCATAACCAACCGAAATAAATGCGATAAAAGGTGCAGAACAAAATTGTAGAGTCAACACTTTCTCAGCTTTCCAGATTTTGAATAGTTAAAATACCACCTGATTTTCGTAAAATACGACTCCCCAAAGTTTCAAAAGACAAACAATCGCACCATCTCTTACAATGCTAAATTAGCTAACCATCCGTTAGTTATTTTAACTTACATTGACTAACATTTTAACTATTTTAACTACAGACAACATTACTCGTACGACACTTCAACCTCCGCCGTGTGCACATCGAAAGTGCATTTTCGGGTACTTCAGCCTTTCAAAACCTAAACAGTAAGATTCTCCATGGAAGTCAATTATGGAAAATGAAATTTTTAAACACTCTCAGCCACGTCTGCTGTGATCACGCTAAACTTGAAATACGAGAGAACAAAATTAACCATACCCTTTACTGATGCAAGTACGCAGCGATTCTGCTGGACTGCAAAATTACCACCTTCTCCACAAAAGCCTCACGTAACCAAGAAAATGCGGCAAAATGGCGGAAAAGAACGACATGTACACAATCTACATATCTAAGATGTTTATTAAAAATTAGGAATTAGCAGGACAAAAGAACGGCCGCAGAATAGGTGATAAATCAAGCGTGTGCCCACGAAACGGGAAAGCAAGTTCTTCGTGTCAAGAAAGGGATAAAAACGCGAATGAAACCCACCACTGTTAAACGCTACTGCACATCGTATATATGCAAGGCAAAGTGGCAGTGTACAGAAAATCCCCTCCCTACCGTATCAAAGCACTGTTTCTTGATGCCCAAGTTCAACAAGTCCGTTGTTCTTTCTTTCCTGCTACCCCACTAAAGGCATCCCTTTGCATGCAAAAAACACGCGCGACAGTTGACGAGAGTAAGCCAGAACCTACTAGCCATCCTTTCGAGGAAATGTACATTGCACAAGAAAGTAGGTACAGGAGAGAAGTGCTCGACAGCCATGCCTAAGCTAACGCAAATGTGCTTAGTCCAAATGATGCCATTTCGATCTCCCGTACGCTAGAGATCACCGTTACGCTAGACATGCTCGATGTTGTTTTGTAAACCTTTGAACCAAAACAATTGTCCTCACTATGCATGACTTCAACGTTGGTTCATTCGCGTTGGCGTCGAACGGTAGAAGCCCGCATCCATGCCGGTTGCTTAACTCTCCAGAAGTTAGGAAGTACACTCATAAAGAGTGAAAACAAAGAATAAGCAACTAGATTCATCCCAAAATTTAGCAGCTTAGGGAAACGCGTAAACAGTTGCAACAAATTCACTGAGACATTTACCATGCACGTCATAACCATTCATTTTGGTCCACTTTCATCATCGTCCATCGTCCACTTATGATCAATTCAACCGACAACGTGAACACAACCATGGAAATGTAGACGACATTAGTAATTACGCGCTGCCGCTTCAGTGGGCTTACCTTAGTCTGTTGTACCCTATTACTTGGCTCTTTTCAGCTGTCCATAAATGGATTAGCAACGAACGGGAGGTTTAGAGTTAAGTATGGACAAAGCCTATTGTGGCGTTGAACCTACGAATAATACTGATTCAAAGCCAAAAGAGACCATTGCTACACGCGGTACAGCAATAGTCCATATGCACAGTAAAAGAAGCTTCACTGTGCAAGGCTAATCGACGTTCTTCATTGACAAACCATCTTTAAATACGGTTTCTCAAACGCTCCTAAGAATGCTTCGTCAATGGTGAGCTTCTATTACGACGTTCTATTACGAAGAATATTGTTATTAATATTTGGCATAACGCAGTGAACTTCATACACTGTATGGCCCAGCGCTAACACATCGCTAGTGAACGTATTCAGTTCGTAGTCGCAACGAAAATCTTGTGAGTGAACCACCTATTGTACTGGTGCAGATGTTAATATGAGTAAACTATTTCAGCTAACAATGAAGAAACGTGTAAATTCCTTACTTGCTTATTCTTCGCTGGACGTCTCAGACTGGCATCGTCTTAGGCAGACTCTTAAAATGAGTGCATAAGACATTGACGACAAAACAAGTAAATGTGTTTACTTAAACCGAACAACTGCAGCAACATTTCCCCAATCAACGCTGAATACTAAGTGCTGCAATCGCCTTTCTTACACAGTCGTGGACGGTATTCAGAGTTGCATCGCGATTTGCTTTTGTAATGGTGAAAAGCCTGGCTGCGGGTCCACTTCGAACTTCCGCAAATGCCTCCAGTTCCCTCAGCGGTTTCGCTGGAACAGTTGCAACGACTATTGTTGATGGCTGGCTAAATACTTGCAAAGCTGCTTGACCAAAAGGCTTGCTCGTCAATTCCATTTTCCCGATTTCGTCAACAACGAAGACAGTCGGTTCAATTGATGAACTATCCTCAACTAGAAGGGACAAAAATGATCAAATGTTAAACAATCGAAGCTTTGCTTACACATCTGACGAAACACTTCCAGAGCCAATGGTTCGAACTGGTTTAACACGACGCTGTATCTGCCCACGCTGGGATAAGGACCGCCCGGCGGTGGCTTCACTGTGGCCAAGGTTCCTCTTTGACTTCCATCGACAGTTACAATTTCAAAGCCGGTTCGACCAACGCTGCTGCGCACCTCCGTTGTATAGAAGCCACGCAAACGAACGGATTCACGCCGCAGAAGTTCGCAGAGACGACACACCAGCGTCGTTTTTCCAACCCCTGGTAATCCGGTAACGAACAAATGCCGATAAACGCCGCCATTGTCCATCGTGTCCCTAACAAGGTTGACAATGAGCAATATTTGCTCTTTGTAATGGTTCATCGCAGCAGCACACACCATTAATGATATTTCTGTTAACACTGTTTGATATCGTAGAAAACATATTCATCACCCAGCAAGAATCAATCATTCATTGCACACGGAAATCGACATATTCCCCTAATCAAGAAAGCGTTCCTTGGATCTATTCGCTATCTACAGAAGAGCAAGATTTTCAAAAACGTTAAAAGCATTTGAAGTATGGAGGCAGAAAAAATCCAGCCTTTAAAAGCGCTGCAACTGTGAACAGAAGTCCGCGAAAACCAGCAATGTCTACAACGGAGAAAACTCGTGCACTCATATATTCTCGACTGTTTGTATCCGCCAACTTGGACGCTAGAACCACTGTTACGTACTAATGAAGAATTGCTCCAAAATAAAATGAGCTGATCGAAGCTACAATCTAAGGCACGTAGTTGTTCGATGAATTTTCAAAACCGCGTCGAAAAAACTGTTCGATCGACCGGAGAAGCCCAAAATTACCTTTAACCACATGCCCTATGCGCCCAAACCCCTCAGCAGCCGAAAAGCTTATCAGTGAAAAACGGTGCGAACAAATACACGCCGGAATCGCGGCTTTAGGAGCATCTTTGTTCTGCCTCAGCGATACAAAGCGAAGGCGGCGGATCAAACGCGCTGAGAACAAAAACGCAATTCCAAGCGTCCCGACAGCTATTGCACGTTCGTCTGCGTCGTTTCGCTTTCGTAATCGTATCAATCACCCAACAATTTGGCCATTTTATTAACAGAAATTCCGCACTGCCAGCAGCTTCGACCGGCAACCTAACGGTTTCATAACAATGTCATGAAACCTAAAAGCACGTCCAAACATTCGGTTAAGCATAGCTTTTCAAAAAGTTAAGAGAATTAGCGCCACTTCAAGCCCAAAGTTCTCAGCAACCGTAGGAACGAACGCCTTTGTGATTATCAAGTATGGAGGAACGTGCGCATCGCTGAGTATCTTCCAAATACCAAACTTCGGATAGGCACCGGATGCGCACTGAGAGTCAACCAAAGTTCAGTATAATTTTAACCATCAATTTTCGTCGAAAACTTCCTAAAAAATAAAGCTTAGTTTTATCAAAATTGGTTCCTTTTATCTAGTTGCCCGTCCACGTTCGATGTTGTACTGTAGAAGTGACATTTTACGCTCGAACCTACATTAGGACTGCTTGAAGCCTTCCTTGACCTTTACCTCAGCCTTACCGAAAACATGACTGTTAATGCTGCTAGATCACGCGATCGATTTGTTCGTCTATTGCATACGCCACACCGTCTTCGTCAAGCACACGTTTACTTAGAAGTTGCACACGAATATAAGATACAGCAAAAAAGGCCTGGTGCCCAGTCGGCATCGCAATATATAGTAAATATGTGGGTCAGGCGGTGTGTCATCAAAGGGGAACTTTCGGAGCTGTCAACGGGATTAGCTTCGGTCAACCATGAAGGTCGCTTCGTTCCCATTGACGCTTAAGTCGTCAACAATGACCCTAATGTTAAGGTCTAGGCTTAGGTAAGGGCATGAAACTTACGAAAGCAACACGACCGCGGGCATCGTTTTAAGGCACCATTGTCCTCATAATAAGGGATGTTCAAGAGCAATACGAAGAATTCTCGAAGATAGCTTAAACCGTGAACGTTAGTCAAGCCATTAAGGCCCTGTTGCTCAAAGAAGTAAAGCTCCATCTTGAGATATCGGTTTAGGAATTCTGTGCATGCTCTGATCATCTAAGCCATGGAGACTGATTTTGCTTATATTCTGATAAGTTCTGGGGATTCATCCTGCAACTGGAGGCGTTGCTGACCATTAGCAGGAGAGGATGTCTCATGCTGACTTAGCTATTGCCAAATTTTAAAATATGCCTGAAGTAAATTTGGTCACTGCGGTAAGTTTTCGGAAAATGGAAATTGTTTAAATTTTCCGGGATTTTAAAGCGGCTAACTTCCGTTTTAGCTAAGCAAGCACGTGCTGGTTTAACTCTTGACGTTGGTAGTAGTGGTAGTAGGCATGTCTGCAAGTGGTTTCTTTCTCAACATTTGCAATCGCGTGCTCTGTGCAGTCTTTGGCCACCGATTTTGAGACACGATGTCATGCTCGAGTCTTGATTCCTTGCTCTGCAGTGTGTTTGCTGATCTGAAACTGGAGAGCGTAGAGAAATGCCTGAATGCATGGTTGCAGGACGAACTCAGTTGCAAGCAGTCTGCTTTCTGCATAATGGATGACGAGCATTGCTTCGTAAGAGTACGAGGGAGGGATGTGCTACGGCCTGAAGTTGAAATGGGAAAGGTACAGCAGTGGAGAGATATTTTTCAAAAAGCCGCCGATATTGGTTTTGAAGACTTACCGAAAAATCTGAAGCAAATCACGTGCGCCATTTTCCCATCGGCAAACATGAGTTGCACGCTGACGTTGCACGCTCTCCACGGTAGCGACAATGGTCGCCTAACAGGGCTGATTCTCTTGCAACACATAGTTTCAACGGGAAAGCAGTCCATTGGTTCAGAGCAAATCCGAATGCATGTCGACGTCGCTGCGAGTTTGATTCAACTTTCAATTAATATGGAGAAGAAGCTAAAGGAAATTCATTTTGCCCGCGTCATTCTAAATATGTTCCGTAGAGTTTTTAGGAACCCTGACCAAATGTTTCACGTGGCTGAACATTTGTGTCAGGCGTTGAAAAGGTTCGTTCCCTGCGACCACTGCAAACTGTACTGGGTTGACAATCAGAAAAACGAATTCGTCCTTTTCACGAAAGTTGTCGACTTTGCTCAAGCCTTCATCCAGCAAAAGCGTTTCCCACTGAACGAGGGAATTCTTGGCGAAGCATTCTCAAATCTGCGAATGAACATAGCTACGAGCAGAAGATACTCGAATGAAAATGATTCACGAACGGCCGTTGAGCCTAAGGTGGATGACCAGAATGGCATCATTGTGTCCCCTGGATGGACGCCAAAGGACGAAACAGAGAAATCAACCAATTTTAAAAATCAATTATTGTTTTCTATCGTGGGAAATGGGCGAATTGTCGCAATAGTCCAAGTTGTTAGGAAGTCCGATGCGATTGGTTTTACCAAAGTCGAAAAGCAAATGATAAAGCAGTTGCAACCTTTTTTCGCTTCCTGCATATCGCAGGCGAAATGCTTGAGCCGCCTTCACGAGCGAAACCGCAGGGCACTGTTACGCAGAGAACCATTTTCATTGCATGCTTTGCGGATAGCTGAAGAAGACGTGCTGAGTTTAAGCCATTGGAACATACGGAGGTGCGAAAACTTTTGCGCCGACTTTAGCAGACCGGACTATTCGGCGCAAAATCTCACCTCCCATGAAGTACTAAAAGCATGTTTAATCATCTTCGCAGATATGGGTTTTATAACTTCCTTCAAAATTGACCGAACGACCTTGGCCCGATTTCTGCTGGCCCTACGGAGATCCCATCGAAATTTGCCATATCACAACTGGAAACATGCGTTCGAGATGGTGCACTTTTGTTTCATACTTATGGAAAAGATTCCTGAGTTTCACGAACTGCTCAGCGACGTTGAACTCATCTCCCTATTCATTGCGTGCATGTGTCACGACATTGACTATCGTGGAGACAGCGACCAATTGCAATTGATGGGCGAAATTCCAATGTCAGACAATGAGGGCGAGCCTACTTCCACGTGCCATAACTTTGATCAGATTTCGTGCATCTTGAATTCTCGGGAAAGTAATATACTCTCAGAAATGCCTTCGGACTGCGTTGAAAAGTCGATGTACATTATCCAAGAAGCACTACAGTCCACTCGGTTAAGCAATTACCATCGCATTCATTCCGAACTGCTCAGCTTGTGCGAAACAGGAATTGATGCGTCCAACGAAGAACATCGTTTGCTGCTCCGTTCGATGCTGATGATCGCCTGCCATTTGTCCCATCATATAAAATGTTGGAAATATAGCAAGATGTGTGCTTCGAAC
>CBXJ02000002.1:0-10416 GCA_000612645.2 Trichuris muris
AACTGATGGACAGCTATCAATGCTGACAAACGGCAAACAGCTCACTTTTCTCCTAGAAACTTATCGCAGAGAGCCTTGCAAAGCGATAACAAAATTCGTAATGAAAATGGAGGCAAAAGGTCGGCACGCGATCGAACAGATCCACTTGCACTCGTCGGTCGCTAGCCTTAGGGTACATAGTGGAACGAAGGTATCCTATGGAGGGAATGCACTTGAAATTTCGGTTTAATTTGAAAACGTTGAAAAAGTAGGCCCGAACGGTCTCAGCTGCGAGCAGCTGCCTCGCTCGTCCTCGTATCTCGTAAAGTTCATCTCAAAGTAAATACGCTTTTTCGTAGCCCGATAAAGAATGAACTTGAGAAGTGAGCAATTTTCGCATGCGACATCCATCATCCGACGAGAAAACTGAACGGCAGCGGAGTTCATTATTCTTCATTTGTTTGCACGTTGATTTGGTGAGCCAAGAAGCCCAAAGTGAATACGCGCATTCATATTGCGAAATCGTTATTCACGTGGAATCAACCGGGTGGACTTCGGCAACAAGTGGCCATGCAGGTGGCCCAACGTTGGCAGACGCACCCACTCGGTGCCTTGTGAAGTGTGAGATAGGTCGTTAAATCGTACACGAAAGTATTCGCTTGTTTACCTGTAGCTTAGCTGTCGCAGGAGTCTAAGGACTACACATTGCAAGAATACGCGTTCTGCCAATCCTTCTTACACTTTACGCCTAGTGAATGTTAATGGAAGATGATTTGAAACACTTAGACCCATTTCCAATTGACTAATTGAAGAGAATGCTTCAATGAGCTCGAAACGAAGTGCGAAGGCAATGCGTTACCCTGTTGGCCTTGCGAAGCGCAATGAGCTCGGACGTGTGCTCATCTGAATTTGTAGCATAATATTTGAACTAACCTGTCCTGGATATTAGTTCTGTCAAGATATTAATGAAAATAAAGATATGCGGCAAGGATAAGTATGGACATTGCGTTTTACAAGAAATGCACTAGTGAGTTTAACACAATAGTTGAGTATTATCGCGGATTGCGTAACCTAAAGCTGCTTACTACCTTTGGTTCCGCTCATATGAAGTGATTTGTTCTTCCGCTGCTTTTGCTGAAGTCGCACTTCGGCTAATCCATTCAGGCAAGGTCAACCGGGCGCATTAAAGGATGGACGCTGCATCCAAAGGTGTCTCACCTGGTTCGGAGAATATACAGCAAAATGATTTACAACAGACTACCACGTAGTTACTTTTGGACGGAATGCCCGCTGAACCTTGCAAGCCGTTGCGCAACAGCATCTTCCTCTTCTGCTCGGTAATATTCGTCTTCCTCGAAATGGCGCGATCTACGAATACAGGTATTTCAGGAAAGTGTTTTCTAGAAAAGCACATGACAGCCAAATTTCATTAATAAATTTAATTTCATAATAGCCATTCGACCAGACTGCATCATAAAAACGGCAACCCACATTAAACAAGGGAATTGTGTTCTCCCTACTTTTTCATCACATAACATTAATGCCGTGAATTGAGCGACAAAAGTAGCTTCAGTAATTGCAAGCAAGAAAATAACAAAAGCGTGACATCACACGGAGCAATATCACTTCACGTTTGCGTATGAATTAGCTAGCATAGACGAACGCACTCTTTAGCACGTTCAAACATTCTGAGCTTGTAATGATAGTTAAGGAAAGCTTCCAAAAGGGATGTAATTTTGTGAGCAGAAAAGTAATTTTCCATGGAGACTAAAAACTATGCAGTAGCATCCTCTTCTCAGGCCATATCGTTTATGCGCTAACGACGGAACATACCGTTCTAAACTCGCCGAAAAACCAACATTAATAAATTCGTACGATCAGGACTGTTCGTTTTTGCTGGCAGGAACATACAGGCAATGTCAATGAACAGTCGTTCCAGCCAATCAAGAAACTCACCAAGCCCATTCCATCTTCAGATGCTTAAGAAGACGGATTTTCGCAAGATAACCGTTAAACCATTTTTCAGTATCCTGAACCGCCAGAACGATGGACAGACACTTACAACGCTACCTATTTCGTCCTTGGTGCATACAGTTTTGGTATTTCGACATTCACCTGGAAGAAAGAATGCAAAGCGAAGATTGCTTGTACTTGAACGTTCTTGTCCCTCACGGCGTAAGTTCAGAATACACATGCGGCAATTAGTGCAAAGCGTAACCCGTTTCAGAGTGTTCATAGCAAACCTTACCCGGTGATGGCGTGGATCCACGGTGGCTCTTACCAAGTTGGCGGCGCCCGTCTATTTCCCATTGACAGTACTGTACGAAATTTGGTTTCGCAGGGAATCATTTTTGTTTCCATCAACTATCGGCTTGGTCCAATTGGTACTACCGAAATGCGCTCTACCTGAAAACAACTAATCGACGTGCACTTGTTCGCAGGTTTTCTGAGTTCAATTCGATCCGGCCTGCCGGGAAACTACGGTTTGGAGGACCAAATTTTCGCCCTGAAATGGGTGAAGGACAATATAATTTACTTTGACGGCGATCCCCTGAAAGTGACCGTTTGCGGAGAGAGTTCTGGCGCCGCCAGCGTTGGCATTCTGGCGACGTCACCGAAAACTAAGAGTCAAGCGAAGGGACATTGCCAAACCCTAAAGCTTGACGATCGCTTTTGCAGACCTATTCCGCTATGCAGTACTGAGAAGCGGTTCCGTACTTTCGCCATGGGCAGTTCAATCGACAAATACAGATCTGAATTCAGGACGTCTATTGGAAGCAACAAATTGCAACTACAACAGTGATTCTAAGACGCTGGCCTGCCTTCAGCAGGTATCCATCGACCAAATGAAAAATGTCTGGAAGACATTAGCCGACGATGATCTAAGCTGATATATTCTAAACTTAATCATAAACCTATGGTAGGCTAGTTCAACGATTACGTTTGCTGAACCTCTCTTACAGAATTACAACCACCCATTCTTGGCTCACACTTATTTCACACCGGTAGTCGACAGATACAGAGAAAACCAAAGTATTATTCCTACGCAGCCTGAAAAAATGGTGGCCGAAAACGCTCGTCTGCCGTTAATGATTGGCACTACGAGCGGGGAATGCATTGCCTACGTTTCATGGCTTGCCTTTCTCGGTAGACAGTTCATTAGCAACCATGTTTGAAAATAATGCTTGCAGCACAGAACGACCGTCTCGATATGAAGAACATAGAATATGTGGCGCCGTCATTCCGTTTCCAAAACGCCGAACAGGTAAAACAGGCGATATACCATTACTACTTCAACAAAGACGTACCAATTAGCGAAGCAAACTACAGTCAAACATTGATACAGGTTTGCTGTGCAACATAATTCGGCAGGCTTCATCCACTAGCCATTTGCTTGCAGATCGTCACGGACCAGAATATATACGTGCCAGCAATAAAAGAAATGACACTGTACAGAAAGAAGCATCTCCCAATATATGCATACCAGTTCGATTACGTGGACGAAAACTTGCAGCTTAAGCACTTGAATTTCGCCATCAAAAATCGTATGCGCACTGGATTCCTTGCCCACTTTCTACTTCAGGCGAACGAACAGTTCACTTCAGAGGGCGCTGCTCACGGCTTCGATTTGGTGTACCTGTTTCAATCAATGTCCGTTTTGGATCCCCGCAAGATTGACCTGCAGTGGAATTCGCTTGACCAAAACGTTACTGCTTACTTGGCTGTTACGTTAACCAATTTTGTCAAAACAGGGTTAGTGAACGTCGCATCCCTGCTAGCAGTGAAATGTTCGACTTTCCCTAGAAACCCCAACGGTCCGGTGAAGAGCTTTGAACGTCGCATATATCCGTACTGGTCCTCATTCGACGTTGGTTGGGGCAGGCAAATGACAATAGGACGCGGAAACACTCTGGAACGTGTTCCCCTTGGTCTGCTATACTTTGGACAAAAACGATCGAAATAATTCAAATGCTTACTCTACACCATGATTACGTTTTTAAAACGCCAACTGAAAGTCTGCGATGTTCCACTTTCTCAGACCCGTTCGACGTGCTCAACTACAGGGTTGCGTTTTTCACGGTACTCACTCTGAGCTTGGCTTTGGTCTTCTTGCTTGGCTTTTGCTGCTTTCTGCACGTTGGTGTAAAAAGTCAAAAGAGCACTAATCGCAGAGAAGGATGACCACTGTGATATAGGGTAAAAGCCTGTGCTTTCCTAAACGGATCGCCCAGGCAACGATTGAGCAAGTGTATGCCTGCAATCGTGTCGCATTTCAAACATCATTGGGATACGAAGTACGCTCACGTATTCATTGACAATGCCAAGAATGACGATAAACGCAAGATCAGAATCCACCTCCACGAAGAGAAGATAACCGTAGCATCATTTCCTTGTTGATGATTGGAAATTTTTTCACGTTTCCTACGCACCATTTTTGGTCAGAATAAAACATTGATTGTGTTTACATGCCAACCTTTTAACGAAGACAACTACAGAATCGCCAAACGGTATTCTACGTTTACCAGCTTTTCATATGAGCCGTTCGAACAAAGGCGTCGGCGAATAATGCGAAGAGCAACTTGAAAATTGGATGTCTAAAAATGGGATGTCTTGTAACGGGTCTTCTATGTGTCATGATGGAATGTACGGTTTGATCCTGTTGGAAGTTGAAAACGTGTCTGAAAGTATATCATAAACAACGGCCTACCAGCGAATGGATGGGCAGCTATTAGGGAAATATTTCAGAACACTATAACCTTCGTAGCTTTCGGAACTTTCTTGCTCCATCTTCAGCGAATAGAAACTTATCAACATAGCAACGTTTGCAAAACATATGTCACAAATAATACGCGGTGTCACACTACTGGACTTCAATAAAGCTAATAAAAGAAGACATACCTGCTTCTATGCCAACCAAATTTCAGTATAAAGGAGCTTCAAAACTTATCAACGTTTTTCCCGACGCCTTCCATCTTCTTTCTATAAGAACAGTACGCATATCCAAAAAAGCCATTTCGAAAAATGACACCGCATTCACGCCTTAAGAACTGTCAAATAAGTGACCTCTCCCTGAAACTTCGAGACCAACTGTATAAGCGAAATTAGGTAAAACCGCTGCACTTGCCAACATAGAAGAAGCGTTCATATTTTAGACAGAACGAATGAACGTGCGCAGCTTTGCAATCGAACGATATAAGGTATTGTTTTTGAAGCTGAAGTTAAAGAACGTTAAGATTGAATATTAATGTTTTTTGTAACTTGCGGGGTAAATTTCGTAGCTGAATTGATATCGTTGTAATCTTGTTGAGATAGATCAGTAAGTTCATAATAGCGTATCAGCAAGAAGGAAACGTTAGTGCGACTTCATTTTAGGAACTGTTGGCATGCACTTATTCCGTCGTCAGCATTTTAGTATGCATAAATATTCAACATCAAGTGTAATCAACTTGTATGACACTGCTTAACACGGAATAACTTAATTTCAAAAACTCCTGAAATAAATGCGTACGTTCAGCAACAGCTATCCTTGCTGACCTCAACATGAACACGTCCTTTTGAATGCCGCCATTTGGCGGTCAGTGACATTTTGCTGTCGCAGAACTTATCATCCCTCATTTTGGAGGTTCTACTCTTGCTTTCAGGGTGTAACTCCCACTTGCGAAGGTCCAACGGTCCAACGCCCTGCCGCTTGCACCAAAACGATGCTGCTGAACCATAGCATTGCAGGGAGTAGTATTCGACAATTTTTGTGCGGCACTCTTCAAGTTGGATCAAATACTTGCAAACCGGAGGAAAATCATAGAGTTAGTCTAGCCTCGCAGGTGTGAGTTATGCATCCTAAACAGGAGTAGAGCCTCCAACATGAGGGACGACAAGTTCTGCAGCGGCCAAATGTCCCTGGCGGTCAAACGGCGGCGGAAAATGTCCTGTACCCACCTCAGCAGTACTACAATCGCTTCAACTCAACAATGAAAACGTTTAAGATAAACAGACTAAAAAACGATTGAATAAAAATGAAATACCCTAAAAAATCGTTCCGTTTTCCATGCAACGCAAGAAGTTTACAACCAACTTGTAGAAAAAAATAGAAATACAAAGTCGACTACTTTGCTTGCTTGAAAATAAGGTACGACAGTATCCTGTCGACACAAGCAGCAGTCATTACAAAAGTACGGAGGTGATCGTAATTGATGGAAGCATTTTCAAGTTCGAATTTTCTTCACACAAATTAGACAACGGACGATTGATTTATCCCAAGGTTATTAAGTGAAAACTGCGAAAATCCATTGTTGACAACTCTATGACGGATAAGGTAAGATCCAGCGAATGGATTTTAATGTATCACTGTTCACTGTATATAAGGGTTTCATTCTGTACCGCGAACCTTTGCTGACCGAACTAGCAAAGGTTATCGTGAAAACGCAACTTCAAGGACTCGACAACTTTCGAAAAATGACGAAGAATAAATCGATTCTGAAAGCTTCATTGGTTTTTGACTTCGGTCAAAATGACAAAGTGAGCAAGGAAAATGTACGATCAGTGATTTTCCACTGTCTATTAGCCAGATTTCATGATTTGCATAATAACATTAACTGGAGTAGCATTGCAGGCCATGGCTAGGGTAAAAGAAATGTTTAAATAAAACAACACAGAAAAATTGCAATTTCTGCGAGCAGTTGGCACGCAGGGCTTGCAAGTATAGATAAAATTACTCGAAATTTAGATCTGCCAAGAAAGACTCGGAATTTAGATCTGCCACGAATTACTCGAAATTTAGATCTGCCACGACAAATATTCCAACGAACTTCTGCGACACGTGACTTGTGCAGAATGGCTTTTCAAACTCGCTTACGCAGCTCAAGTTCAGTTAGGTAGTGTTCTTCCTGCAAATGTTTAACCGAGCAGATACACAAGGATACGCTCAAGCGTCCTTCCTGTAATGACCGTTCGAAATGACACAGACGCAAGCCGGAATGCAAAGTTAGGTACAAAACAATAAAATGAATCCAGGAATGTCCCTGAAATAATTGATTTTGAAAACTGAAACAGTCATTAAACGGGTCACCAAACTGAAATGGAAAATGGAACAAATACCACGACGTACATTCGAAACGTACCTGCTGATCGCTAGTGGATAACCATTGGGTTTGAGAAATTTTTCCATTCAAAAATGTTAGCAGATGTAAATAAGAACCTGAACTGATGGAGTTGCCACGTCGATTAGCCTACCGTTTTATGAAAGCCGAATGTTACAATGAAGGCGTTCCATGATGCGACGCTGCACGTTTCATGTTTCTCACGAAAAATGCACGTATGGTGGATGTACGGTAATAGAAAAGGTGGTCCTACGGCGTAACTATGGCGTGATGAACTGATCTTTTAAAGAAAACGTAATGATTATGTACGCGAATTTCGCTGAGCGAGAATTATGCTGCGTTGAATCTCTACTGCAAATGCGCATTGTGAACCTGCGCTTTGCGGTTGCAGGCGTCTCATATAAAGGAAACGCGGAAAGCTTTCCTTGGTTATTAACCCTGCAAATCTAAAGGTTAATATCTGATGCACTGCATGTCGTAGTGCTTTGAATTTTTGGAATGGAGTTCGGCTTTCCGACTCCTGATCTTGGGCGAGATGTTCTCTCACTTTGCATGTCCGTTTGGAGAAGTGATTTTGTTATGCAGTACATCAGTATGATGGGTTAGTCTGTGTCAGTATGATTCTTCCCCATCTGTGCCAACGACACCGGAAAGTGGCGGAATCTCTGATACGATAATCGCCCATCCAACCGCTGGTAGGGTCTTTTCGGATCTATTACAGATACCAACAAGCAGGACAACAGCCCAAAAATAATGGAATATGATGCCAGTAAAAGCTTGAGATCTCAAACTTTAAGTAGATAACAGAAATGTGAAAGATCATGATTTCAAGGTATCTTAATGTGTACGAAGAAACGTTCAGTTACCTTTAGAATGGTCTTGTAAAACAACGGCGTTTGTTAGAACGAGACGGAAAATACTGGACGAAAATGAGAAGTAGTTCGTTTGAAAAAGTATATTTGACTGAAACCTTTTCTCCTCTCTCTCAGCTTCCCTACTGTAATCCGGAACTTGATTATTAGTGGGGCGGGTATGCAGGTTGTCATGCTGCGCAAACTCCCGTTGAAAGTTTTATCTTCTTTTTACTTTTGTTATCTGGACATATAAAGCACGATTCGTTTACGCATTTGGCTAAGCGCTGGCAGACCTACCGTACCACTGTGGCGATGAACTTTACTGTTCTTAAAGGCTCTAAAGAGATACTAGCCAAATAGTAGAAAAGACCCGCACATTTCGTGCACAGAGGAAAATTACATCCATGTTTAGTCGGGAAAGCAAGCGTTTGAAAGCGTTAGTATAGGCTCAAGTTGCAAATCCCTATAGCTTTTTCAAACTGAAGGTGACTTCAAATCCGATCTCAAACTGAACTTTACATTCCACCTTTTTTCGAAGTCGTACTATCTATCGGGACTGACCGCTGCTGACACTTGAACGAAAGCTCTTACAGCAAAATGCTGCGTGGAAATTATAAAATCTGAAAATTTCACTTCAAAAATGTCAGTACACTGATTGGAACTAGAAAGGTGGCCCATTCTTGTTCCGTAAAGTCAGTCGTACATCATTACACAAATTAGTGCTTTTTGTTGATGATTAGCAATGTGCGCAATCGAAAATGGTGGCTAAAGCCTTTGATCGGACGCACACACACAAAAACCGCTTATTGAGCGCAAGCAAGCAGTCGGTGTCGACGTCGGACGCATCATCAGGGTCGTCATCTTCGTTCTATCAAGCAAAGCTCGGCCGAAATGCTCCAAGTCGAATCGACCTGTGATCTGCGCTCGTGGATCTGATTTACGTCATACAAGTCACATTGGTTCGGATGGTACATACTTTGGTGACGTGACGTTTCTGAACTCCGGATATCGTGACAAACTATCAAAACTGATAGTTGCGCCAATAACCTCGTACAGGGTTGGCGCCAGTGAACGCGAGGAAGTGGCAATGAATTCTTGACCGTTACACGTTTGCTGGTTCATGTTTAATATAACCCAGCATCAGGGCCGACTTTGCATACACAAGACAGCCGCATCGAACTCAGCATGAGTCACTGGGTCCGTACGCCTCTCTGCGCGATACGCGCGCGTCAGAGCAATTTCTTCTCCAACTGTATGGTTCATCATCATGAAGTCTTCCTGGAGACGCCCAGTCCACCAGTCATAAACATCGCGAACCTTTTGAAGCAAAAATGAAATAACAGCTGTTAATCAAGACCTGTACATCAACGACAACTTCCTTCAGTTCGTAACAATCCTCGTCGTATACACGATAAGGATTTCCACTGTACAGAGCACAGAGCATTGAAATATACATTCCATTGGATTGTATGTCCCACCCGCACCCAAGTAGCGCGGGGACTGCATCTAATATCGTCGTGATGTTCGTCGTGAAGGAGTTAAGAATTAATTTCTCCAGCAGCTGCTCCATTCGGACAACACGGGTTGCATATCGTGGTACTTCTTTCGAACGAAAGAAGATATAGTACAATTCAGACGATGATTAATGGCGAGCCAAACGGTCTGGCCGCCGATGTAGCCCGTCACAGCCACATCGAATGGGTATCGGATGCGACAGCCCGCTCTATCTAACTGATCCTCTCCTACGTCTGTCCGAAGACCGTAGGTATCCTTCAGAGTAAAGTCTGCCGGGAGCATAGGCTCCTCCGTGCCGCGTAACACGACCGCCATGCAAAGCATGACGACAAGGAACTTCACCGCTCCTTACCACAGAAGTTCGCACGGGCCGTACGAACATCTGTGGTAAGGAGCGTCTCAAACCACTGCTGAACAGATGATTTTTAACATGGACGTCGCCGCAAAACACTGCGTCTCCCGTGGTGTTCGGGACGCTCTCGATGGTCCGTGAAAAGCCGAGCTAAGGTATATAAATTTGTGCTCGTTCGTACCGATATCCGCAGCAGGTCTCCAAGGTGAACAGCCACTGGCCAGTTGAACAATGCAGATAAGGGAAGTCGGCAAACCTATCCGTACTTTCGGAACAAGGATTGGCTCTAAGGGCTGAACCGGTCGGGCTGATGCTTCGATGCGTATCTGGTACAGTCGCTGGCCACCGGTTGGAGGAGCAGACCGTCCATCACAACTGCATGTTCCCTACCGTATAGTCACTGATAACAATGACGTGCGGGCAGGTGTTTGAACCTGTGCATCATTATTCCCCGTCAGTAACAATGGGGTTTCTTGTAGTAAGTTGATGGAGCGTTATTGTATGCACCTAAATATTTGTAATATACGAACGGGTGTTTATCAATAGACAAAAACGGCAAAGAAAACATTAATAATACCCGGCGGAACTTAAGACTGCTTCGAAAAGATAGTTGCGCACA
>CBXJ02000003.1:0-29086 GCA_000612645.2 Trichuris muris
GTCAGATCTAATTAATACGACTAGCACCGTTTATTAACGATAAACAACATCAGAGCTTCCGGGGCTGCTCACTCCCCGTCTTCAGCGATACACAGTTTTCAACTGTCTACACCAGATATACAAGTGTCGTCAAAACTGGCTTATAAACAATGCTTTAGGACTAAGCATACTGGAATAGTTTCTTTAAAGCGAGGAATCTCTTATCTTTCCAAATGCCTGAGCTGGGGACTAGCGGTTTCAACTCCAGCTATCTCGTATTGAAGCGCTGTACGAATGGTTGGGTAGTGCCGTTCATCCCATTGAGGATCCTGGATAGTTCTTTGTGGTACTTTGCAACAACCGTTTCGGTGGACGACTTCCGACAAAATTTCACTAACCTCCATACCCTTATCTCGGTTAAACGTGTTATTGTTTCGGATAAATAAAGCTCCTTTTATCTTTCTTAGTATGAACTTTGATTCACTACAAAAATGTATAGTATGCAAAGAACCATCACATTGTGATGCATGTTCTACCACCGCTGAAGCTTTAATCGCTTGTTCCATAACTGCTCTAGGATTGAGTGTTTGTCTCCTTCCCCTACCTTGAATGGTCATATTTCCATTCAACCTAGCCTTGGCATTGTTGTAACGATTAATGCCGGCTAAGTGCTCCTTGAATCTATGGAGAACGCTGTTCCCTGTTTCCCCTATATACATCCCTGAGCAGTCGCATTTAATTGCGTATACCATGCCATGTCTTTCTCTTTCTGGGGTCTTGACTTTATCGTTCCTTAGGAGAGACCTCGAATTTGGCGGGCTCTTAAAATAAACTTTGAAGCCTAGTACTTTTTCCAGTCGCTTGATTCTTTCACCGAGGCCTTGGTAGTATGGGATGGTTAATGTAACATCTCTTTGGATATTTACTTCGTTGAGCGGGTTTCGGTTCAACCGTTCCTCCATTTACTGAGAGTACGAATTTCTTGGGGTATCCATTTTTGAGAAGGGTATCTCTTTCTGCGGATAAGCTCTTAAACACGGTATCCACCCGTTAGGATAAAGCGTTTATTCTAAACGCAGAGCTTTCGGCTACTGCTCATGTAGCCGTCATCAGTGCCATATAAAATATGTCGACTGCCCAGCCAGTCAACAGTTCAGCAAGCCCGGATGGTCTAGCAGAGGGGCTTGCTGAACTGCTGACTGGCTGGGCAGTCGACATATTTTATATAGCACTGATGACGGCTACATGAGCAGTAGCCGAAAGCTCTGCGTTTAGAATAAACGCTTTATCCTAACGGGTGGATACCGTGTTTAAGAGCTTATCCGCAGAAATACACTTCCCCGTTGAAGAAAAAAAACAGAAGGAAAGGGTATCTCTTATGTGTGCCAACTCTGGTTCTAAGAATTCACTGTCACAAATGTTCATAGCTCTGTCAACCATTCCGCTAATTATTCCTCTAAAGACCGAACGAGGGTGGTGGGCCCAAAAATGTAGATACATATCCGAGTGCGTTGTCTTTCGGTAAACCGTCAGTTTTACATGGTCTTCATGCCTTATTACCAACGTGTTTAAAAGCGGAAGAATTCCGTTTTCCTCCTTTTCCATCGTGAAGATTATCTGTCCAGGGAATAAGCTGTTAAGATATGCCTGAAATCTTTCTTCTTCCCCGTGTTTTATGATCTTTTGAAATCTTTTATGAAAATATCCACATATCGTTTGAAGAACCGAAGTTTAACAATCGTATCAACTTCCGAGAAAGCTAATTCCTCTAAACCTTCCATGAAGATTTCAGCTATGGCAGGGGAAAGGCTGCTTCCCATCGGAGCACCGTACTGTTGTTGGAAATAATTCCTTTGGAAATGGAGGTAGTTTGCTTCAAGCATGCAGAAGGATGTTAATCTTCTTATGTGGTATGAGTTTAGTTTAGTCCTCTTTGTGAGGTCTGCATCGTTACTCAGCAGGTGTTCAAGCCTTGACAAAGTGTATTCCATCGGGATACTAGTAAACAGGTCCTTGACATCATAGCTAACCAGGATGTCAGTCCTTGAGATGCATAAATTTCGTAGCTGATTGCAGAAGTCCCTACTATTTGCCACGTATGAGTCCCTCTTTCCGGTTACAAGACGGATGATGTTCTTAAAGTAGGTACATAACTTGGATGTAACGCTATTCACCGTCGATATTACCGGTCTAAGAGGTATGTCAGGTTTATAGTTCATATATATATATATATATATATATATATATATATATATATATATATATATAATATATATATATATATAATATTATATATATTATATACAGGGGGTCCTCGGTTAACGTCGTTTCACTTAACGTCGTTTTCGCTATAACGTCGCTCGTGAACGGGCGAAGAAATACAGTACACACAAAGATTGACAGGTTCGCCCATTTGACAAGTGTAACTCTGCCCAGCAGTAACGGTTACCTGTCAGTTTGAAATGAATAGGATCGTTATGATGGACGTTGCGACTGCCCAGCACCCACCAGGGTATGATGGATGATGCGCCTGGTCAGCGCCTACTCAGTGAGGCCGGTAAAGTCTGACGGGGGGTACGGAGGTTGTTCACAGACGGCCTCCTCTTCCAGTTATGTGTCCGTTATAACTTGGACGCGCCCATACCCCTGCGTGGTCACTGCGCGTCCAATTCGCTGTCTGCATATGCAAACCGCTTATCATTCGCGTCGATATATGAAAGGAAGAAAAGGCATGCACAGCAGTAGACACTGGATAGGTTATTGCAGCACAGATAAGCATGAAGGTGGGCTATATTGGTAGCCTGTAGTATCAGTACTATTTCAGCTACTCGGAAATACTGAAAACAGAGCCGAATAAAACGTATTTGTATTTTGCTAATATCTTAAGGTCATGATGGCATGTACTGCTTGATCCCGTTGGAAGTCAAGAGTATGTCTGAAAGTAATCCGAAAACGACGCCCTACCAGCGAATTCGAATTCGCTGGTAAGGCGTTGTTTTCGGGGTACTTTCAGACATACTCTCGATTTCCAACGGGATCAAGCAGTACGTGCCATCATGACGAATAGAAGACCCGTTACAAGACATCCAATTTTCAATATCTTAAGGTAACATATTTATAGCTGGCGTAGTCATCGGTGGAATAGCTCCGGAAGTCTTAGTTTTTCTTTTCGATCGCCATCACGCGCTACGAACGCATCCCCCGCAGCCCATGTCAAAATAATAATAAAGACAGTTTCATTTAACGTCGTTTTCGCTTAACGTCACTTCTCCAGGAACGCATCCTGACGTTAAACGAGGACCCCCTGTATATATATATATATATATATATATATATATATATATATATATATATATATATATATATATATATATATATATATATATATATATATATATATATATATATATATATATATATATATATATATATATATATATATATATATATATATATATGAACTATTTATGCTTACCAATAAAGAATGAAGGAACAGCATAGCAGAGACTGGCTTTTTGCCATCTTTAAGGGAGAGCAACAGTAATGCAATGAAAATGTACAACAAAAGCTTATCTGTAGGTCTGGGAAAATTAAAAGCTTACAGTTTGATGTTAATATCATTACATTGAAGATCTGATCGCTAAATGTAGAATATCAATAAAATTCAATGCCATGACGACTTACTGATGACTGCCCGTTGAAAATTGGAAATACCAATGCCCACTTAAATTGATGTATTGCCAGCTCAAGCAATTTGTGCCACTGTTCAGAATGCAAAATTACCTCTCAGTCAACATTGTTCTTCCGGCGAACAAAATCATCAATCAGTTTTGCTAACCGTTTCCTCTGTTTGTGAATAACGATTGAAAGAAAAATAAAATCCTGCACTTTTGCTTAAACACCAGGCGATTCAGAAAAACGAGAGCGCGTGGTTGCGACTGCCAATTTCAATTCTGAAAACTCCGTTCGCAGCAATGCCATCCGGTTGGTCAGCCTTAAATGATAACTGAGCGCTCATTTCGGGCGTAAAACCGAACGTGTAGATTTCGCAAAGCTGTAAAATGATTTGGTAGAGCTTGAAACAATAGCGTGGGAATGAACACGCAATGTTGGCCGTCAGTTTACGTCGAACAGCAAGTTGAGCAATCCATTCAACTCCTGATTTGAAGTGTAACAAACGTTGACGCAGTACTACAATTGCAATAGACGATTTAGGCTTGATGTCAAAAGGTGCAGAAGCTGTTTCCATGGACACACAATGATTCGCACGTTCAGAAGTCCGTATCAACTGTTTTCATTGATTGAATAATTCGATCAGTAGCAGAATCGAATGATAGCGCCTTCTGTGTTAGCAGTTTCACTTGATGTCCAATGGGAGAGCATTTTGCCTATCAAAGTCAGACTGGCGTGTAAAGGAAATTATCCATCACAATCATTTCCTCCAGCAATCCAGAGAATGCCTGTCCTTTGGAAAAGAGCTTCCAAACGACACAATGCAGATTGCACGGAAGAAGATCCAAACTCTTCTCATCCACTAAGCCGCTCCACTCCCCCTCAGAGTTCCAGACGGTCGCGGACTTATCGCAGGGCTGACAAGGAAACCGCAGTTGCAAAGACGGACATCCAAAGCAGCTCCGTTCGTATTCCGAGAAAAGGTGTGCCCAGCACCTGCACTGGTGACTCCAACTCGTCCGGCCAAGTTGTCAAACTTCAGCGGTCAATTACGCTACTGAATGGATGCACAATAATTGTTGGCTGCATTATTGGAAGCGGTATATTTGTGTCCCCAAAGGGCGTTCACGAATGTGAGTACTCCTTGATTACGTAAGTTGATGTACCAACTCAAGCGCAACCAAAGGAGCAATCAAGCAAGATCCAGGGCAATTGCACTTAACGTTTTTTAATGCTGCCCAGTTCACTAAGTATGCTATTAATCGATTTATCGCAGAACTTGCAAGCAAATCATTGAAATTACATCCATCAATTGGCAGCCAAATATTTAAATATAGTTTATGCAGATTTACTATGTTGAGATTTACTTATGTTGACAGAGCATGCTGAATCTACTATGAAACAGCTTTCGCAAAGCTTCTTCAGAATGCTGGCGGTGAGCAGCTCCAGGTACGTAAACGCGCAGCCTTTCAGATTAAACGGAGGAACATCCTTCGGAAGCGGAATAATAAACGGAGTAAAGTAGCCATTACTCTGATCGTCAAGCTAACGATTAATGATGAATCTTGGCGGCCGTTGAGCAGTGCAAGTTGCTTTGAATTACTATCAAGCGTCCACGAGATGGCATTAAAACTCAGTTGGCATATTGGTCCAGGTGGGCCGTTGTACCAGTTCTTATGGATTAAGTCAATAATATGAAGGTACTTTGCCCGCTATTGGACTAATTGACATTTCAACGCAGAGTGTCTACTATGCTCAATAAATCGGCCATACTTTTCCTTATTGATCAAACAGTAACTCAGGAATTTCATTTGGCTTTTTATACGCCACTGGTTTTTAGAAACGATCAATCGTACGCCTTCGCGCAATAGTGCTTTCCTTGCATGCCATTGCGCATTATGTACAGCGTAAATTCATCAACAGGGAGTTGGGCGTGGAAGCAAAAAGGCATAAAGTCGCGTTAAATCTGCATGACATTTATGATCGCCTAATCAATCGGAATTCAAACATAAAGCAACGACAACTTTCTGCTTTGCGCGGTTTAATGACCGGAAGAAGCCAAGCTACCTTAAAGTGACAATGCCCTCGGCTACGGAGGAAAGCGCTGCACGAAGGATTAGGTGATTGATGTTGTTCTAATAGAAATTGGCAGATGTTCGATAAGTATCGATGGGCCATAAGTACGACCGCAGAAAATGTTTTGAGTGGCGTAATTCAGCCACGGCTTGCATACCATGAATAGGTCGAAGAATAATCAATTTATTCCATTTATACAAACAAACCGACCGTTTGGAAGCCAATTATTTTGCTTCCACTTAATACGGCTCCATCGAGAATTTGAAGCAAAATTCGCATGCACGTTAAATGATTTTGAGCTGCCAATACGAATACAAGGTCGTAGGTTTCAGAATTGCACAGTATCCCTATTCGATCCAACTAGTGCTCACACTATTACAGCATCCCTCGAGTTAATTTCGTGGGTTACCCATAAAAAGGCCGAAACAGGAAAATTAGTCGGATGTTGAAAATAGCTCCTGAGATTGGCCTCTGGCTAATGCGAAAGATCTCATCAATTTTTTTAGCAGAGCCGTTCAAAATCCAATCTGACAAAATTCCGACAGTCAAAACTCTAAAATATTCAAAATGCTGATGAGTCAAAACCCTGACAGACGAGTGCAACGTAATGTTCACAGTCGTCGGTCAGGGTGCTTTGCCACAGTTGACCAACCACAGCTTAGCACTGCGGTTTGATCAGTTTTCGCTTAACACATTTGCTCAGCGTCTATGCTTAATGAAGTCCGTTCTCGCCATAGCTACTGAAAGTATTCTGAAGCCTAGTTACAGGGCCATGTTCAGAACCGAACTTGGGACTAATCTTCGGATTACGTATACTTTTCCCAACTTCAAAGATTTTCAGGACCCGAGATTAGTCATTCCGTTTACATGTCTTATGGAACCGAATGTAGATCCTCCTTGTTAAACGATTGTCGCTTCAGCGCTCGGTCAACTTATACAATAATAATTTTGTCAGGACTGTGACCTGTGAGGATTTTGACTTCTGGAATTTTGAGCCAAAACAGTAGCAAAAACAACCATTTTGGAATTACGTGCATAGATACACGGTTACTTATTTTCTTGAAATGTGCACTATAAATGTTTGCAGCAAACATGAACTTCTTGGAAACAGGGAAACAAGGCGAGACTAAAAGAGCATTATTTAAGACAGTGGAAGCGTTGGCCTATCCCTCGTATTATGGGTTTTTGGCGGTTTCTTCGCTGCGCTGGGGGCCTACTGCTATGCAGAACTGGGAACCTTGATTCGCAAAAGCGGAGGCGACTACGCCTACATTACTACGGCGTTTGGTCCGTTCATTGGATTTATACGCCTTTGGATTGAAGCTATTGTCATAAGGTAAGTCCTTTAAAGCAATCGCATACAAAGTGTTTGTGCTAATGTCTGTTAATAACCATACATTAACTGGAAACCAGCACTAGAGAACGTTTAACGTTAGGCCTTGTTCCGCCACGATCACTGCGCTGACATTTGCCAAGTACGCTTTGGTGCCCGTGTTTGGTGACTGCAATTATGTCACCCCAACTGAACCCCTGCTGGCATGCTGCTGCCTGTGTAAGTATAATATTCCACTGGAATTCTATAATAATTACTGAACGGAATACAATGCTTAATCAGTTAAATGTCAATACCAATGTGTGGGATATGAACAGGTTTAAGAGGGAGTCCCAGGAAATTAGATAAAGTTTTAAGATTTAACTTCGACAAAGACGGATTAAAGCTCTGGCTGGCTTTAGGCATTCGCTCCTACTCGCTTTAAATGTTAGCCAAGCTGCTAAGGCACCTAATAAATAACGTGGTAAGGATAGGAGAGAAGGAGGAACAACTAGTACAAATAGATGGTATAGAAAAGATACAGTAATAACGGTCGATAAGAATGCATGCAATATGATTTGCTTCGCTGCTTTCAGTTGTGCTGACCTTCGTAAACTGCTGCAGCGTAAAAATGGCCACAAAAATTCAAGACATTCTCACGTATGCCAAAATTGGTGCACTAATTTTGATCGTGCTCACCGGTCTAACTATGCTAGTGATAAGTATGTACATCCGCTGAAGGATTAATATAATCTTTTGAGCATACTGAGTCAGTCGTTATTCCAGATCCTAGTGACAGCTTCGAGAATCCCTTTGAAGGCACTTCAAGAGACGCAAAAGACATATCGCTTGCGCTTTATTCCGGCTTATTTGCATACAACGGATGGTAGGTTCAGAGCGTTGGTAGCGTTGAAAATGTCGGATTTTGCCCATACTATCGCAAAACTTCTGGTGGCAGAAAGGAAGCAACCACAATCAAATGGCAGAGAACAGACAACTCGAACTTTAGCACCTTGCAGCGCTGATTCAATACGCAGATGATAATTATTGCTTTCAGGAATTATCTTAACTTCATTGTGGAGGAGTTGCAGAATCCTAAACGGTACGTTCCTACATTAAACTGTCAATGACGAAAACCCTGTCCGTTTTATAATTTCAGAAATTTGCCATTGGCAATTGGCATTTCGTGCACGATAGTCACCGTGATTTACACGCTCACAAATATAGCTTTCTACGCGGTCATTCCTGCCCACTCTTTTCTAGATAGCGATGCCACAGCAATGGTAAGCAGTAGCACTTTTTTAGTAATCCAAAACGTACGCGCGACAGTGCGTGCCGTTGAAAAGCTGCTTGAAGATAAAAATATTGCAGTTATCATTGGAAATGTGACTATTTCGCTATCTTTGAATATAGGGTGTTTTGTAACGGGTCTCATATTTTCAAAGCGGTGGTATTCCGGCTTTCCCGTTTTTGATGATACCTGTAATAAAACCGCAAATGCCCTACCAGCGGATGGATGGGCGATTGTTAGAGATATCCCAGGTCAAGAACACACTTTTTCTCGAAGCTTTCGGAACGCCCTGCTTCCGTCGTCAGCGATGTTGAAAGGACGATTGTTAGAGACGATTGTTGAAAGGACGATGGGCGATTGTTAGAGATATCCTTTCAACATCGCTGACGACGGAACCAGGGCGTTCCGAAAGCTTCGAGAAAAAGTGTGTTCTTGACCTGTGATATCTCTAACAATCGCCCATCCATCCGCTGGTAGGGCATTTGCGGTTTTATTACAGGTATCATCAAAAACGGGAAAGCCGGAATACCACCACTTTGAATATTTCGCTATCGCAAATTGTAGGCAAGAAAATTACGAAAAATTATAAAAAATATAAGGCAAGGAAATTATGAGTTGTTTATTACAACTGTTTGATTGCATTACTAGATTGAAGTAAGCCATTATGTTAATATACCATTCATACAGTCATCCGCCAACCATACCGAATGCATTTTTTACTGCTGCAACAAAAATTGCCCAGCATGCGCGAATATCACCAATTCTATGCGACAGCTTTAAAATATTCCTTCCTTGGCAATTGATAACGCTTTCTTTACACCTGTACCCTTTTCGCACTTAAATTTCGCCATCAAAGCCTCCATAAGTTTTCCCACGCCAGCTGCTTTGGAAAGGCTGCGTCAATTCAATTACGTGATTGATACGTCAGGATGAGCTGCGGGTGAAACCGTAATAAATTCAAAAAATTTCTTTTTAAATTCTGAGGCAAAGTATTATTATATAAAATGTATAGTACTAAATAAATGCACAGTTGTTCATGAATTGAGTTTTAAAATGAATTTGTAGCACTCGTCGAAAGGCAAACCATAAATGAGCGCATTTCATTTGTTCAACAGAAGCTCACATATTCTAGACATTCGCAAACAAAGTGTACGGATCATTTGCCTGGATAATGCCCATATTTGTCGCCTGCTCAACGGTCGGATCCTGCAATGGAGTTATTCTAACAGCATCGCGGTGAGCCTATTTCAAAGCACAGCACTGGCATTTTGCACGCTTTGCTTACATAAAGAACAGAATAGATTACGCCTAAAAAAATTTACTCAGCGAAGTACTCTGAGCCAAAGTGAGGCAGGGCAAAAGTTTCAACCTAGGAAGAGTATATAAGTTCATATACCTTTTGCAACACGCTTCGACGTTCTCACAATGAAGCTCCTTCAAATCCATTGTACTAGGCCATCTGACAATTTGCTTCGACGGAAAACAAAAACTATCAATACTTTTCAGAAATTACAACGTGATTTTATTTTCAGGTTATTCTTCGCCGGTGCAAGAGAAGGCCACATGCCACAGATGCTCACCTTGATTAGCATAGACTTCTTGACACCCATACCAGCCATCTTGGCCACTGTGAGTAGACAGAAGTGTTCTTTCCTTATGAAGTGACTATTCGAAAATGATCCTGCTAATGTAGTAACATATTCTTAAAGTAAAATTCGCCAAGATACGCGGAATCAAGTAATAAATGCTAACATTTTACAGTTACAGAAAAGAGATGAAACAGAGGTTAGGTATTCTCTCTGTAGCGATCAAAACGCCATTACAACCATTTGAGGTTGCTTGAATTCGCAGCATTTTAAAAAAGTGGCGATAACCTTGCTTCCTAACAGAATTCGAGCTTACTGCAACCAATGTGCAATTCCAATATACTCTTTTCAAAAGAACAGCGCAAGGCATTCACGCTAAACAGCTAACAACATATCCAGACTTTTGGTGACTTGAAATCATTCGGAAGTGAAGATTGGATTCATCGTAACGGTGTAGGTGTACATTTCAAGGGTTTTGTACGACTGGCACCGTTTTTGTTGACTTTTATTTGATGATGATTTATGTTGATTGATCGTTCTCAGTAGTCGCTGATGACGGGGTGTGAGCTACCCCGAAAGCTCCGAGGAAAAATAAAATAAAAGTCAACAAAAACGGTGCCAGTCGTACAAAACCCTTGAAATCATTCGAAAGTATTATTAATAATATTCACATCAGTAAATGTCAACCAATTACTACGTTAAGTCCTTTCAGCAACCTAACCTGAGGCTACAATGCGTCATGTATATTTTATTATTACAATATTACGCATTCTTAAAACGTCCTATGACAGGGAATTCTTGCCTGCCTTTTCTTGGCACTAAGCCAAGATATTTACCAACTGATCAACTGCATTCAAATCGTCAACTGGCTTGCGGTCGCATTTGCCACCATGTCTCTGTTTTTGCTGCGACGCTCCATGCCAATGCACCAAGAGTTATTAAGGTAAGAGTAACAAATTGAACTTTTCGACCTCAAAGACAACTCCTGGCCATCCTTAGGTAAATTTGATTTTCCCATCAGTCTTCCTCATTGGATGCGTCTTCCTGGTTATCGTTCCCATAATTGCAAATCCAATCGATACAGGTAAATTTAAAGTGTACTGTTCCGTGGGTAAAACTACCGAACCATTTTAGCCATAGGATTATTAATCATGCTTACCAGCATACCGGTGTACATTCTGTGCATTTGGAAAAGACCGAAGGCATTCAGCAAACTGTCTAGTAAGTTCGATGAAACCAGTTCAGCCTCTACGCGTGCAGGAATAATTGTAATGACGCTAGATGTTCAATTCTGATGTACGTTCCTTCCTGAATGAGCGATCTCCGTCGTTAGTGTAAAATCATTTGCATATTTAAGGGAGATGCACTGGAGATGAGTACATTGTCTCGTTTCCAGAGGTTAACTATATTTATGCTCATACGGCGAAACATTTAACCCGTACTCACAATTCTTGAACCGAATTGCCCAACGATGTACTTCTGTGAACTGGCGAAATTAATTACTTGATTATTGAAGATACATTTGAAAACACTGCATGCGTCTGCAAATGACGGCATGGCAAAATGCCTATCTTCGATTTCTATGGAACTCCGTTGAAGGAACGTGGGCCAAGATAAGTTTCACACGGAACTAAACATCACTGCAATAATCAGTCGCAAAACGTGGTAACTCAGCTGTTGATTAAGTAAAGTTCACTTTGCTTAAGATGATGCCACGGAATTCATACAGAAGATATTCATGGCAGTACCGGAAGAAAGCGAAGCCGAAGAATAAGACTCACTTCATAAGCTTGATGAGTAGGAATTGCCGTTGGACAATACATATCTTCGCAGTTTCGCCGCAAATATTACGTCCTTGTAGGTATGCAAACAAAGACCCACAGGACTGTATCAGCAATCCTTTTTAGATATCCGTATTTGGTACGTGAAATCAGATGAAACCAACTGAAATTCTGCTGCCGTGTAAGCAAAATATCCCGCAGATGTGCTTTGTAATCTTAATAAACACAATAAGCCGGATTAATGGCGCCCTTGCAGCCACCTGTAGCCGTAGGTGTTCAACCTGGTGCAGTTGCACCTGCTCGTTCTGAGGGGCTGCCTGCAGCTGCCAGAAGTCGAGTTGCGTCGTCGTGCTTCCTCTCGCAGCCTTTGCTCAACTCCCTAGCTGAGAAGGAGCTGAGCAGTTTTTCTCGCTAGTTTTTCACTGTTACCACATTGTTGTTTCCATTAGCGCTCTAGAACGGACATCGGAGCTACTGAAAGATTCAGAAACACTAAAAAACGGTCAAAAACAGCACCAGTTCCGTTATGAACATAACTCATAATCACACCGTTGCGAAACATCTGATTTTCAAGGACAAGATGCTAGACCAGATTGCCAATACGATGCGGTTATTTTACAAGGCCCGATGCTACTGCTACGCTGCGCGATTATTACGATAACAAGGAAGACAACGTTGGGAACTTGTAATTTCCTTAAAGTGAGGCGAACCTCATCTGCGCCTAAACGCCGAAAGGAAACAGCATTTCAAAATTGCACGTCCGATAAGATGAATTGCATAGCAAAGTTTCTTTATGCGAACGCTCGCTGCTTGCGCAATGTTTATTACGTAGCTAAAAGGCAATGCTTTAATCCATGTTTGACTAAACCTGCAAACTCCAAAGTAGGCTCCATTATTAGCGTTTTGGCACTTCATTCGTTGAGCGTTCTCTGTTTTTGGGAAATGGCTATTAGAGCTACTCTCTGTTTATTGTGCAGTGCCTTGTTTTTAACCAAAACGTCCGCGTTGTATTTTTTAATCGGCGAAACCGAACGAAGATGCTTCGTCGAAGAAATTCCGGAGCAGACAATGGTTACAGGTAGAGAATATGCACAGCGCCTGTTTTGCTTATTCACTTCCGCTCAGGTGTGTACAGAGTATCCGTGTATGATCCGAAAATGAAAACCCACACCATGGCGACGGGGCTCGGAATGCACGCCGAAGTGGTCGACCCGGACGGACAGATTATGCTTTCACGACTTTACACCAGTGAAGGCAGAATAATCTTTACGAGCAGCAAACCAGGAGAGCATACAATTTGTTTATTCAGCAACTCATCCCACTGGATCTCCGGCACCGTGCTGGTTGTTCAACGATGCCGAGTTGCATATTGTTGTACAGCTTGACACTTCAGAGAGTCGACCTGAACTTGCAAGTGGGCGACCACGCGCAGGATTACGCACAAGTTGCAGTCAAAGAACGCCTGAACGATTTGGAGCTTCGAATTCGCCAACTGATTGACCAGGTCGACCAGATGACCAAGGAGCAAAACTATCAAAGGGTAAATAGACAATTCCGGTGAAGCGCTGTTCCTTTCTTTCTGCGCGCATTGTAAAATACGTTAACGTACCTTCTATCATGTTAGTTGTTTCTATTAAGCAACGCACTGCTAAATTTTTGACATTTTAAATTATGACTTTGGAGATTCGTAACTTTGGTCAAAATCAGTTTTATTAGTGATGAAAGCACTGTCCGAAAGAGAACAATGCTTGCTAACGTGATGCTAACGGAAGGTATGACATTACATCGACGTAGAAATTGATACTTCTAATGTGTAGAGAACTGCGCAAGTACATTGTAGAAGTTGGAGGAAAATTTTATGACGAGCGAATAATTCGAGATGCTTGAATAATTGATAACCTTTAAGCGTCAGGTCATTTGAGTGAGGTGGATGAAGCAGAAATTCGTACCCCACATTCTGCAGCTCGTCTTTCCCGATTGTCGAAACATACGAGCGAGAGTTATCGAAACTCATGAAGGACAGGCGGTACGAGTTGGGATGTGAAATTCCGCCTCATCCACCTTAGCTTCCTAAAGAATATCAGTTTTCAAACGTGTCGAACCGTTAATTCGTAATTAAATTTTCCATAACTTTGACAATGCAAACGTTGAATTCCCGCGATTTTCTCGACTCTAGAATTGCTGTTTCTTGCGTTGACGGAGAATATCCATTGCCCAATCAGGTTACCAAGGATATATTCTTTTTGCTGACGCTTATTTCAAGAGATAAAGTTGCCTTTCGGCCAAGTTATGAACTTTCAAAAAGTCTTTTTCCCATTGGACAACCTACTAAGAGTATGAACAGCGTAACGGATTGGCTTCGTTTTAGTATAGGGAAGAATTGTTTCGCCAGCTAAGCGAATCTACTAGCCAACGAGTCCTGTGGTGGGCTGCCGCTCAAACTGCAGTGCTAATGTTCACTGGCGTTTGGCAGATGCGTCATCTCAAGGGCTTCTTTGAAGCGAAGAAGTTGGTGTGATCGTTGACGAATGGCGCTGTTGTTTCTTATCAGGTATTTGTTAGCGCTCCAACCAAAAAGTTCTGCATTGTAAGTGTTGAACTTGGACTTGCCTTCTTGCGCATGCGTCTTGCTGCCAGTAATTTGTATTTCTAGTGTCCCCAGGGCAAGCCGAGAATAATCCCTAAGCACCGCAGCACCCATGATAAATAGATTTCGCGCCTGCTGCTATTCAGTTTAAAATTGGACCCAAAAGTCCGGATAATCTAGAGAATGTACCATCATTTTAACTTATTCGGAGCCAATTAGTCTAGCGTTAAAATATTCGAATTATTTGTGCAGTGGAGACTTGGCAACATGTGTATATGTTTTCACTACAATAATTATGGTTAATCTCGTTAATTCAAAAAATGTTTATTTAAACATAACTACGAAACTTTCTTTCACACGCTGAGACCCACGGATCATGGAGGGCACAAAAGATTCGAAAAATATTCGAAAGTTGACAGGGCGTCATCGCTTGTAATACTCCACCTAAGAAATGCGAGTACGATTGACAATCTGGCGCCAGCGATTATTTGAAAACGGTGCTGCATTTCTTATGTGCAAAATCTCGTATGCTTTTCAGATGGACAAGTTGTTGCAGATCGCATTCTTCTTGCCCTTTAAGCCGTTTCAGAACATCTTCCAGCTATGGAAGCACATTTCGTTGATTCTGCTATGGAAAATGGCAAAACATTCGTTTTCCATCACCACCAAAAGTCTGCATTTGTCAGCAGATGGTTTTCGCGTTTTCGGCGACAAATTAAAACGCATCATCATTTGATGGAGACGCAGTTCATTCTAGTTCTTCTACATCTCCCTGTTTTCTTCATTCTATGCTGTTGGAATGGTTGAGTCTTATTACATAGTTCCCCGTCCACACTCAACGATGTACTGTAAACGCGACGTCTTATGCCCGAACCTACACTATGACTGTTTGGGGGCCTTTCTTCAGGTGTTTCTACCTTTATGTAAGCTTTACCGGAAACATGGCCCTTAGGTTAAGGTCTACGCTTAGGTAAGGGCAAAAAACGGTGCATATGGTCGCGTTGCTGTCGTATGTTTTCTGCCCTTACCTAAGCCTAGACCTTAACACATGCGTCATGTTTCCGGTGAAGCTTGCGTAAAAACAGAAATACCTGAAGGAAGGCATCCGAGTAGTCAAAATGTAGGTTCGGGCATAAAACGTCACTTCTACAATACACCGTCGAGCGTGGACAGGAAAGTAGGTGAGAAGACCCGAATGGTTTGTTCAGGTCGATGTTTTTATGCTTAGGAAACAGTAGCAGGTTAAAATTAGTATGTCATACAAAGGCAGTGAGTTGTTTCAGGGAGGTTATGATGCAACAACTTAGACATACAGTGGAATCTCTATAAGTTGACCACTCAAGGGCGGTAAGAAATTGGTCAATTTATGGAGGCTGTCAACATATTGAGTACCCCCGTGAATTCAGTCGTTAACACGCAATAACTCCTTCCAAGCATTTTACTGAAGAAGGAATGTAGTAATCTGTATGAAGATACGTCACGAAAGTAGAAGAATAAAAGGTAAATTAGTATTAAGGCAATGAAAATAAAAGAGTAATGCAAGCAGTACATTTAATGCCTCGGTCGTTGCACATCTAAAGAAAGAGTCAATGTTGTCTGCATCGCCTTCTTGCTGCAAACATAAGTGGTGAAAGCGAAGTCAGCGTTAACTGTCGCATTAAACATATCGGGGCACTCTTCAGCAACAAATAACTTCACCTGATGTAGTGAATGGCGAACGTCGTCGGCTGTTATAGTCTTTTCGACCTCTCCATCGCTATCCATTTCTTCTTCTAAATCATCAGCCGACTCATGCATTTCCCGCACTTCGGATAGTACTGCTTGAAAAATGGATTCTGCATCAGGTTCATTACAAGTCACCAATTCATCATCCATTCTAACGAATACTTCGAAGTCGACTCCTGGAATATTCCCATATTTGGCGTGCTGTCTGAGCAGGCTGTAGTGACTGTTTCTCGACTTGTAACAAATCCAGCTTTTTGGAAGCATTTCGTTATTGTTTTGGCTGTACTTTGTTTCATGCGAAACTGATCCAGAGAACAGAATCCAGAACGTTAACTGATCCAACAAGTGCAGATGCGTCAGTAACCAGCTTAGTCCTTTGACTTTTGGAAACGACGCAGTCCAAAAGCTACGCCCGGTAGTGCATCCTTAAACGCTTTGATGACGCCTTGCTGCTGTATGCACATGCGAACTTCACTTTGTAATATTCACGGCATTCTGCTCGTCAACTTAAGAAGGCCAAAACATGTAGTAATTAATAGCCTGTCTTAACTATGGTAGTCAAGTACAACTTACGGAGGTGGTCAACATATAGACTATGCTTAACAATGGCTGACCGACAAACCCTAAAAGTGCCTTCAACATGAGAATGGCCGTCAACTTATACAGGTGGTCAACTTTTGAGGTTCCACTGTATTCGTTTTTGCTGAATTCGGATAATCGGATCTTGCTGTACTAGATATTGTTGCCATTGATTTCTGCAGCCTTTCAAAAATCGTAAATGGAAAAGCTATATTAGCCCGAAGCAGTTGTGTCCGAATGGGGTGAATTTTTTGGAACAGTTGCAAAGTGGAATTCTTTAGCGAGAATTAAGGAAAGCTACGCTGCTGCTTACGGGTTCGATCTGACACTACTCAATTGGAACTGGCGTCGGAGCGATAGGCTCAATAACGATCATTTTAAGTTTAATGGCTGACAGTCTCGACTTCGCGTTAGCGTTTCGATGCTCTGTGGATGTGCGCATTGTTCTACGCAAGCAGATAGCGCTAGCTTTTATTTGAATATCGAGAAAACAGGATATGTACCATTAGATAGGGTGACGTTAATACACCAGTGGTGAGCCATCTAATGTACATATGAATATTTCAACTGTTATAAACTTTTAGGTGATTCAAGTTAAAACCACCAGTTGTTATTGTCCATAAATTTAAAATGCTGAAATTTAGAAGATGAAATTTTGTATTAAAACATGCAAACGTGACTGTAATTGATTAAACGGAAACCTAGATGCCTAATTATTTGCCCCTAAGTCGCAATACAGTGACAACCCGTATCACGACTTAGGGCCGTCTGCCCTGTACGATGGGACTATGGATGAAAAGTATTAGAGAGAATAAAGAAAGGTGGCTGAACGTTTTTCCTTGAAGTCTTATGTGGTGGATTTGTGATACAGTTCTACTGCCGGTTACGACTTAAGTCCAAGCAGGCGCATAGATTCTTTTTCGTGCCATGCAACGGTTGAGTAGCTGCAATCGCATCGAGAGCCGTGAAGAACTTGATCAGCTTTTGCTTTGCTATTGCGCTCTTGGAGTTTGCAGACGGCCGTCCACCGTTTGGCACATTTCCACTGCTTGATGAACTGCTGAAGCTTCGGCTGGTGGTTGCTGATTGCTCTCTGAAGTTGCTGGCCAGATGGTTCCACTTAGCGATGATCTGCGGGAAGGATAAAAATTTAGCTAAATATTCCAGTCACATACCTACTCGGTTACTTTTCGGTAGCGTTCCACGAGTGCCGCACTGCGCAGACCGGTGCTGCTGCGCATATAGCCGTCTATAAGCGTCAGTTCGGCTTGTAACACCGGTGGAATGCCATAATCAAGTGAGACGTTCTCCGGACTGATCTTGAGCATTCTAGCAGGCGAGCTCCTTTGGCTGTTAAACGTACTAGATGGAACCAGCCAGGCCAAGTTTGTCGGTATTAGCTGTTCATAATATCCCAATTTCTTTCTTGCCATCTTTTCCGCCTTCCCGTCGATGATCTGCTCATCATACAACTCGGGATCGCACAGCTTCCCAACGTCAACTTCGTAGCGCGTCAACAGATCGACGAATTCCTTTGCGCACGCAATTGACGTTTTCTCCGCCGCTTTGACCACAATGGTACGCTGGTCTTCGCTTGCCGGAGTTGTTAAGAAGATGAACAAAGTGCGGCTGAAGTGCTGAACAATTTTTCCCACGTTTCCGTTTCGATCTGTGAACTGGTGGAATACTTTGCTGCTCACAGTGATCGCCTCTTCGAAGCGGCATTCCTCCTCTTGTGGAATGCACACGCGAAAACAGCTTTCCGTACTACGTGTCCCTTCATAGTCACTGCCGCCATTGGTATCTGCTTCGGAGAGGGTTACCGAGCATGTCGTATCCAATTCTCCTTCCTCACGCTCATCGCAAACGGATTTGTCTTTGATCATGGATTCCTTTGGCAAGCTGGCGGTGTTCTCGCGATATTCACTACTGTCTCTATGCTTCGCAAAGGGCGCCCGGTCCTCTTCTGCGCTGCTGGAAGAATCTCCGTTCGCGCCCTTTGCTAAGTCGGTTTGCTCGTTTGATGCTACGTTATCCTCTGGAGCTGAACTTCCATTATGGCTATCAGGATAACATATCACCACAATTTCTTCGTACTTAAGGCTAATTTGATATTTAATCAGGAACTTGATCATCGCGACCGCACCATTCAACCGTTGTTCGCTGTCCGCGGTGACCGTAACAAAGCACCACGGCTCGATTTCCTTGTCCCAATGACCGAACGTGAAAATCGAATTGGTGATCTCTTCAATCAACCGGAGCGTACTGCCTTTCTTGCCCATCAAAAGTCCGCACTGTTCACTCGGGAGCAGCATGCTTTTTTTGAAAACCGACCTGTAGGCGCCATCTTCCAGGTATTTTATAATGCTGTACAGCATCTCGTGCACAGATCTACAGTTAGGGGATGGTTGCTTGGGTGCAGCGAGCCTTCTTTCCGGGCCACGTGCGCTTTCCACTTGCCCTTCCTTCATGTTCAAGGCAACCTGGGCTGATGGTTGTGTCTGACCTTTTTCACCAAGCGTGTTCGAACCATCGACATCACTACTCCGCATCTCCGATTCGCTAAGACTATCTTTCACAGTTTCATTGAGGACATGACCAATGGCAACTGTTTTCGCCGGATCGACGTGAAGTCTGTGCACTGATTTTAACCAACCGAAATCGACGTGTCCTTGTTCACTGTCTCCCTCTGGTCCAAATTGACCGTTCTCATTTGCATGCTCAGGTTCGCTGCTATTGCGGTGGTAACGGGCCAAGCTCCTTTCAATTTTGCCATCGGCGAAGCCCAAATGCAGCAAGTACTTGTGCATGCGAACAGCCTGTCGGAGCATCTGATCGCTAAGCTTATGTCCGTGCGCTTCCATCACTTGAGTCAGCGTATCGTACAGGCCGATCTGCTGGTCATGCGATAGCAGGTGAGCTTCCACTTTTTGATCTAACAGCGACTGCATCAATACTGCCACACTATTCGCTTCGTCCCTCTGGTAGGTTTCCTCAATAGATTCACAGCTGTCCGAATCTGTGAAGAGTACCGCAGTTTCCATGTTGATGCCGCAGAGTGAAACCAACCGCCGCACAGACAGAGGACGCTAGGCCAAATGAATTGAGCAGCTCGTATCCTCTGCCCGTGAAGGATACCGATTTTAATGTAGGTTTAAACCGTAGCAGAATGCATAGTTGATTTGCAGGAACCTATCTGTTGTTTAAACTCGTCAGTTTAACATGCGCGTCGGAAAGTTTTCATGATATACCTGGTGCAGTTGCTTGAACTACTAGTAATTTTTAATACTTTGCGAACTAAGTCTTCATTCTTGCGAGCTGTGTTTTAATGTATGGGTCTAGGTACGTTAGGTTTAGGTATGTTTATGCAAAGAGACCTGTAGTTGGCCAGCAGTTCACTTTTCTGAGAGTTTACCCTACTGACACCAGTAGTAGGCCTAGGCTTAGAATTAAATGAAATTTCATGAAGGAGAGTTGTAATAAAAGATATGATTTCCAGGTACGGGGTAGAACCTCATGGTCTGTTCTTCTTTTTGTTGAAAAAACACGGCAAAATCCCCGTTAATCTTTATTGAGCAATAATTGTTGCGGAGCTTTCGGACGTTACCACATCCATCGTGGGTCTTTACCAATAGCAACCCCGTAGCAGCCTGATTTCGCTATAGGCGGCGCTGATGTCATTTTGCCTACTGCTCGACTCTTCCAGGTGGCGCCGCTGTCGATAACGGCATATTATGCGCAAAATTGAAAAGACTTAGCCGCAAAACGGCCGATAAACGAAAAATCGCTTACTTTCTCATGCAGTTGAGGAACTTAGCCGAAAAAAGACCTACTCAAACTTTAGGATGAATGCTGCTCACGCAATCAAGATTGAAGTTGTGAAAGTGAGTTTGTTTTGTCAGAGATAGGCCATGCTGCTGGGTCGTTCGTTGCATGCCGTGTAGCCTAAGCTTAAGCCAAAACAATGGAAAATGTAGAAAATGAGCGCTAGAATTGGTACTACGTTCATCAGGCGAAGCGGGTCGCCCAAAGTAGGTCCTAAGTTTAAACCAGGACAAGGGAAAGCGTGGAAACAAAACATCATAGTCAAAGGTAGACTCCTTCAATACTTTATGTGTAGACGGAAGATTATCAGAATTACAGTGTAACCCTAAGACGCAAAAAAACTCCATAATGCAACATATCTTATCCACCTGCAGAAGGTTTCGCGAAACTTTTGTCGCTAACTGTCATAGGAAAAGATCGGCACATTCACTTTAGCTGTGGCCCTTTTGTACTCCAGGGTCAACGCGAAGCCATTCGCTTATGGACTACAATGTTTTTTCATCTCTGCGATCTGTTCGGTTCAGATCAATCGGCTTTGTGGAAGGCACATTGCAGAAACCTGCAGCCAGCCCAAGAACACCCGGCCGAAGTGATTATCCATATACGAATTTGGTTAAAAATTATTTTGAAAACGAATTGATCTGAAGGTATTAAGCAAAAGTTGTTTTAGCTTAGCTGATGGTCAAGGACAGAAATAATACAGTTTATTTCACACTATATATGTGCAGTTCACGACGGTGGGTGCAACGTAGCGATGTCCTTTAATATTTGGCCGAATCCTGTTCACGGCGATATTTCCGGCGCCACATCGCCTCAGCTAAATGCCACTGCAGCATGCTGCGGTGCATCCCACATCGCAGCCGGACAGACCGCTTGAGTTGGGCCCACAGCGAATCTATTGTCTGCGTGTGGGCACCAGTCTCCCTATCGACAAAATTTGTCGAATGGTTCACCGTCAAGTGGGTGAACCCCCCTGCGGAAAGGCCTCAGTAGGCTCTCCACTTGTCCGTTATAATAACGGTCCCGAGCCTCTCGTGCTTTTTAATCAGCGCCATGAGTGTGACGTTGGAGCAGTCTTGTACGGTAATAACCAAACCAAACTCGCTGAGGACGGAACAAGACGGTTCCGAAAGCTTCGAGGTTACACTGGTGTTCGATTTTTTCCTAATAACTGCCCATCCATCCGTTGGTAGGGCGTGTTTTGTGGTCTATTTCAGACACCAGAAGCTCCAACGGGCATCCACCGTACTGAAGATCAGTGATGACAAACGGTCCCGTTACCAAACATCCTGTGTTCAAGTGGCAGTACTCCAAAATGCATCAACAAAACGTACAGCCGATTTGAATGTGTAGTAACAGCGTGTCCACGCAGAAAATCGCGCGATTATTCTAGCAGGTCGGGCAACGCATTTCTTCGCGATAACTCTCCTTCATCATTTTGTTGGCAAAACACGGCAAAATCCCCGTTAATCTTTATTGAGCAATAATTGTTGAGGATCTATCGGACGTTACCACGTCCATCGTTAGCGCTTAGTGTCAATCTTGTTTGCTTGGGTTGTGTCAAGCAGCTCAGTGTGCTTTAAAGTTGACGGGGTGGATTTTAAAGTGGCTTGGCTTACAGGGGAAACTTGGGTGCGAAAGTGATATGTGCGTGGGGTCGCTATCCGTAATTAATTAAAAATAAGCTAAATAACGTAAAAAGGAAAGAAAACGAAGCAGAGAAAAGGAGAGAAAAGCAAAAATATAAGTAAAAGAGAAACAAAAATTTGAAAACAGAAAAATAAAGAGAATAAAATTGAACTAACAAATAAGTAAATAAATAATAGTGATGTGAAGTTTTTTTGGTAGAAGGATGGATGGTAGAAAGCTCTGCGTTTTGAAATAAACGCTTTTACGTAACGGGTGATACCGTGTTCAAGAATCTGTCAGCAGAAATGCACCTTTCCCCGTTTAAAGAGAAAATAAGAAGAAAAGTATGCTACATACAAGTGCTTCACGGGGCACATGGAATCACAAGAAAAGACAAAAAATAAAAGAAGGTAGAAGATTAAGAAGAACAACGGCAGATGAAGGCAGAAATATCGGATAGGGAAACAAGGGATGAAGGATGGTGAAGACCAGGAAGGTCACTTTAAGACCCGCACGTTTTAAACAAGAACACGTCCACGGGCACGGGTTGTTTACTGTCGTTGTTCATTGTGGAGTTTGTCACTGTCCCGGTCGGTCGGTGGGGATGCTCGCTCTCTGCAGGACTGACTGGGCGGGCGACGGACGCTTGACGGGTACAAGGGTAGTACCTGATAGTTGATGTCGCCAGCCCGGATGGTCTAGCAGAAGGGCTTGCTGAACCGTCGGCTGACTGGGCAGTCGACATATTTTTTTGTGTCGCACTGATGATGGCTACATGAGCAGTAGCCGAAAGCTCTGCGTTTTGAAATAAACGCTTTTACGTAACGGGTGATACCGTGTTCAAGAATCTGTCAGCAGAAATGCACCTTTCCCCGTTTAAAGAGAAAATAAGAAGAAGGATGGATTGGAAAATAACAGGGTGAGGGGAGGGGGTATGTGGAAAATGGGCAGCAAAATCTTTTGGTTACCGAGTTGTTATACAGTTCCATCTTTTAGTCGGCAGCAGTTTGTGTGAGTGGCAGCAGTTGACCATATGTCGCTCACGTCTTCTCCTTCGTCACTATTGATGCATTCGTTGCGGCGTATCAGAAACGCTTCCTTGATCTTTCTTAACCTGTAGTCTGTTTCTAGGGTCAGTTTCGACACCTTGATTCGATCGTCTGGAAATGAACAGTTCGCCGCGTGTTCAACTAGGGCAGAGGCGTTAATTGCGTCTTCTTTTACTTGTGATGGGTTGTTTGTTTGCCTTCTGCCTCTCCTATTGGGGTTTTCTCCTCTTTCTCTACTTTCAGCCGTTCTGTATTTTTGTAAAGATCTGAAGGGGCTGTTGAAATCTTCTTTCCATATTGTGTTCAGTTTGTTATTATTCGAACAAGATCTAACTTTTTGTTCCATTGCATGCCATTCTCACCTTACATGAAGTCACTGGTGAGCCAACAACGAATGCGGACTTATAAAAAGTTTACTGGAGAAGAACTGTCACCAAAACACGATCATCGAACGAACGATACATCATAGTTATAGTCGAATCGAACGTCACCTGAACAACGACTACACTTGGCAAGCCTGAAAAAATGGAAACAAGAAATTTCAGGCAATAATAAGTACTACTAGAACGACAGGAGGTCGGAAGAACGACGCGTAATCTACATTTTCTCATATTCCATTTTGAAGGGGCACAACTTGCACTTCTTGAAGTACACGTCGTTGCCTTCATTGTACGTTTCTTCTTCGAAATCGTGAACATGGACTTTCGGTGCTTTGACGTACAGTTCGCTTCGCACTTGCTTGCGCAACTCTGTAATGCATAAAAGAGTGACGCAAACAAATTAGAGGCTTTCATGTAATTCTGCTAAATGTTCCAAACTAAAATCGAATGAACAGCCATTATTCGCCCCATTTGATGCTACGACAGTCCATTTTGTAATTCGATTTTCCATTGATACGTAAATTTCAGGACCCTTGGGCTAATCGGTACCGTCGGAATTTAATTCTCTGAACAAAAACCAGCATAACTTTATATACAAGGTAAAATCTTAGTGGAAAGACGCATCACCACTGCCTTGCTTATAAGTAAGTGACGATTTTCGTGCGACTACTAATGCTTGGGAAAATTTGTGGAACACATGAATATACAGTGGAACCTCTTTAAGTTGACCACTCAAGGGCGGTAAGAAACTGGTCAACATACAGAGATACCCTTGAATTCAATCGTAAACACGCCATAACTCCTTCCAAGCACTTTAGTGAAGAAGAAGAAACGTAGTAGTCTGTATGAAGAAACGTTACGAAATGAAAAGAATAATAGCTGAATTAGTATTACGACAACGAAAATAAAATACAGGCGGCCCTCGTTATCCGCGCGGATTCTATACAACGCGATTTGTCCGGCGTGAAATAGTGACGTCATCTTTTCACAAAGACATGCGCACCGGTGGCCGGCATGCATAGTTGCATGCCTGTACAGCAGCGTGATCATCTGCGCGGGCACGAAAGACTTTTCTGCCCACAACGCTCTCTAAACCGTGCACAATGCTAATGAGGCGTTGTCATTTTTCTGATTTTTCATTATTGCTTCGTGCGCGTTGTCGAGCCCGCCCGCTGTGCGCAAATATCATCCTTCCATGGAACATGGCATAATGGTTACACGAGGAATAAGGGCTCCGTTGAAACCGCTACAAGATTTATTCGATGAAGCGAAGAAAAGGGAGAGACAGCTCCCTATAGCAATGTTTTTAAATAAAGATCCGGCAGCTGCGGATCCTAACATTTTAAGGCGAAAAGTTTCGCTACCAACAAGTTCAGGAAACCCTACGACTTTCCGGTCTACAGGGGATCTGCGCCCACCTACAGAAAGTGGGTAAATTGTTTTATTCCTGACGCACCAAACGTTTCTGCCGTAGACGTTTTGTTCTATGTGCATGTGTTCTATGTGATGTTCAGTATTTCTGCTTAAGTGTGCCTGTGCATTTTATATTTCTGCTGCTCTGTACCCATTCCGCGCACCAGTACATCGCTTAGCTCATTAAAGCAAGGCGATTCCCAGGTGTTTAAAGAAAGAGCATCTTACTTACGCCCTTTCTTGGATCTAATGGCTTGTACTCTGATGGCTGGCCCCGTTGAACAAGCGCAGTCTCATTCATGTCATTATCTCGCAGCTAGATTCCGTAGTACCAAGATTCGAAGGATCAGTAGGTATGATAACCGTTCCGGAAGGAATTCAAGGGGGCAGGATGAAACACGCGGCTGGAATACAAGCTATTTGACCTTTTTCATAGGGTATACTATAGAAATACGTGACTTCTTACAGGCTCTTTAAACTTCATGATGTCTTCTTTTCTTCTTTACGTGCACGCCTGTGTGAGAACAACTTTAATTAAAGAAAAAAGGAAAGAACGAAGCTTTCGGGAGAGGCAACTCCCGTCGTCAGCGTATGTTGGGTGAAGCTTCGTTCTTTCCTTTTTTCTTTAATTAAGTTGTTCTCACACAGGCGTGCACGTAAAGAAGAAAAGAAGACATCATGAAGTTTAAAGAGCCTGTAAGAAGTCACGTATTTCTATAGTATACCCTATGAAAAAGGTCAAATAGCTTGTATTCCAGCCGCGTATTTCATCCTGCCCCCTTGAATTCCTTCCGGAACGGTTATCATACCTACTGATCCTTCGAATCTTGGTACTACGGAATCTAGCTGCGAGATAATGACATGAATGAGACTGCGCTTGTTCAACGGGGCCAGCCATCAGAGTACAAGCCATTAGATCCAAGAAAGGGCGTAAGTAAGATGCTCTTTCTTTAAACACCTGGGAATCGCCTTGTTTTAATGAGCTAAGCGATGTAGTGGTGCGCGGAATGGGTACAGAGCAGGGGAAATATAAAATACATAGGCGCACTTAAGCAGAACTATTGAACATCACATAGAACACATGCACATAGAACAAAACGTCCACGGCAGAAACGTTTGGCGCATCACGAATCAGACAATTTACCCACTTTCTGTAGGTGGGCGCAGATCCCCTGTAGACAGGAAAGTCGTAGGGTTTCCTGAACTTGTTCGTAGCGAAACTTGTCGCCTTAAAATGTTAGGCTCCGCAGCTGCGGATCTTTATTTAAAAACATTGTTATAGGGAGCTGTCTCTCCCTTTTCTTCGCTTCATCGAATAAATCTTGTAGCGGCTACAACGAAGCCCTTATTCCTCATGTAACCATGATGCCACGTTCCATGGATGGATAATATTTGCGCACAACGGGCGGACTCGATAGCGCGCACGAAGCAATAATGAGCAACCAGAAAAATGACGCCTCATTAGCATTGTACATGGTTTAGAGAGCGCTGTGGGCAGGAAAAGTCTTTCGCACCCGTCCAGATGATCACGCTGCTGTACAGGCATGCAACGACACTAGTGCAACTATGCATGCCGGCCACCGGTGCGCATGTCTTTGTGAAAAGATGACGTCACTATTTCACGCCGGACAAACCACGTTGTATAGAATCCGCGCGGATAACGAGACCGCGGATAACGAAGGCCGCCTGTATACGCGCACATTGATAATGCAAACATGCTAATTATTTCCACAAGTTAATGATTTCTGTTCCAATGATGCAGTGATGACACATGCACATACGTGGGAACATGCTCACAGTCATTACACATGCGCGCACACTGATAACACAAGCAAACTTCAGGTTGTAATGTTCACGGAATTTTGCTGGTCAACTTATGGAGGTCAAAACATGTAGTAATTGATAGGCAGTGTCTCAGCTATGGTGGTCAAGGTACAACATACAAAGGTGGTCAACATATAGAGGTTGCTCTCCTATACTTCATAATGGCCGGCCAACAAACCAAAAATTTGCGGTCAACATATGGATGGTGGTCAACACATAGAGGTGGTCAACTCTGGAGGTTCCTGTGTATTTTGAAATTAAAGTGAATTGGATAAGGATCAATTGGGAACCTATTTGGATAGCAGCTAAATCAATCGGCATGTTTCGCCAGGCAACGTTAATTTAGTCGATTTGCACAACTGATAAGTCAGCATACCAATTAGCTTCTTATTGTATCTATTTTGCTTGTTCGTCTCGTTGTTTCGCTTGCGTCTGAAACGGGCTTCCTCCAGCGCTTCGCGGCTACCCCAGACAGCAATAGCGCGTTCCTCGACCTGCAATGCATAGCAAATGCGAGGACCATTGCGCGCAATAAATGCCACCTGTGCACGCAGGTACAGCTTCATATCACCGAATCTGGGGCTTCGGGGATTCTTTTTGTTCAAATATCTCAGCGCGGGTTTCCTCGAGTCCAGGTCGCAGTCTTTCAGGAGATACTGGCTTTTCGCTTCGGTCCGGGTTAACAATTTGTACTTATCCTTTCCAATTCTCAAGATGCAAACGTTTAGAACAGTCTAAGGCGTAAGTTCCACCTACCTGCACCCGTCGCATACGCAATGGCCGAACGTGGAGTACAGAAAAGCTGTGGACAACTTTGTCGAACATTCTAAACAGATCAGGTCGGAATCGGTTTCCGGTAGCGGTTCAAATTCCGGCTCTCTCCTTCTTATTCTAGACGAACAAGGACGATCGACACTTTCTTCTTCAATTAAGAATCCTCCCGCTTTGGCGTACGACGGCAGTGAAGCTCTTAAAAGAAGCATTGTTGAAAAATGTTACGGAGGTCAACTTAACAATCCCATTAACATGCCTTCCCAAGAAATGTTTGAAAGCTGCGCACCGCCTTGCTCTGGTGAAACGAAATAAACGGATAGATGGTCAGCGTGTGCACCGCAAATAGGCAGAAGGAAGGAGCAAAGAACCAATAAATAAAGTACACTTTCCAAAAAGCAAAACCTAAACTCCACGAACCTGTACAGTTCTTGAACATTTGGATAAGGTTTGCTTGAATGACCTCGGTCGCGAGTTTTCATTTATACTACACGCGTAATTCCAAAACGTCATTAGTAGTCGCAACAAACAGTATCAATGCGCATGCAGGTACAATTACAGAACGGCACTCTCGATAAGTTTCATCCAAAATGTCGCAAAGCAAGTAAATTCAACGCGATTACCCATTTAATAAACAATATTTTGCTGTAGCTAAAATAGGGCAAATTTGGAATAGAGCAATCTTACCTTTCGTGAACAGTGATCAACCTACAGCGCAGACAAATTAAATTCGAATTTTTTTACTTAATATGCACACCTACAAAGCAAAGCTTCTGTTGTATTTTTGAGTAGTTTTCCCTGATCTATATTAAAAAAGAAGCAAAATGTTTGCCAATACGTCCAATCGCTGCCGGCACTGCGGCTGAGCATGAACATCAGAAAGATGAAAACGGCGACAAGATCGGCCCGAATTCCATTTACTGCGCATATAGAAACACAGGCAACGCGCTATCACTGTGCGCAACTTATTTGAAAAGAAGTCTATATGGATAGCCGTGAGCCTTCATGCGAAACACAGATAGCATATAACTAAAAACAACTAGAACCATTGTAAACCCAGCCACTGCCATGATGCGCTTCCGAGTGTGGTCACCGCTACAATTCACTGGCATGTCGCTGGCGTATATAAGCAACAAGAATCCGATAGTTACGCCAATGTAAAGAGCCATAACAAGGTAGGTCTCCGCAACGAACTGCATCTGCGAACTGCCGGCAATTATTACCAAGCTGCCCGATTGTGGATTACGTTGCATGAACGGTGGACCTCGAATCTGGTTCCACATTTGCCCTGACAAAAAGGAGACGACAAAGCCAGTAATCAGAACGCTCCACAAGTTCGTATTGTATAAAAAGTCAAGACTGTTCCGTTTCATGTACAAGAGGCCGCCTACAAGCATGAACAACAAAAGCAAAGCTGCAGGGCCGGCGTAATTTGTAGGGCGAAGTATTCGAATCTGTACACCGGTGCGATCCTGCACCCACTTGGCTATGGCTTCAGCGGATAGCCCCATTCTACTGAAGTCCATTTTGTCGCCCTTCTGCTGGGTGCCCCGCGGAGGAATGTGTATTAAAACTGGTATTGCGTTGATTCCAAGAAGTTGAAAAAC
>CBXJ02000004.1:0-31713 GCA_000612645.2 Trichuris muris
TTCGCAAGAGAATGTCAGCCCCTCCCCCGTCAGTTAGGCTTTTCATTATGTAATCCGTTCGACTTCAAGTGTAAGCGAGAATGCCGAAATTAGCATTTTGATGTTGCAAAGAATTTCTCTGCCAAAAGGTGGCCCAGTGATCAGGCAATTACAGCCTGCCGTGAAAAAGATGACAAAGTGTCTCTTGAATTTCTGGATTACAGTCCAAAACGAATTAAACCTTCCGAATCGGTACCGTTTATCCAACAGTGTCACTGCCCACTGGTACTGTCCATTTCGTTGACACAAAAGGCAAACAAATGCAACAGTGCGTTAATTGATGAATGCTCGTGTTTCAACTCAGCTGTTCGTTCCGCAACTAAGCAAGTCGAGTGTCCACGTAGAAAACCCATCGGGCGTACCGCCCTGAATGAGAGGTGAGTCACCAGCACTTAAAGTGCATGAAGAAGAAAGTAGCGGCGAATTCATGTGCTCCTCCGTCCAGGCTTCAAGGTTTGCCGTACGTGTTCAATATATTCGCTCGTAGTTGCGTATTGCTGAATTCATCGCCTTAGCGCGGAAGATCTAAAAATGATATTTTGAAGCCCTTGCCTTCCGCGATTGCTTCCGTTATCCACCTTTATTTCAGCGATTTCGAAAACTTCGTTGATTAGCTATTCATTCATTAGCGAGTAAGATTGGAAAGAAGCCATGACTAAGTCTGCCGTTCGGCAAATACCAAAGGTCAACAGTAGTTTCGAGCGTTTACTGCTTAATAATGAGTGTGCAGGATTTGATCATCCAAAGTTGGCGATACGTCTCCAGTGCACCTTATTAAAATAGAAATTATACGGCAGTAGGGGCAACACCACATCCCGAAAGACCCGTATACTTGCTGTTTCAACAAAGCTGACTCAGCGGCTATTGCCGTCTCTGTACGGTCAACTATTCAGCAGATATTTGCATGCAAACTTTAACCTTTCCCAAAATTTATATTAAAACAGTCGCTGCCATCGACAGCAACGTACCAACAATGCGTACGCCTCTTAAGCGGTAAAAGCTGACTCCAAACAGAGCGAAGTAAGGGCAGCTAACAATAACGGTCCAGTTTTAAAATGCTCAGTTTGGTGAGCCAACAGAAATTTCGAAGGGCGTTTCAATTTTAGCGCCTTCAAGAATAATCGCCTGTTAAGTTTATTTTCGAATTATTCAACATCCAACCTCTAAGTTACGAATGCGAAAGTTGTGGCATAGTTGCATACTGGGGATAGGAATCGCGGCAGCAAACCCATCTTTTGCAGTTTGCAAAAGCGTGTTCATTCGATGGGTGTTCTTGCATTTCCACTCTTTAGGTGTTCGTAGATGGCCTATATGGAAGATTCGGGCAAAACAATTGCTGCGCCGCATTTTGAGCCCAGCACGCTTTTCACTTACCTTCTGGCAAGGTAACCCAATGCCCGCCAGCGTACGAACATTCAAAGTTTGAATGACGGCTAGGAAAAGCCCCTAAGCATCCGCTGAAATTAGACCAGATTATTGCATATCGGACAGACGGTCGCAGCAATAGCCGGCTTTCACCTAACTCTGGCAGCAGCCGCTTGCAGCGCCCATGTAAAGTTGCTGGTCCGCCCCCTTACAAAACCGTGGCCGAAGGAACACTTCCACACACGGAATGAGATCATCGGTTAGAAATCAACTTCGGCAGCTCGGCGAACCGCTCCAATGGTTGGTCGCTTTGCCCAGCGAGCCATCCAAAGGGATGCGTGCCAGGCCAACAAGGCAGCAAAGGCGAAGCTACTCTGATCTTCGGATTTGGCGGAAAGTGGGAACGCTGAATTCCGACTCTTCGTCTCGAAGCGAAAGGAACGCAAATTCCTGTGCACTCTGACAAGTGCGGCGCGTGTAACATTTTGCCAGAGACGCAATTCCAATGAAGATTCGCTCCAACGGTCGCAAGCAGCACTTTTGGCAAAGCGACCACAGCACAGCTCCACGGAGCAACGCGTGCTTATGAATTCGAAATGATCAAACGGCCGACTGCTTCCCGTTGACAAGATGCAGTGGGCGAACAATCGACGCTTGGACTTTGGTCAGCAATCGGCGCATCTGTTCTTCGCTCCAAACAGCTCCCCGTTGTCGGCGATTTATGATACGATGCAAAGGAGCGTCTGGTAAAACGCCACGTTGAAAAAACAAATCACTTCGAGCGTTATTGTCGGCGCAACATTGTGGGGATAGAGGGATAAAGTAGCTGCTGCCCAACGCCGCCAACGACGGTGTCCGATTTCAACGTAAGCAAGGCGCAGGGCGCCATTCCACGGCGGAAAGCAAAATCTTCAACATAGAGATTGACGCGAGAGTTGAAAAATCCGTTTCGGCCATTGCTCATTGTGTACACGTGTCCTCGAAGGGCGTGCAAAGGCGTTACCAATTGCCAACGATGCGGAGTTGCTATATGATCGCCGAATTCCAGCACACGCAGAGCGAACGATCAGCTTCTTGGTCGATCTTGTTGGAGCGTAACCCGACCCCACTCCAACAATCGCTCCGTTCTCCAAGCGCATCTAGCACGACGGCTTGGCAGAAGAACATGTGATGAGTAGATAAAAATATTAAGCAACTCGCGCCATTCACATTCCAACGTACATCCGCCAAAGCTGACTGCGCGATATGCGCCATGCACTCCTGGCACGTCTCCTTTTAAGTTCGGCTGCTTCAGTGATCACTCGGCTCATTGAAGCGAGTATCCCTGGTTGACAAGCTTGGGTTGTACTCGAAGCTGCGTAGGAGAAGAAGCGACGACTATTCCCTATTTCATGCAACGGCGAAGCGAAGTAACCAATCAGTCCTTGGCATCACTGGAATTTGACAATACATCAACGCCTACACGAGCAGAGAGATTATGAAATGTTGGCTGTTCCAAAGGGGAGCCATTGCGATCCCCTCGCGTCAGGAAGGAATTCGACTGAATGAAATGCCGCCTGCATTGGTGGCTGCTTGCCAGAGTTCCAATAGGTCCTGCAGGTGCCAGCACAAAGCGACACCGCCACTGTTTTCAACGTGCCAACGGAGACGACGGGCATCGATTCGCCCCTGTCGGAGCGGCTGCTTTTTGCCATTGCAAAGAAGTGCCTCCATCGTGGTCGGCGCATCCGGCGGTCCCACCGCTAGCGACCCCGAACCGCAAACAGTGGGACCAAACGCCCACGCGGCGTCTCACTGAACGAGCATGGGCGCAACCGCCAACGGCGGTCCACCGGCATGCGCCGCGCTTATTCTTCTCTTTGCCAGTAAGTGAGCGGCGCAGGTTCACTCAACCCGCCATGATCGTCTCGTTCAAGGTTCCTCCATTGGCGTGCGAGCAATGAAGGAGGAGCAACAGCTGTTCGAAGATTTGCTGTATTTGTACAACAAGTTGGCAAGGCCAGTGAAAAACGCCTCCGAAGTGGTCGTCATCAATTTTGGGGCATCGCTCATCCGTATAATCGATGTGGTGAGCCACCCTATTGGTCTACCGTAGGATTTCAAGACTGTAAGCGAAGTGAGACGAATCCAATGCTTAATGGTGGGCATCGTTGAGGTCGGCCGGGTACTATCCTTGGTATAATTAATGTCCATAGTAGAGCGCCCTTCGCAGGCTGAGAAGGAGGAAAGATGTCCAACCGACTACTGATAGTCCCCACGCTCGCTATTAGAAAGCAAAGGAAGAGCATTCCGCTTAAGCAGTACGCATTGCTACGCTTTATCTTTACTTGAACTAACCACACGAAAACATAGGTTAGACTGAGAGTACAAAATAGGTTTCTTCAAAATGTGGTCCCTCCTGGTCTTCCCAAAAGCTTGTATCCTTCGTTCGACCTGTGGTCACCTTGAATTCTGCGTACCACACAGTACACATCGACATTCCATGGATTCCTGCAATACGCGCACTATACTCATGAGAGGGAGCGCTGAGGCCGAGGGCGCGCCCGCAGAGCCCGCGAACCGGATGAATTAACGCAACTGTTTGCAGGACGAGAAGAACCAAGTGCTGACGACGAACCTGTGGCTCGAAATGGTAAGCGGACGGTTTTCACTTCCACTTTTTGCATGTAGCAAGCAAAACTTGCGAAACAACCACAAAGCATAGCGAAGCTTTGAAGCCGTGACTTATTCGGCAAACAGGAAGCCGCGTGCCGTTGCCTAAGGGGCTCCGTTGGCCGAATCACCCTTGGAGTAACAATTAGAATTGCTTTGGAACAGTTCCCACGGCGGAGTAAGGGAAATAGCGTGTCCTGACATTGCTGTACGGTCATCTGGGGATTAGGATGATTCTTCACCACCAGGCGTCCATTGCGCAATGCAGTCGAATTTCAAGGATAAAGAAACATATAAGCTGCGTAAATGTTGAAACGCCAGGGGCGTGAGGAGTAAGTTGACAAATGCCGGATGTTCTAATGTCCAGCTGGTTCGCGCACGCGGACCTTTCCGAGGTTTCCTGCATGGGAGACAGGCAACGAATATCAACCTTTGGCGCATGTGAGCATGCAGCACATCCGTTGCGCGCAGGACTTAGGCGATGCGCCAAATGCATAGACCGATCGTTACACCTTCAAAAGCGCTGCAATCCGGCGCACGTCTCAGATTGATTGAAGAATAAAGCGAGGACTTTTGCGGGACGCTGAAAAACCAGTTTGCCCACGATTAGATCTCGAATTCAAGAAATGGCTCGGCGAGCGCTTCAGGGGAGACTGGCAGCAGTGCCAACTTGGAAAATGCACGTCAAATTTTGAGAACCGCTACAAATGAGCTTGCGGCGAACGGCCCGCGATTAAAGCTAGCGCCTAAGTGGCTCCTGGCAAAATGGTGAGGCATAGAGTTGAGAGGTCGCTTCGCAAAAGCAACGGAATTTCCTACCCGCCGATCGCTGGCATTCGTTCACGAGTTGTACGGGCTTGCAAGTATTTCGAACCCGAGTTGAAAAGGCTAGCTCAGTCCGCATCAGGAGTGGACTCACTACTTGCGAGAGAGAGAGAGAGATTTGGAACTTTTTCTTGAATACTCAACCTGTTGACAAGTTGTTTCTATCTATTGTGTGCCTCTTCTCTATTATCAAAAATACGAAACAAGATCAATATAATTAAATATGAATAACATCCACACAGTTTTATATTCGTTTGATGTCAAGATAAAAAGAAAGCCGCCGAATAGGGCTGGAGCGATTAATCAGGTACAAATGAAATGCTTCCTCTGCTAAGCAAGGAGATCCCGCCGGCGGAACGGCTGAAATTCAGAACTGACCTTCTTTTCTAGGAAGTACACATTCTTGCAGGGTAGCACGTTCTTTTAACATTCTCCACTTGAAAGTTATCCTGACGCACCGACAGAGCAGTGATCTGAAAGTCATATTTGCTTAATTCTCTGGGATTACCTAAAATGGTCACGTGATTTCCTCTAATGCGCAAGAAAGAGAAGACGTGCGGGAAATGCAAAATTGAAAGTTCCCGCTTTCTGGGCCCTTCTTCTCAGAATTGATAAATTTTGCCTGTCTCAGCAATGGACAGACTGGAAGCTCGTCTGGAACCCTACGAAGTACGGCGGCATAAAGAAGTTACACATTCCTGCAGACTTCATCTGGACCCCGGACATTCTTTTGTACAACTGGTAAGCGCTGGGCCACGACAAGCCGGGACAAACCAATCATTCGACCTTTAAAGCGCCGACGGTCATCCTCAAATTTCGATAAATACGGACGCGTTGGTATATTACGACGGTAAAGTAATGTGGAAGCCCCCAGGCATCTACAAGTCCTTCTGTCAAGTCAGGCAGTCGGCAACGTTGGTAATCCACGGGCGGTGAATTGATGCTTTAGATAGACATACAGTATTTTCCTTACGACTTGCAAAGATGTCACATGAAATTTGGCGGCTGGACGTACAACGGGTTCTACTTGGACATGCGTCAGATAGAGACCAATGGACGGACGGTAGTGTACACGAGGGACGAGACGGGCAGGAAAGTGTGGCGCTTGAAAGAAGGGATGGACTTGTCCTACTTTTACGAGTAGGCTCGGCGAAAGGGCAAGCCGGAAGCAAAGTGCTGAGTGATCAGACCTTTTCAGGAGTTCCGAATGGGATCTGCTTGAGTTGAGCAGCGACAGACACGAGGTGCTGTATCCTGGCTGTTGCGGTCAGGATTATTACATCGACATAACATTTTACATAACGCTGAGACGCAAGGCGCTGTTCTACACGGTCAATCTGGTGGTGCCTTGCACGTTGATCGCCATTTGGACGACCTTCGTTTTCTATCTGCCGGCATGCTGCCGAGAGAAGATCACCTTCTCCATTTCGGTCCTGGTCGCCTTGATTGTGTTTTTTCTCGTTTTGGTTGACCTTATACCCCCGACGAGCCTTGTAATTCCTTTCATGGCCAAGTACCTGCTCTTCACGCTAACCTTGGTAACAGTATCCATCATTGTCACCGTTGTAACTTTGGATATAAACCACCGAGACGGTGCCACCCACAAGATGCCCAAGTGGATGCGCTGGCTGTTCCTCAGAAAATTGCCGCGTCTGCTGCGCATGAAACTGCCGCAAACGTTCACTACCGCGGAATCGTGGGAGCAATTTAGCAAAGTCAATATGCAAATGAGACGATACACGAAATGGCTCGACAGCCGGCGCAGTCCCCTTTACTCAGCGCCAGTGCTTATCTACCACACGCCTTCTGATGATCCGTCAACGTCGTCTTTATCGGACAGGTCGTTGCATTCTGATCGTGGACCAATTTGCGCAACCGTACGTTCGCCGAACGAGCACCTCTTGACGCCTCAATTTCTGAGACGTATGATCAAGAATGTTCACTTCATTGCCACTCACATAGCCATGTTGGAGTATGAAGAAATGGTAATTTGCATTGTTTTGTTCATAATTAATACCAGCTACTGAGATGCTATTGAGCTACTGAGATGTTACTGAGCTACTTAGATGCTACTTAATACCAGCTACTGAGACCAGACCTCTTCCGAAACAACAGCTACTGAGATATCGTATAGCCTATGTCTTGCTGATCGATTGACCGAAGAATACTACAGGAATATGTAAAGCTAAATCGACTACACGAGGAAGGAGGAGAGGTGGAAGGCCACTGTCACTTAGGTAATGTTAGGCGATCAATACATACATACGCAGATACAAGTATATACATATATCGTATATACAGGAGTATAAGTCGAATCTGTAATGCGAAAAAATGCATTGTAAAATTAGGGGTCGACTTATACGCCTATATATATATATATATTTTTTTTTCGAAAGACAGGGTGTCTTTTAACGGGAGCGTAGATCTTCATGAGGTCTTTTTCACGGATTTTGTCCCGTTGGTTGTTGTACGTTAGCAGATCTATAAGTAATCTGACACTTTCTCCCTACCACCGGATGGATGAGAGTAGTTATGAGAGAAACGCGGAACTCCGAAATATTCGAGGAAAATTGTACGTTGCTTTCTGAACGCGTTTCTCTCATAACTACTCTCATCCATCCGGTGGTAGGGAGAAAGTGTCAGATTACTTATAGATCTGCTAACGTACAACAACCAACGGGACAAAATCCGTGAAAAAGACCTCATATATATATATATACAGGTAGTTCTCGTATAACGCGTGTTCATATAACGCGTTTTCGCTCATACGCGATTTTGAAATCGTAGCACTTTCTCACATAACGCGATTCTGTTTTCGCTCTTACGCGATTTCGCCGGCTGGAAAGCGAGGGCGTATGGCAAAGTCTCCCCGTGTTTTCATCCACCGAGAGCAAACAAAGGCCGCGCTGTTAGCTTATGCGCGTTCTTCGGTCACGAACAAGCGAAATGTGACAAAAACGTTTAGGATTCTTATCAGAAGTAGTGTCCGACCCAGCTGTGCACCCTGCAATATGCATACTCAAACAGGCTACTGATCGGTATTCATGTTCGGTGGAATAATTCGCGCCGGCAGGAACATGTGTACAGACGACGTTTCCATTTTCAATTCTTCCGAAGCGCAGGCATCGTAGTGGTTTTCCAGTGAGTCGTAGTACGCTAGCACAGAATTCGGAAAGCATTCACACCGTCTGATTGCGAGCTCAATTCGTAAGTATTTTGTCTGATTCCGCGATCTGAGGATAGCCTTTAAGTATCTGAAAATGTCTAAGCTTCCTGATTCGAAGTCAGCTGGTAGTGGTCGAAAAAGAAAGGCGCTGACTGTTGGAGAGAAGCTTCAGATACTGAAACGGTATGAACGGAATGAGACGACACGTGATATCGTCAAAGCTACCGGCATAAAGGAATCAACCTTACGGACCATTAGGAGCAATGCAAAAAAATTAAACAGACTTGCGTAAGCGGTACCAGTTCAAGTATTGCGATGTCAATAAGAACAAGGCCGAAGATACTGGAAGAAATGGAAAAACTACTCAGCATTTGGATCGAAACTCAAACGATGAAAAAAATAGGAACAACGTTTTTCACCATCAGACAAAAAGCAGTTACCATTTACGAAGACCTTAAGAAACAGTCTACAAATCCTACTGAAATTCCTCCATTTACTGCTAGTAGTGGTTGGTTCTGCCGTTTCAAGAATCGATACAGTTTTCACAATGTTCGTCTCTGTGGCGAAGCAGGAAGCGCGGACGTCGATGCCGCGCAAACATTTCCAATAGAAGTACAAAACTTGGTCAAAGAAAAGGGCTACTGCCTCGATCAAATTTTTAACTTCGACGAGACAAATCTTTATCTAAAGCGTATGCCAAAAAGGACCTACATTTCCAGAGAGCGTAGGCATGCTGCAGGAATCTGCGCTGCGAAAGATCGTGTGACTGTAATGGTCGGTGCCAACGCTAGTGGGGATCTTAAGCTGAAGCCATTGATGATTCATCGTCATGCCAATCCACGAGCCCTAAGGGGAATTGTTAAAAGCAGTTTGGGCGTTTACTACAGGTACAGCAAAAGAGGATGGATGACCGCCCAAGTTTGCCTTGATATTTTTTCTAATGCTTATGTGAATGACATTAAGAAATACTTGAACGAGAAGAACTTGACTTTTAAAGTTCTCGTAATCATGGATAGCGCGCCAAGCCACCCACCGATGATAGCTGAGCTAGACCCAAATGTCTACTTTGTTTTCTTGCCTGCACGGACCACTTCTTTGTTACAACCGCTTGACCAAGGCGTCACAATGTTTCTTCATTCTTCATCACAATGCTACCTTCTACATCTAATAGGACCTCAGTTCGCCCGTAACAAAGGATAGTGAGATTAAAAAAGTGAGTCCAACGGAACTCCATTCTTTCCTGGGTATGAGGTCGTTTATTTTAGTACTGAGAGGGACTCTTTCCACAAGCTAAAGACGCAAGCACGCCGCTCCTGAAAGCCATTTTGAACTCTGTCCGCTGTAAAGAGTTCTATCATAAAAGCTCTGCCGTTAATGTATGATCGCCGTAAAAGATAATGTTATTCAGACCCCGTGTAAGAGGATCCATACGTCAGCGTGCCTAACGGTAGAATAAGTAGCTCAGGTACATCATAATTCCTGTTTCAACCCAGCTTATTTAACATATCTCTCCGTTGTTGTTTACAAGTAAACAATCCTTCTGACGCTTTGAACCAAATCGTGATTTTCCTATACTTTACATGTCTCCTATAACGCGATTTCATATAACGCGAGATTTTTCAGGATTTTCAAGTGACCAAACGCTCGCGTTATACGAGAACTGCCTGTATATATATATATATATATATATATATATATATATATATATATATATATATATATATATATATATATATATATAGTTGAAAACTGGATGCATCGTAACGGGTCGTTGAGATGACATTTGTGTGTTGCACACGGTTTTTTCCGTTGGTATTGTTTCAGTGTATCTGCAATTAACCAAAGAACCTCACCAGTCAACGATGGGTTAGTTTATTGGTAAAAGTTGCGAGAACACTGTAACGTACGAATCGAAGCTTTCGGGACGCTCTAGTCCCGTCGTCAGCGAAAAGGAGGCCTGTTGTTTTGGCCGAACGGTATATATAGACGAGGTTGGGGCTTGATGGAAGTTGGGCTTCCATCAAGCCCCAACCTCGTCTATATATAGACCAGTCAAGAGTCTATATATAGACCAGACCAATCAAGCCCCCTTGTTGGGCTTCCATCAAGCCCCAACCTCGTCTATATATACCGTTCGGCCAAAACAACAGGCCTCCTTTTCGCTGACGACGGGACTAGAGCGTCCCGAAAGCTTCGATTCGTACGTTACAGTGTTCTCGCAACTTTTACCAATAAACTAACCCATCGTTGACTGGTGAGGTTCTTTGGTTAATTGCAGATACACTGAAACAATACCAACGGAAAAAACCGTGTGCAACACACAAATGTTATATATATATATATATATATATATATATATATATAACATTTGTGTGTTGCACACGGTTTTTTCCGTTGGTATTGTTTCAGTGTATCTGCAATTAACCAAAGAACCTCACCAGTCAACGATGGGTTAGTTTATTGGTAAAAGTTGCGAGAACACTGTAACGTACGAATCGAAGCTTTCGGGACGCTCTAGTCCCGTCGTCAGCGAAAAGGAGGCCTGTTGTTTTGGCCGAACGGTATATATAGACGAGGTTGGGGCTTGATGGAAGCCCAACAAGGGGGCTTGATTGGTCTGGTCAATATTCGCTGACGACGGAACAAGGTAGTTCCGAAAGCTCCGAAGGTCTGCGTTGTTCTGTTGTGTTACCTAATAACTGCCCATCCATTCGCTGGTAGGGCGTAGTTCTTGGTGTACTTTCAGACAATCTTTACTTCCAACGGGATCAAGCCGTACACGCCATCATGACGTTCAAACGACCCGTTACAAGACATCCAATATTCAACTATATATATATATATATATATATATATATATATATATATATATATATATACATTTGTGTGTATGTATGGATATAGGCAATGTGCTTCAGGGAAAAAGCAAAGTACACGTACACATAATAAATCAGTTCATTGTTATGCGTGGTTTCTTACTTACCGTTGCGTGTTGTTTGCTGTTTTTCAAATAGTGGAAGTTCGTGTTGCAGCTTTCCGATGAATGGAGCTATGTGGCGTCAGTAATAGACCGACTCTTCCTGATCATATTTTCCGTAGTCAATGTTTTTGGCACCGTAACATTCGTGGTACAGTCTTCGCTCTTTCACGATGATCGAACGCCGCTTCCGGTACCGCGAAAGACTCATCCATTAGGAGGAGATACCGTCAGTCACTTGTATTGACGTCATTTTGATTGTTTCTGCAAGTGTAATAATAAACATTTTGATTGTTCGCTTAATGAATTAATAAAAAGCTGCAAGCCAAATGTCTTCTTGTAAAGCATGCCTGAGCTTGCAAGAGACCGTTCCTTCTACGGACGTTCCACGAATTCTCAAAGGGGGAACTTCAACATGACATGAGCTAGTCATCTCAAAAGAAGGGGGTTCGCTTTCTTTTATACAAATTTGGGAACAAAGCTAAAACTGAAAGTTAATTATGGTATTAGTAATTTGCTTGCTTTCGTCGCAATCTCGTCTATGCACATGTTGGATTCTCTCAAGATTCGAGATGAGATCGTAACTATTAAGAATAAGCGAAGAACTGTAGTCGAACTTGCTGCAGTTGACTAATATTTGCAATTGGTTAACAACATCTATATTCAATGAATCGATAAATATTTTGCGTTGGCGATAAGTATGCATTAATAGAAGCATGCCAATTCTGATCCTTTCAACATGGCGCGGCATTTCTGTTACGGACGGCTCCTCCTCCTCCCCCTGAGAACAGCCTACAGTAGATGCTCCTCCTGGATGTATGAAGAAAACTCAGGTATCCGCTACGAAAAATTCTGTTTGCAGGATTGCTTAGCAATAGGTAGATAAAAATGTATTTTTAAATAAAAGCAAACAAGTAAATATCTACTTATGACTGTTGCGTCACGCGTGTAAAGTATAGCAGTGCTTTAAAGAAAGAACAGTGAGTAGCGGCGAACGATGTGAGCACTAGTTTAATCTAACAAGCCAGCTTCCCTGAACTCACGAGCTCATGTCAGCACAATGACACCTAACAGTACTCGTGCACCATACGCTGATGGCAAAAGAATTAGGTGAAACTGCATTGACAGTTCATTAAGGCATTTTTCGAGACATTACTATAATAATATGTTGACGTGCTATTTATTCATATTAGTAAAAAGGCATTTCCTTAAAGAAAATTCTATAAAGCAGTGGAATACGTAGTAACAACGTGGATGGTTATTATAGGAGCCTTTGAAACGGTTGAATTACCCGCAGCCCGTTGTACCTGTACGTTGGTACAACGCACTGTATCACCGTAATCACTTTAAACGGAACCTCAATCAGTGACTAATTGTTCAGAATTCTGGCAGCCTTCCCAATGAAGCTGTTCCGAAAGCTGGCGGGACCTGGAACACCTGTTGAGTACTGAACCAGTTTGTTCCGGGAGCTTCGTGGTGTCGGTCTGGCACTATGACGCTAGCTGATGTTCATTAAAGCAAAACAGGATCACTTACCGTAAGGGAACACAAAGGTGAAACAAAATTTGGTTACCAATTCCGTCCTTGCACACACAATGAACAGCGCACAGACTTCACTGATTGTCAATGACCAATCTTGCAAACTTCCATTTGCATCAATGATATACTGTGTCGAGAAGTCAGCACAACTGTGCAGCAGAAACACATGTATTCAACAGTTGGTAAAATTCATCTTAGGGTTACAAAATTGCATCTTTCCTATATATATAGCGGCGTATCTGCCTCAAAGGCGAACTTGCGTTCTTACTTTGTTATCATGGCCTTCTTCATGGAGGGTTGCTGTTTTTTACCATCACTAATATTCCTATATTAATTGCGCCATGCTTCTTGCGCCAGAAATCCATGTACAACGGGACAGGATCCTTTTATATCATTTAGGAAGAAGGTAATTCAAAGAAGTCAAAGGGTGCTTTTCTAACCGAAATACAAAGAAATAAAATGCCACGTAACTTTAAAGCATCGACCGCTTATCAAAAAAAAGGTGGCACCGTAATGGCAAATGCCGTGGCTGATATCCTCAACAAGGATATTGACCAATGGTCCTTCATACAATGGATAATACTTCAAAGGGCGGGATCTTCGTTGGCAAGACGAACGACTCCAAGTCCACCACCGAGCCGTCGATAGTTCATGCTGCCAGCGTGCCGCCACTGATTACTTTCATTGTCGTACACTTCAACCGTTTTCAAATAAAATGTTCCATCGAAACCGCCAACAGCGTAAAGCTGTCCGTTCACGACAGATAGGCCAATCTGCAAGACGTGCATTACGACGCAAACTTCTTAAAATCCATTAGCATACGCCAGAACGTCTATTGTTCATTGCTACCAAAGGAGTCCATTGATTATTTTGTGGATTGTACCTCTCGGCAGAGGACAGTTCAGTTGCATCATCCCTGCCGCCAACTGCGCACAAATACCCGTTGTAAACTGCGCAGCCGAGGTGCTTCCTCCTGGTACCCATCGGAGCAACTTGGTGCCACTTGTTCAGCCGAGAATCGTAACGTTCCACTGGAATACACCGTACAGAAGTTTTAAAACTTTTTTCAGTCGCTCGTACCAGTCTTCAATGGAGCACCTCCGTCGGAACCACCCACAGCGTAAAGGCAACCACCGAGAACAGCTACGGCCACTCCGAGACGTCGTGATAGCATTGGTGCAACTTTCGTCCACCGATTCGTATGCGGATCGTATCTGAATATTGAAGAGGCAATACTGCGCAAAATGGACTGTATGCGCCTCTCACCTCTCAACGATATTCAAACAGGAAACACCGTCCTGTCCGCCAACCGCGTACAAATAACCGTCCAACACGGCGACTCCTATGCTTGTTCGGCAAGTGCTTGTCGGCGAAACGTCGCTGCTCCACTGGTTCATATGTGGGTCGTACCTGAAAATAGCTGCTTCCCAACCGTAATCGCCCACATTCCAGACAAACCTTTCTATTGAATTTAAATACGCTTGTCCGTCATGGCCGCCTACAGCGTATAACAAATCGTTGAGCACAGCAACGCCTACGCCGCACCTTCGTTTTGACATTGGGGCAACGCACTTCCACTCATTGGTTCGTGGATCCAACCTTTCGACGCTTGCTATAGCATCTCCGCTGCACCATCCGCCTACTGCACAAAATACATTCAGGCTTCAATCTGTGAGGCTATTAAAAAGGAAGCATAATTTGGATAATGGAACTTCCAGCTTTTGCCAGCAGTATATATATATACATTCCAACATTACCGTATATATACACATATATGCGTATATTCAGCGGATTTTCCCGATTCAGTGAGGAGAACAACGGAGCTGCAGTATTTAACGTTGATGTCAAAGTCGAGGCACCATCACCCTCCTAAAGGAACTTATTCTCCTAGTGCATGTCAGGTTCAAGGTGCGATTATATCTTAAGGCTCAAAATCTCTACCTGAGTAAACCATCCCAACAAGCCAGACTGAGGAAGAGCAGTTGGACGAAGGGGAACTACAACAGACTGCATTTCAATTTTGTTATCGAAAACACCAAAACCGTCCGCTGACAGTATGACTTTCAACGGGTGATGGACAATGGCTAACTTTCGTCGTTTCCAATGACAAAATCACTAAGATGCGTTTCTACCTTTGGATGACGATCATAAAAAATAATTCACATGACAATAAAGCGATCTGCAATGACTTCCTTGTTTGCGAAGTATCTAAAATTTTGCAGATAAAAAAACAGAAGCGTCTTCAAACAAACGTTGACGATAGAATTTTTAGACAAGTTTCGTTTCCAGTTGTACTCGTACCGCTTAGATGGATTACTGCAAACGATGACAGCTTGTCAGCTACCGAACCTTTTGGACCCTTTATAATCCGCCCGTCTTAGTGTATGAATGAAATCCTCGTAGCTGTTTCAATAAATATTTTTCAGATTAACGGAATTGACCGTAGTTTTGAAAACAATTTTTGTAACGGGTTTATCGATTAAGGCGAATCGAGAAATCACGGAAGATTTTACCTGTTACTGTCGAAGGCCACGTAAATGGAAAGATCTTTATTTCCAAAAAAGAAAAAGAAGAAAAACGTGGCGCGTCGTGGTCAGGAAAGCGGAGCTTTCGGGTCAGCCTAGACCCGTCTTCAGCGCGGTCAGTTCTCTCTGTGCCCTCCCCAGGTTTGGCTTTCAGGGAGAGCTCCTCCACTCAGTCAAAGCACAGTAGAGCCCGTCAGATCAGTTTAGATCCATCGGGGCTGGTTCCACCGTGGCCGGCCGGGTATCGGAGCCTCTCCATTACCGACCATTCCCGGAGGAGGCACGGATAACGAAAAGTTCGGATAATCGAGAGGGCATGCTTTGATTTCGTGATTCACAGATCCTTAGTCGACGGCTTAAGTATTGGAGGCATTTGTGCATTGGAGAATTTGTAAAAGGCACTGCACAAAGAGCTGAAGGGTTTGCAAAGGATGTACGTGTTTCATTACCATGACTATGGTCAATTAAGGCGAATCGAGAAATCACGGAAGATTTTACCCATTGTTGTCGAAGGCCACGTAAATGGAAAGATCTTTATTTCCAAAAAAACAATATATATATATATATATATATATATATATTGCGATGGCCTGGAACCAATTGTGCAACTATAGCGAGTTATAGGTATATATATATATATATATATATATATATATATATATATATATACCTATAAATTTGCTACACGGGCAAAGGACACAGCAACGGCAGAAGAGGACAAAAACATCGGAAAAGAAAAAAGAATTGGAAGGACTACATCTGGAAAGAATTTTAAAACCCGCTGGTTTTAAAGTTGTTACAGCCGATTTTGAATGCTACTGACGTTGCTCCGATTCATTTTGTATGATGTCACTGTCTTGGTCGGTCGGTAGAGACGCTCGCTCCTCTGACTGACAGTCTTGGCGGGTGACAGAAGCTAGAGGGGTCAAGGATTCGACCTGATAGCGGACGTCACTAGCCGGGATGGTCGGATGGAGGAGCTGGCAGAACTGTCGATTGGCTGGGCAGTTGACCAGTTTATGTCTGCACTGAGGATGGACCCAGGTAGGGGTCCGAAAGCTATGCGTTTGCTTTATGAAGCTTTGCTTTATGGAGCATTGGAAAATAAAATAACGGGGTTAAAAATCCGTGTTACGTCTCGTCTGCAGAAAAAGGCACCCACCCCGTTGAAGAAGATGTTGAATTAAAGATATATATATATATATATATATATGGAAAATAGGGTTTCTGATAACGGGGTATGATCTCATATTTTTTGTCAGAAAACACGGCTTGTACCCGTTAGTAAAGCTTTTAATTTCATCTGAGCTTTCGGTGTCATACCTTGTCTACCGTCATCAGCGAATGTCTAACTTGTAATATTAATACTTACAGTCAACGGTATCTTGTTTAAAACGCGCATGCGTCTACACTTTCGTAAAGCCGCAGGTTTAGTTTAAAGTCCCCTGTTGATGGGAATAGTTCGAGTGAACAATGTCGACCAAATGTCACTGATTCCCGTGCCTTCATCTCTGTTTATGCATGAGCAGTGTTGGATATAAATAGCCTCTTTCAATTTTCTAACCCGGAAATCTCTTTCTTGTTCTAACTTGGTTACTTCCAAACTTTCATCCGGGTGCGAGCACGAAACAACATGCTCTACCACCGCAGATGCTTTCTTACATTGTTACATAACCAATTCCGGGTGGCACAGCATATGACCTTGATCAAGAGGTACCGGGTTGCACAAAGAAGGAGTATGGGTGAAGACAATCCTAGAAGAGGAAGGCCGCAAAATAATAACCCGGAAGTTTAGTTTAAAGACAGTTTAGTTTATCTTGTTTAAAACGCCTGCGTCTACACTTTCGTAAAGCCGCAGGTTTAGTTTAAAGTCCCATCAACAGAGGACTTTAAACTAAGCCTGCGGCTTTACGAAAGTGTAGACGCAGGCGTTTTAAAAAAGATACCGTTGACTGTAAGTGTTACAAATTGGACATTCGCTGATGACGGTAGTCAAGGTATGACACCGAAAGCTCAGATGAAATTAAAAGCTTTACTAACGGGTAAAAGCCGTGTTTTCTGACAAATATATATTTTTTTCTCAACGTGATGGTATTCCGGCTTTCCCGTTTTTTGAATGGTACCTGTAATAAAACTGCAAATGCCCTACCAGCGGATGGATGGGCGATTATTAGAAAATATCACAGGTAAGAACGCTTATCGTATCGCAGCTTTCGGAACGCCCTGGTTCCGTCGTCAGCGATGTTGAAAGGCTACATCGCTGTTCCTTTCAACATCGCTGACGACGGAACCAGGGCGTTCCGAAAGCTACGATACGATAAGCGTTCTTTCCCGTGATATTTCTAATAATCGCCCATCCATCCACTGGTAGGGCATTTGCAGTTTTATTACAGGTACCATTCAAAAAACGGGAAAGCCGGAATACCATCACGTTGAGAAAAACATGAAATCCGTTACAAAACACCCGATTTTCAAATATATATATATATATATATATATATATGGGCCAATAAACAAGTAGCCAGCGAAGAGGAGTTTTATACTGACTGTAACAGAATTGCTGAGGCTTTAGAAACTTTTTAAATAGCGTAGTTCGCATATAATATTACCTGCGTACATCACTTCGCCATATCTTATTGGTTTCCGATGCCTTGTCCTTGGTCCTTGCAGTAATGGCCTCTCCTGAGGCAGCAGCAGGTAGTTTTTCGCCTCGTCAACGAGCTCCCTAGCAGCTTCGTCCGATTTTATCAGCAAATCAGTGCCAGCGGTGCCGACCAGAAACTTTGGACTACAAAGTGGCAAACGCACATACTTTAATACCTTCAATGAAGACGGTTGCTTCACGCAAATTTGTAAACGACGATCTTCCTTCATTACTTCGGGCAGATTCTTTCTCCTTTCAGAAACCTTGTGACGCACCCAAGCCATGCACGCCCTGAACACTTGTTCTTCGGAGCGAACGTTCAACTCATCACTCGAAATGATTTCGCACAATTGCTCCACCGGCAGCAACATAAACTCCTCCGTCTCCATTACCTGAAAATGAAAATTAGAAAAAGCGCACGAGAACCACAAAACATTAACCTCCTGAAAATTGTGCTGCGTAAAGCGATTGGCGATGCGCAGAAGGTCGCGGCACGAATGCGTGTCGGCAAAAGCGCGAATGCCAAGGCAGTTGGTGGGATCTAATTGCTTTTTCAAAAAGTCGCAGCATACATCCTGAATTTCCTGCATTTGCAACAGACAGGCGGCTGGAAGCAACTGCTGCACGTTCGACTCTTCGATAACAATGGAGGACGTGTAGCAGAAGTCGACTAACATTTCGAGCGCATCTTCGTCGACATCCATGATGGTCACCTCCGTCTGGCGACTTTCGGCCATCTCGGAGGTGAACATGGCTCGAAAATAAGGACTGCATGCAGCAAGCACAGTTCGGTGGGCATATACGCGCTTCGTTCCAACCAAAATGATAACATCGCAAAGTTCATGCCGTTTGCGCATATTGTGCGCATTTTCTAGCAACGACAACGGATGCTTCTCCGAAAGAAACCGCATTCTAGTTGAGGACGACCTATCCAAACTGGTGGAACAAAAGCCTTGGGGGGACTGGCCAGCAACATCGCTTCGCTCAAAATGGCACCTGCTATTTGCAGAGTCCGCCATCACAGACCAGACTGATGGAATGGCTTAAGCATCAAGCTTCAAGTTGCGGCGGTCTTGCTTCTAAACCAAAACGACAATAATCACTTCCGTCTGTTTTCGTTCAGCGAAAGCGCGAGTAAAAAGTTATCCTTTTCTGCTTAGTACGGAAAAGTCCCGCGTCTCCTTCTGCTCAAAGGACAGTGAACACGTTAGCTCTTATAGTAGGCATGCCAATCGCACTCCTCTTACCGCTGAAGTCGAAACGACGTGGCGAGTTGCCCAATGAATGGCCAGTTACCTCCGATGAGCAAAGCGCACGTTTGCAAAACTTTTTAACTTGAATTAACCCGTTCTCGCGGGCGATCAGCTAAGCGTGGGGCAACGAAACATTTCGCGCAGCGACAATTCACTTAAGAATGCACAATTTACTTCATTAAGGAGTCCGGTAAAGCAGTCACCGTTGGCTTCCAGAAAAGGAAGGCCTAAAGCAGGCAAACGCAATCCGAATTTCGCCCGCGGTCAGTCGGCAGATCCGCTGCAATAATCCTTGGGAAGCTAAGTTTGTATCGTTAGACCCGCAATAACTACCGTACTTTGATGCACAGGTTCACAAAAATGTTTGCGCCCTTTTACTCTTCGCCATGACGTGCTGCGAAGTTTGCACGTCATAGTATAATCGTCGGTTTACCAGGTTAACTTCGCCAACGGTCGCGGTCGACCGGGGTACGAAAATGCCTCTCAAGGCTCGTTAGGGACGGTAAATGTGCGCAAGTTCAACCGGCGTACTGCATCTAATCGGGTACACAGCAGTTCACCGCGCGAGTTTCACCGCGGGGTAACAGTCTCGGCTGTTAGGCGTGTCTCCACAACCGATTACCACTCCTTTCGCGGCCAATCTCCCTATTTGACGGTTCGTCTCCCATGTACACATCTTTTCTCCAACTTCCTGGTCTCTGTTCCATGCTTTCCGATGGCGTCGCTTGCAATTTCCGCGGCTTAAATCTAACCTATATGTAGCACGCCGTCGCATACAAACACGCGTACAATTCCTTTATTCACACGACAGAGAACGCAACACCAAAGCAACGACCTTTCTCTCGTGCTACCGTCCTCTCCTTCGATCATCAAGTCGCAGCTGCATGCGTTCCTATTACGCCTATGTATCTTGTACTGTTCACATCTGCTACATATAAGCTTGATATCAATATTTTTGTAACGGTCTCATCGATTAAATCGTACGAAAAAATCACGGAAGTTTTACCCGTTGCTGGAAGTCACGTTGTTGGAAAAGATGTTTTATTTCCAAAACACAAAACTCGTGGCGCACGATGGTCGGGAAAGCACGCAGTGGAAAGGTCTATGCTGACCCGAAACCTCCGCTTTCCTGACTATCCTGCGCCACGATTTTCGTGTTTTGGAAATAAAACATCTTTTCCAACAGCGTGGCTTTCAACAACGGGTAAAACTTCCGTGATTTTTTCGTTCGATTTAACCTATAAGCTATCTTATTCGATCACCCTGCTTCTTTCCCAGTCTTTCTCCCAACTTAACGGCTCATCTCCGATGTCCTTGCTCCCACTTTCAGGTCTCTGCTCCATGCTTTCACATGGAACCGCGGGCAATTTCCGCAGCTTAACTCCAACGTATAGGCTACGTTATTCGATCACGCTGCTTCTTTCCCAAATGTCGCTTCTTTCTGCCCATCAAGCGGCTCATTTCCGTGTACCTTTCCTTTCTTGTTGCTTTCTGAAAAGATAACATTGTTCATCTGCGTTCGCCACCTGTTTGTTCAACTTTTTGACTTAATTTTCGCTGGAGTCCACGATAAGCTTGAGTGAAATTAAGGGATTGGCAGTACGCAGTGACTTCTGCGAAACCTTTTGTAATCAATTTTTTACGCCTTTTGATACTGAGGCAGAGTTCTGCAGTTTGATAAAAGTTGTGTTGCGCGTGGTGCAGCTTAGAGACACACTTCTAGCACACAATGTTTATTAGCGACCGACCTTCAACCACCAAAATCACCAACTGACTCATTCTCTCCGTGCTTCTCCTACTGTCGTTGGTTCTCAGGTTCGGTTCTTGATTTAGTTCGTTTCATGCGCGCGGTTGGTTGAGCCATTGGTCACAGTTGGAAAGCCAAAAGTTCGCAGGCTTTAAAGCACGTTGATCACCCAAACTAACTTTACTGACGATCAGAATGCTATTTGCCATTTTTAGAAATCAGTGACTGCATAAACGTAAGGGATGTTTCCCAGTTGACTCGCGAAGGCTGTTGGTTCATTCGCATAATGAACACGCCGTACATAAGCATTTCTTAATTCGTTTCTTCTAGCGAAAATGGGTTGTACCTTGAAATTAGAGTGTAATAATCACGCATCAATTCGTCATAATCATTGTTGAGCAGAATAATACTAACTGCTTCGTGGCGGCCGGCAACGCCTCTCGGGTTTTCCAGAACATCTCCAACGGCTATTCGCCACCGCGCCAAGCAGCAACTCTTTATATCCAAGCTGTCCGGTGCTTGCAGACTGCTGACTCGGCCGGCCTTCCGCGGGTATCTTAAAAATGCCATAAAGGGGCCTGAATCGCTAAATCCCACGGATTGCACGTTGGCCAGCAAGTGCATCTCCTCCAAGTCGATGGAAGTGGCGCGAAGCAGGGCTGCGGGATACTTGCCGCCTGGCAATCGGCAGCACAGTTCAATAAGGGTGCATTCCTCCTTTTCGGCATTGAGAAAAAATTGAATGAAGAAGATTCCATCTGGTATGGGTTTCCACGCATCAACCACTCGATTGGCAAATGAGCTCAGCATGTTGTAGTGTACGTGTGAAGCGAGTACCTCTAACTTGCATATGGGCAGTCTTTCCATTACGAAGCTGCCGACGGGATATTCATTGTGGAAAGTTCGCGAATGCAAGATTTTGTCTCCTTGGACGAACATGTAGATGGTAAATTCGTCGCCTATTATTCGCTCTTCGATTAAGTACGGCTCGGGTAGATTCCATCGAGACAGAAGCCATTGGTGCAACTCGTCGTGCGTGCGCAACATTTGGTGTCCCACCGAAGCGCACCCGTGCTGCGGCTTGACGTACAAGGGAAATCCCAACGAGGCCGCCACGTCGTCGGCAAATTGGTCGACAGAACTGCAACTCTTCTCCTTCACGGTGAACGGCATGGAAAAGGCAGCTTTGATACCCCTCTTATCGCAATGGTTCTTGATGGCCAATTTGTCGACGAACAGCCCAACTCGGTCCTCTTGCAAGCCGCCGAATCCATGGAGGGTTCTAAGATGAGCGCATATGCGCACCAGCGGTTCCTCCAGGGTGATCAGTTGTTTGCCGCCTTCGAAGGGTGCCAATCGGCATGCGGCTGCCACCAACTGGGCTACTTCGTCGTAATGAACGTCGCTTAGGTCGCGCCAGTTCTTCGCAGCCTTTCCCTTGTCCACTTGGAGTACGCATGCAAACGTTTGCATTTGCTCTTTGGACAACTTTGGCAACAATTTGCTGCTCACTATTAACACGGAAAAGAGATTTGCGGGAAACTGAAGCAACGCCAGCTGCGAGAGAAACGACCTTCCCAGCTTTAAGTAGATGAGAAGCTTGTCTTGAGATTCGTGGGCGCCCTTCGTTGTTGACAGATGCCACGCCTTTTCCAACGCAACCAATTGTTCGTTCATGCCGGCAATTTGAACGGCACCTTGCTAATCGTAAAGTACGCTTAAATGCGAAGTTAAAACAAAGCTTTCTAGTGGAATTTGAACCACGGGACAATTGTTACACGTTATGGTACATAGGAGGGCTGCTTGCACTTTTCTTGACTTCTGCAGCGGAAGTTGTACTCGACCATGCCACTGTGGAATATAACTTCCGTCCCCATCCGTCCTTTGCCAGACAGTGTGCTCGTATCTTCATTCTCTTAATTGCTCATACTTTATATCGCTCAGTGTAACTTTCAGCCAACTTGCTTATTGTATGTCTGACTTGAGCTCCCTCAACGAAACTTTTCAACAGATTTTGGCTACAGTGGTCGCTTCCCCTTAGCTACAGGTTTGCCTAAAGTAGTCGATCGACAAAACTTTGGAAAAGGTCACATGTATACTTAGCCGTACAGCCGTCAACACGGCTGTCCGGTAAGGAAGCCATCGCTTTGTTAAATGGTGGCAGTTATTTGTACTGAAGAATGCACAAAGTACCGAAAGGGACTACTACTGCGATGCAAGAAGGCGAGTTGGAAAAGCAAGGGATAATTCCCCGGCCCGAAGAGAATGCACTCACTATGCTGCACTAACCAACCAAGCAGACACCGGATGTTGAGTGCCAAATTCTTGCGAAAAGGAAGGATTGCCTCCTTCAACACCAGCGGGATGGGTAAAATGTTCGCAGACAACGACCAAGGGAATTTCACCGTGGAAGAGTTATCTGGCAGAAATTGGCATGGAAAGGGACTACCTTAGGAAGAACTGGTCGGCCTTCCCATCAACGAGGTCAAGCTGTCTTTCAGCGGTAGAGGAAAGAATGAAATACTTTAAAGATTACTGTTTCTGGGAACTGGTTAACTTGCCGCAGGGAAGAAAAACAATCATTGCCAAGTTGGTGTTTATAACAAGACTCGACCCCTAAAGACAAGTGGAAGACTCGACTGGCCGCGAAGGAATTTTAGCGGAAGTACGGAAAAGATTACGGTAAAGGATATTTTCCGTTCGCTGAACACGTAACGATTTGGGTATTTGCGGTCGGGCCCGTCCGAAAACTGCACGAGATGTCTTGTGGACATGAGAAGTGGTTGCCTTTATGGCGACCTAGCAGAAGAAGGACCTTACGTGCGGCAGCAATCACAAGGTTTCGCAAGGTCAGACCGTGAAAACAAAGTGCCTTGCTCAGAGGAAAGTATGTTCGTACTGAAGCAGTCGACGAAATGCTATAACAACTAAAGCACTGACAATGTTAGGATGCAAGCAAGGTTCACGACGAGAAAAGAATGAATCATACACATACGTCCAGGTTACGCATGGACAATATCCTCGTAGTTGGATCTTCGGAAAAGGTGACAAAAGTTAAGAAAGCCCAACAAGAAGAGACAAGCGACCTACATGCAATAACATACCTTCGAACGTACACAATACAACGTACCTTCGAACGAACATCGAGGCTTAGGTTACTCGTACTGCTCCATCGTTAGCGGTGGGCGAAGTGGGGCAAGCTCAAAGGGCACAGTAAGCAGTCAGGTCGGTATGGTGCAACAACCCGTTCTCGTGGTATTGCTGGCCAATCCTCGTTGACCTGAGCGCCCTTGTCGTGGTCCAATAAACTGCTATGTTTGATGAACAGTCCTAGTTTTTCTGAGGGACAAAAGCCTCTCGCGGCCCACAATCCATGGCTGAAAGTTGTTCGGGTACCGAGGGAAGTGTTCAACGACCGGTGAGGTCTTCTTCCTTCATTCTACCATCTTTCCTGGCTCCAGCGTGTGCAGTTATCTTCGGCTAAAGTGCCTTCCGTTCCCCCTTCAACCGCCTTCTTGTATCATTCGGTTTCCAGAGTGATGCCAGATCATATCGCTCTTAGTGTCAAGGTGAACGTTCCACAGAAGAAGGAGAATTGAGGTGTAGTCTACCAAACGAAGTGCTGCTAAGTCGCCTACCACATTGTGGAAGAAGGCACCTGCCTGCTTCACAAATTTGGAAAACATATGGCAACAATCAGCGATACGAGACAGCGGTTGAAAGAGCGAACTGTTGCCATATATCGTACTTTTTTCGCATCAGTAAACCGGTTCACTTGCCGTGAGCATGCCAATAATTTGGAGAGACAGAATAGCTGAATTGCTATAAGTGTATGGGATTATGAATGGGCCTGCATCAATCCCAGGATGAAAGTGATTACCGTAAATACCGGTGTATAAGTCGACCCCTGATTTTTCGGTCCGATTTTCGTCATTTGTCGGTGTCGGTGTATAAGTCGACATCTTGATTTCACTTTAGCATAGCTACGATTCATCTTAAGTGGTAATATCTTAAGTGAATGTAAATGCACCAACTATATTACAGGGGCTGTTGCACAGAGAGAGGCTGTGCGAAAAAGCCACAAGATGGTCAGCAAAAGATGTGACAGCAGAAAGCCTCCATCATGGAGATGCCAGGCTGATGGATATTACCGCGACATTTCCATCCGGAATGGGACGTGGTTTGGAATGGAAGGACGAACCGTAGCGTTGACTTTCGACATAATTCGTTTAAGTTTCGACGGGTCTGTTGCGATCTATACATCGCATTGCTTATGTTCATAGGCTCCGGGCGCATGCGCAACGTGTATAACGCGTGACAGTTCGCAGTAAAAAAGTCTCTGTCTGTTCTGAGGGTTCAGATCGTCGGCAAACTATCTTTAGCCTAGCAAATCCTTTTTATGTTAGTTTACATTTGTTGAAGACAACCCTTCGTTGGACAACTTGACTACTATTATACGGTATAGTGAGCTGGCTCTCTCTCTGTGTTGCTGGTGGTTTTTGGTCGTGTTCTTTACTGCTGGCTTCCTGCTTATTATTATTAAACTCTACTGCGCGAGGTTCGGTTCGCTAAACTCAACAGGTTATGGGCCCACCACGATTCCTCTGCGCCATCGTGCTTGAGTAGAGTGGTACCAGTGAATCTTTTGCCACATTTTGGTTGGTACGTATTTTTCGGTGTTCGCTGTGATGGATTTCAGAACGCAGATTGAAAAACTGGAAGGTGCGGCAAACTGGAGCCGTTGGAAGCGGCAGGTTGAGCTGCTGCTGCGTCATCATGGAGTGTTCGACGTCGTTGTTGGGCGAAAGCTCGTGCCCATCCGTATCGAAGGCGACTCCGAAGCACAGGCTGAGGCCGCGAGGTGCTTTGATAAGGAGGACACTCTTGCCCAACTTATCATAGTGAGCTCCATGAATGATGTCAATGTGGAACTAACGGCGACTGCGTCATCTGCGGCCGACATGTGGCAAAAACTGGTTGCAGTGTATGAGCAAAGCAGTAGTCAGCGCATAGATCGACTTATGGAAGAATTCTTCTCTTGTGGAATGAAGCCTACTGAAGACATTGCTAGGTACGTCGCAAGGCTTCAAAAGCTCTTTGCTGAGCTGTGTGATGAACTGGTGAAGCTGACAAATGTACGGTTGCCCGATTTATTGTTGATGAGTCGAATACTGTGCACGCTCCCGCAAGAATATTTTGAGTTCAAGAGCGTGTGGGAAAGTGTCCCTGTTAGCGAACGTTCGGTGAACCTACTGACGGAGCGATTGCGACTCATCGAAATGCGTCTTCCGGAAAGGAGCAACAGTTCGTCGAGTGCATTTGCTGCTAAAGCAGATATCAAGAAGAAGAAGTCTTCGAAGGTTCCTCTGAAATGTTTCCAGTGTCACCGAACTGGGCACTTTGCTAAGCGCTGTCCAATGAATCAACAGAAGAATGGCGTGCTGCCGAGGCGACTCGCTGAGGGTGAGACCTTCTTTTGTCAACGGGCCAACGTTGGAGTCGATACTGGATCGTACTGGATAGCCGACTCGGGAGCGTCGCAACATATGACGCCCAACAAAGAATACTTCAACGACTTCGTTCAATTTGCAGTACCTGCGAATGTGAAAGTTGGAAATGGTGAGGACATCAGTGCCTATGGTCGTGGAACTGTTTCGATAATGGTACGAGTCGGGAAGAAGTGCTCACTCAAAAGGATGGAAGACGTTTGGTATGTTCCTAAGTTGAAACAAAATCTGTTTTCCATCGGAAAAGCTGTCGAAAAGGGGTTCAAGTTTACAGCAACACATAGTGGGTGTGCATTTCGTAAAGGTGGTTATGTGAAACTGACCGGTAGGCGCAATCTAACTGGTCTTTACCAATTGGACATGCGTGTCAGCATGCCAGATAACCCTGCTCATGTGTATGTGACCACTGTGAATGCCACGTTGCAACTGTGGCACGAAAGGCTGTGTCACCAAAATAAGCGGCACGTACAGCAAGTGCTGAAAGGTCGTGGCATCGAGGTGAGTGCCGAAGAAGACTTTTGCACAGGATGCGTGTTTGGCAAGCAGCGTCGAGAAAGTTTTCATTCCCGCATGGATAGGGCTGTAGCTCCTGGTGAGCTGGTACATGCCGATGTGTGTGGACCTATGGAAGTTACGTCGCTTGGAGGATCGAAATACTTCGTCGTCTTCAAAGACGATTTCTCACGTTATCGACGAGTGTTCCTTCTGAAGAAAAAGGACGAAGTCACACAGTGCTTGGAGACCTTTTTGGCTGAATCCGATTCTGCTGGAGTTTCCGTGAAGTGCATTCTAAGTGATGGAGGCTTGGAATTCAATAACGTGAAAGTGAAACGGATCCTAGAGCGTAGAGGTATCTCTCATCGTATGGCAATGCCATATACACCAGAGCAGAATGGTGTGGCAGAACGAGAGAACCGGATTTTGGTAGAAACCGGAAGAGCCATGCTGCATTCAAAGAATCTGCCGATTTTCTTATGGGCAGAAGCGGTGAACACCGCATGTCATGTGTTGAACAGGACTGGGCCCACGGCAGTGAATGGAAAATCACCAGTTGAATTGTGGTTCAAACGCGGTCCTGCGTGCATCGATCATTTTCGGGTGTTTGGTGCGGATTGTTTTGTGCATGTTCCCAAGCAGCGTCGTCACAAGTGGGACAAAAAATCTGTTCCAGGACGATTCACTGGATACTGTGACGAAAAGGATGGGTACAGAGTCTGGCTTCCGGATGAGGGCAGAGTGGTCGTCAGCCGAGATGTCATCTTCAAGCCAGAAGAAATCGTTCCATCAACGGAACTGTGCATCAAACCCACTGAATCGACCTCTGATGGATTGGAGGTCGCTCTGAGTAAAAGATGCGTTGAAGTTGGCGCAGAAGAATGGACTTCTACAAAAAGGAAGGTGGAAGAAGATGTTAACACTGAACCACCTGCTGAGCAAGAGGAGGCACAGAGTGATCCACAACCGTCTCGCTCGAAACGCCTGGTTACGAAACCTAAGAAGTATCTGACGGACTATGTGTTGTCCGCGGAAGCTTCGTTCCCAACGACGTTTCGCGAAGCTATGGAATCAGCGGAAGCAGTGCACTGGTCAAAAGCTATGAACGAGGAGTTGTGTTCTTTGAAGGAGAACTCTGTGTGGAGTCTTGTTGACTTGCCTCCAGGAAAGAAGGTTTTGAATACTCGATGGGTACTACGTGTCAAAGCTAAAGACGCTGGAACGGCAATATCTTGGTTTAGCCAAAAACAAAAAGGCGTTGCCCTGTCGACAACAGAGGCTGAATATGTGGCTGCCAGTGAAGCTGCTAAGGAGTTGATTTGGCTAAAAAACTTGTATAATGAACTTGCTGCTGTGCAGCCGAAACCGACGTTGTTTGTGGACAACATGGGAGCTGTAAAATTGTCGAAGAATCCAGAATTTCACAAAAGAACCAAGCACATTGCGGTGCGGTTCCACTTTGTTCGTGAAAAGTGGAAGGAGGGAGAATTCGACGTGCAACACATTGGTGGTGAGCATCAGAAAGCCGACATCCTAACCAAGGCATTGGCGAAGCCACGATTTGAAGCCCTGCGCTGTCAGTTGGGTTTGGTGACGTTGTCCATGAAGCGTTAGAGGAGGTGTTGAAGATAACCCTTCGTTGGACAACTTGAGTACTATTATACGGTATAGTGAGCTGGCTCTCTCTCTGTGTTGCTGGAGGTTTTGGTCGTGTTCTTTACTGCTGGCTTCCTGCTTATTATTATTAAACTCTACTGCGCGAGGTTCGGTTCGCTAAACTCAACACAAATGTTCCAACTCTAGGTGCCCCAATATTGAAATAAACTTCCTTCAATGCGACGATCCTCGTGGAAGTTGACTGCTGCCATTTGTAATAGGGCGGCCAAGAATAGACCACTTTGTTATTAGCGATTTATTAAACAAAGTGGGCATATGCTTGGTGGAACAAAACAGACGGTCGGAATTGACCTGTGCTCGAAGAAATAAGGTTTTCACTTAGCGGGGACTCCTGCGGTATGCCCTGCTCTCCTGCGCTCTGTCAGTGCCTTGAAACATTAATTAGCAAGGCGTTCTGACTGAATTCAACTAGGAATACGCCGTCGCCAAGCGACACGCCGCCGCAGCCAGCGTCGACGGACGAAATTCGTCGAGCAATTTGTACCTGATTTCTACTTGAACATACGGTAGTAAGGCAACCTTCTGTGCTTTACCCGGGTGTTGCAAAACTGGACCATCGGTTCGTTGAAATAGTAATATGTTTCTGAGAAAATTACCGCGGTTGTCTGCGCGCGTACTGTGCATCTCTGGTACGGATAACCTGTGGACGTTCGAGCAGCGGTAAGTCTTTGAATATAACAGTTTTGACGTACCTGTTGAGTACAACCACTGTAGCCATCAAGTAATTGAGCTCAGGTGCATTTAATGTAGCGATTGTAGCCTTGATTAAAAATTCACTTGGTCTTGCGCTAAACAAATTTTGACTCGAAGCTGCGCTCATTATATTTAGTGCAATAATTGAGGGTTCGTTTGCTTGTAACTGGGTATTTCGTTATAATGAAAAAGAGGGAAGCGGTTTTCCTGTTCCGTAGGTTCTTTTAATGTGCGAAGCTTTTGGAGCCAGCGTGTTCCGTTGTCAGGGCAATTCCGAAGCTTCCGAATTGGAAGCCAACAGGGAAACGGTTTTTTCCTTTTCATCGTAGTGCAATTATTCTTCATTGATGTTTGTTACGGATTTTTCCCGTTTTTTGACTTTTTTAAAAAGTATCTGTAAGTATACTGAAGCGATCTCCCTACCGGTTACATACGTGTGCTGTTTGCGTTCTTTCTAATAACCACTCTCATCCATCTGCTGGTAGGGAGATCGCTTCAGTATACTTACAGATACTTTTTAAAAAAGCCCAAAAACGGGAAAATCCGTGACAAACATCAATGAAGATCCACATACCCGTTACAAGACATCCAGTCTTCACAAAGTGCAATTATTAGTAATATTCCTCAATTGGTCAGGACAGAAGGACATGTGTTAAGGAAATCCGCGCTCCAATGGGTCGTCGCTCGCAGCGTGTTGTTGCCATTGTTCGGGTGTCATGTTAAGGGAAAGTTAGAACGGAGCTTCCTTGCTCATTTGCCAAGCAAATGACGTACCGTTTTACGTGTGCCATCATCTGCGCCGCACTAATGCTGAAGACTTTTATTGTAGGTGAACGGGAAAACGCATTTAGCCTTTTTTATTAGACAACATATGTATAATATATGTATATATACAGTGGTACCTTTATGAGTTGACCACTCAAGGGCGGTAAGAACTTGGTCAACTTATAGAGGCGGTCAACGTACAGAGTAGCGCTTTGAATTCAGTCGTGAGCATGTCATAACTCCTTCGAAATGATTTGCTGAGGAAAGAATGTAGTGACCCATATGAAGAAGCGTCACGAAAGTAAAAGAATGAAAAGCGAACTAGTATTACGACAATGAAAATAAAAGAGTAATACAGCCATCATACTTTATGGCTCGGTCGTTGCACGTGTAAACAAAGAGTCTATCGTTGTCTGCTTCGCTTTCTCGGTGCAGACATAAGTGGTGAAAGAAAAGTCAGCGTTGACTATTGCATTAAACATATCGGGGCACTTTTCAGCAACAAATAACTTCAGCTGAGGTAGTGAATGGCGAGCGATGTCTGCTATTAGAGTCTTTTCGACTTCTGTATCGCTATCGCTTTCTTCTTCTAAATCATCAACTGATTCATGCATTTCGCGCACGTCGGATAGTGCTGCTTAAAAATGGACTCTGCATCAGGTTCATTACAAGTCACCAATTCATCGTCCATTGTACCGAATGCTTCGAAGTCGACTCCTGGGAATATTCCCATATTGGGTGTACTGTCTGAGGAGGCCGTAATGATTATTTCTCGACTTGTAAGAAATCGAACTTTTTGGAGGCATTTCATTATTGTTTCTGACTGTACTTTGTTCCACGCGAAACTGATCCAGACAACAGAATCCAGTGCGTTAACTAATCCAACAGGTGCAGATGCGCCATTAACCAGGTTAGTCCTTTGAGTTTGTTTCGGAAGCGATCCAGTCCAAAATCAGTGCATGGTAGCGCATCTTGAACGCTTTGATGATACTTTGCTGCTGATGCACAAGCAAGCCTCAGTTTGCAATGTTCGTGGCATTCTGCTGGTCAACTTGTGGAGGTCAAAACACTGCGTAATAAATATCCAGTGTCTCAATTATAGTGGTCAAGGTACAACTTATGGAGGTGGTCAACATATAGAGTTATGTCCTATGCTTAACAATGGCGGGCTAACAAACCATAAAAGTGCGGTCAACATGAGAATTCCGATCAATTTATAGAGGTGGTCAACTTTGGAGGTTCCACTGTATATATATATATATATTTTTTTTAATCGAAAAAACTTCTCTTACGTGGTGTTGTGCACATATGCGATTATCAATAACAGGGAATTTTCCCCGTTTTAAACCTTTTTATTCCAAGAAAAGGTAAACCTCAGAGCTTTCGGGCGCGTACCTTGCGCCCGTCATCAGTGAAAACTACTTCATCGACTGCCCAGCCAGTCAACGGTTCAGCAAGCCCTTCTGCTAGACCGTCCAGGCTGGCGATATTCACTATCAGGTACTACCCTTGTACCCGTCAAGCGTCCGTCGCCCGCCCAGTCAGTCCTGCAGAGAGCGAGCATCCCCACCGATCGACCGGGACAGCGTCACGAATCCGAATGTTTGAATAAATGAATATATATTATATTTGCGCGTAAATATTTACGCTGAGGACTGGAACGTGAGGAGTTCTCGAAAGCTCCGTTTAGGCATAAAAAGCTGCTCAGTCACGGATGTTTAGCCGTGTGTACTTACAAAGATGAGGTCATCCTCTTGTGCAGAAACCCATTGTTTAATTATATATATATATATATATATTCGGATATCGTTTTTTGCTGTCGACCGGTTTGCATATATATATAT
>CBXJ02000005.1:0-45117 GCA_000612645.2 Trichuris muris
ACTCAGTGCCGAAGACAAACGAGCTCTCCATATATTGCAAACGTCTACCCGAAAGGTAAACGGACACTACGAAAGCAAACTTCTTTGGAAAGGGTCCGACATACCCATTCCAAACAGCCTACCGATTGCTGAAAAACGGTTCCAGATACTTGAAAATCGCTTTCGGCGAAATCCGGAGTTCCGAAAGAATTATGAAACGACGATCGACGAATATCTCTTGATGGGCCATGCAATGGAGACAAAGCCTCACGTTTCAGGACTCCGTCGCTGGTTTCTTCCACATCATGGTGTCAGCAGCATGAACAAACCAGGGAAAATGAGAGTAGTTTTCGATGCTTCAGCGCGAACCGACGGAATTTCGTTGAACGATATGCTCTTACCTGGTCCTAATCTGTTGACAGATCTCCTAAGTGTTCTATTACGCTTCCGTGAACGTGCCATAGAAGTGTCAGCAGACATACAGAGTATGTTCCACCAAGTACGGGTGGCCAAGGAAGATCGCGATGTACTTCAGTTTGTTTGGAGAAGGCCAGGTTCCACGGAAACTCCTTCACACTACCAGATGCTTGTACATATATTTGGAGCTGTATGCTCTCCGACCGTGTGCACATATGCACTGAGAAAGGTCGCCGAAGACAATCAAACAGAATATGCAGGAATAGCCGATAATGTAACTAGCAATTTTTATGTGGATAACTACCTGGACTCGTTTGACACAGAAAGTGAAGCGATTTCTGTTTGTCATAGACTGGTACGACTACTATCTACAGGCGGCTTTCCGCTAACCAAATGGAATTCTTCATCAAGAGCACTACTACGGACTTTCGAGTCGAACCGGTTTAGTCGTGTGAATCTAAACCTAGACCTAGACCCATTACCCACAGAGAAAACACTTGGGGTATGGTGGAACAGCGAAAGAGACTTCTTTGAATTTTATGTAAGACAAATAACAGAGCGGTGCACGAAGAGACAAGTTCTAAGAACCGTATCAGGAATTTACGACCCTTTGGGATTCTTAGCACCTACGATTTTACAAGCCAGATGTATCCTTCGCAGAGCATGGCAATTGGACGTAGACTGGGATGAAACCCTACCCACATCCTTACTACAACAATGGACGCAATGGTGTGAGGAATTCAAAAGCCGTTGAGAATTTCGTTATTCCTCGCAGTCTAACGATATCTACTCCAATGAAAATGGCGCAAATCCACGTCTTTTCCAATGCGTCTGAACACGGTTACGGCTGTGTTGCGTACCTAAGAACGTCATATCATGACAATAATGTGACTGTACGCTTCATATGCTCCAAATCTCGTGTAGCTCCGCTGAAGTACCTCACGATACCGAGGATGGAGTTGCAAGCAGCGTAAATCGCCCTTCGACTTGGATCAAAGATTAAACAAGAATTAAGAAACAAAACAACAACTGTGACCTATTGGACAGACTCAACAACAGTCCTCCAATCGTTGGTGCCTAGCAGCAAACATTATCACACTTTTGTCGCTAACCGCATTGGCGAAATATTAGAAGGCTCTGCCCCGAAACAATGGAGACATATACCTTCTACCGAAAATCCAGCAGATGTCTGCAGCAGAGGACTAAAGGCACATCTGGCAGACGCTTACCGAAACTGGTTAGAAGGTCCTGACTTCCTCCGTGCGGAAACAAACCGCTGGCCAGAACGATACGGTAACAAAGTGATGGATAGTGACGAAACCGAAGAACTTCCGCTTAAATAGGCCGGCTACAAGGCCATGACCAAAGGTCCTGTCAGTGAACTTATGTATAACCGTGGACAACATTAAAACCATGGACAACTTTAAAACCATGGACAACTTTAAAACCATGGTAAACTTTAAAACCATGGACAACTTTAAAACCATAGACAACTTTAAAACCACGGTGAACTTTAAAACAGAGGACAACTTTAAAACCATGGACGAATTTAAACCCGTGGACAACTTTAAAACCGTGGACAACCTTAAAACTTCGGTCAACCTTAAAACCATGTTCAACTTTAAAATCGTGCACAACTTTCAACCCCCGAGAAACTTTAATACCGTGGACAACTTTAAAATCATGGACAACTTTAAAACCATGGTCAACTTTGAAACAGAGTACAACTTTAAAACCATGGACGACTTTAAACCCGTGGACAACTTTAAAACCGTGGACAACATTAACACCTTGCTCAACTGTAAAACCATGGTCAACTTTAAAACCCTGCACTACTTTAAACCCGCGAGAAACTTTAAAACCGTGGACAACTTTAAAATCATGGACAGCATTAAAACCGCCTACAACTTTAAAACCGTGGACAACTTTAAAACCATCGACAACATTAAAACCATCGACAACTTTAAAACCATGGTAAACTTTAAAGCCATGGACAACTCTAAAACCATAGACAACTTTAAAACCACGGTGAACTTTAAAACATTGGACAACTTTAAAACCATGGACGACTTTAAACCCGTGGACAACTTTAAAACCGTGGGCAACTTTAAAACCTGGCCAGCTTTAAAACCATGGTCAACCTTAAAACCCTGCACAACTTAAAACCCACGGGAAACTTTAAAACCGTGGACAACTTTAAAATCATGGACAACTTTAAAACCGCTGACAACTTTAAAACCATGGACACCTTTAAAATCTTGGCCAACTCTAAAACAGTGGTTGAGTTTAAACCAACGGGAAACTTAAAAACCGTGCACAACTTTAAAACCATGGACAACTTCAAAACCATGGGCAACTTAAAAACGATGGTAAACTTTAAAACCATGGACAACTTTAAAACCATAGACAACTTTAAAACCATGGTCAACTTTGAAACAGAGTACAACTTTAAAACCATGGACGACTTTAAACCCGTGGACAACTTCAAAACAGTGGACAACATTAAAACCTTGCTCAACTTTAAAACCATGGTCAACTTTAAAACCCTGCACAACTTTAAACCCACGAGAAACTTTAAAACCGTGGACAACTTTAAAATCATGGACAGCTTTAAAACCGCTGACAACTTTAAAACCATGGACAACTTTAAAACCTTGGCCATCTTTAAAACCATGGTTAAGTTTAAACCCACGGGAAACTTTAAAACCGCGGACAACTTTAAAACCATGGACAACTTTAAAACCATGGGCAACTTTAAAGCCATGGTAAACTTTATAACCATGGACAACTTTAAAACTATAGAGAACTTTAAAAACCATGGTCAACTTTAAAACAGAGGACAACTTTAAAACCATGGACGACTTTAAACCCGCGGACAAATCTAAAAGCGTGCACAACTTTAAAACTTTGGTCAACTTTAAAACCGTGCACAACTTTAAACCCACGGGAAACTTTAAAACCGTGGACAACTTTAAAACCTTGGCCAAATTTAAAACCGTGGACAACTTTAAAGCCTTGGTAAACTTTACAACAATGGTCAGTTTTAAAAGCGTGCACAACTTAAAACCCCCGGGAAACTTTAAAACCGTGGACAACTTTAAAACCTAAGACAACTTTGAAAGCATGGACAACTTTAAAACATTGGCCAACTTTAAAACAATGCTTGTGTCGTTGCTGTCAAACCAGCAACGATACTCTCCCCTTGAGCGTAGGGAGAGCAGACGGAAAGATATTCGCCGCCACACTAGCCGAACAAATCCGAAAGGTTTAATCAAAAAGGAGAGGCAAAGGTAACGGGTGCGGTGGCAGGCAGCATAACGCACGCACAGCGAAACCGGAAAGGCATAGTGATAAGCTGTGCCACCTCCACGGAGATAATAACGATATGGCGACCGTGAATCAAGCTAACACATCCTCCATGGGCGTTTCAGCGTTGCCTGAAACCGAGGAGGTTAGCATGATCAAACGGGTGGTTGGGCGGCGTAACTTTCCCAGGGAACATCGCACATCGGCTACACGGACAATTTTGTCAGGTCCGGGGTAGACTTTGGTTACGGTGCAGATGGGCCACGTCCCTCGTGGATTGTTGACATCAACGATTAGTACGACATCGCCTTCTCGTAAGTTTTCTTCCGGCTTTCGGCATTTGTAGAGAGATGCCAGAAACGGCAGATACTCTCTTAACCATCGGCGCCATAACCGATTGACCAAGACCTGCGCGGCCTCCCAACGCTTCCTCGAAATCGACTTGCTGTCGTCATATAAACATGGCGGAAGCGAAGCGTAAGGACGACCCAATAAGAAATGATTTGGCGTCAACGGTTCTGCGTCTCGTGAGTCGCTACTAGCGTGGGTCAGTGGACGTCCATTCAACAGTCCTTCCACTTCGACTACAACTGTGTGAAATACTTCTTCTGTGAGGGATTGTCCCTTGAGGATCGTGGACAGCGCTCGTTTTGCGCAGCCAATTAAGCGCTCCGAACTGCCGCGAAAATTGGGAGCATTCGGTGGGTTAAAGCGCCACTCTATATTTTTTGCCGCCATAAATTCCTGTACATCTGAGTTGTCCAATTGCATGATTCCTTCCCGAAGAATCCTATCTCCTGCCACGAAAGTCGTGCCATTATCTGAGACGCATACGGCCGGTGCGCCGCGACGTGACATGAACCGCCTAAGGGCCGCTAGGAATGAGTCAGCGTCAAGGTTGTGACATACTTCCATGTGCACGGCTCGGACTGTCAAGCAAGTGAATAAACAGATCCAGCGCTTCATGACGGAACGCCGAACGGAAACCAAAAACGGACCAAAGAAATCTAATCCCGTGTGGGCGAAGACGTGTACTGGTCGTTGAACACGAACCTTCGGAAGCCATCCGTAGGGCAGCTTTGGCGGCGTGCCTATCTGCCTGCGACATGGAATGCATTTCGATAGTGTTCGCCTGACCAGCATTCGCAGGTCAATGATCCATGCTCGCGATCGGACCGCGGCCATGGTATCTTCGATACCGGAGTGTCCCCGGTCTGCGTGGATTTCCTGGATAAGCATAATCGACAATTTATGCTTTGACGGAAGAATGGGTGGGTGCTTCACTTCGAACGGAAGATATGACAACTGTAGGCGGCCGCCCATTCGCAGAATGCCTTCGTGGTCCATAAATGGATTCAGTGGGTACAGTGTACTTGTTCGGGCGATGGGTTGCTTACATGACAACCGGCGCAATTCGGAGGAAAAACAATAGCGTTTAACGCTTCGTACACACGTTCTCCATGCGTTAGTCAGTTCCTTTCCGGAGATTGCCCCAAATAGGCGGAGCCCTGCGGAGGAGCGGAATAAGATTACTGCTCTACGGATGCAAGCCACAATTCGCGTGAGACGGGCGAGCCGGGACGTTCGATGCACCAGTTGCAAAATTACGTCTTCAGTGGGAGCATCTTGTACACTCGCGTAGCAAGACGAATGAACCAATTCTAAATCCTCAGCAGGCACGTCAGCAATTTCCTTAGGCTCTTTAGGCCACGTGGTCGGGTCACGGCTTAGAAAAGACGGTCCGGAATACCACGGACTCCGATTCAATCTTTTCGGAGTCGCTCCGCGGGAAAGTAAATCGGCCGGATTGCTCTTTCCAGGAACGAACTGCCACTGGTTCGAGTGGATAACGTCAAGAATTTCAGATACCCGATTTTCCACAAACGTGCAGTAGCGTCTTCTGGTCGATTTCAACCAGTGCAACACCACAAGGGAATCAGTCCAAAACGTAACGGCATCCAAAGTCAGACTTAACTTCTGGACAATATCAGTTGCCATTCTGGTTGCCAAGACGGCTCCTTGAAGTTCAAGTCGGGGAATAGTCAAGCGCCGAAGAGGTGATACTTTCGTCCGCGCCATGACGAACGATACATGCGCCTCTTGTTCGTCTTCTTCGGACCGATAGTACGCCACAGCTCCGTATGCTGCTTGACTCGCATCGCAGAAAACGTGGAGTGAACCGTGACTATTGGATATACGTATGGAACGCGGTATGGAGAGTAACCGCAGTCCTTCCATGTTTAGAAGCCACGTTTTCCATTTAGCGAGAATGCCATCGTTTAGGACGTCATCCCAATCGCACTTAACTGTCCACATTTCCTGTATGAGAGTCTTGGCGATAATTGTGAGCGGGGCTGCGAATCCTAAGGGGTCAACAATTCTTGCAGCTATACTGAGAATTTGTCTTTTGGTATGAACATAGCCATCTGGCTTTGACCAGTCGAAAAAGAAAGTGTCTTTCTCGCAATCCCACATGAGACCCAACGTTTTTTGTTTACCCAAAGCCTCACGGGACAAGTCGACCTGTGGCTTGGCCCTTTCGCTAAACGGAATGTCGGAGAGTAATTTTCGAGAGGACGATGCCCATTGCCGCAAACGGAATCCGGAGTTGCTTAATATTGTCACAAGTTTCTGATATATCTCCAGCGCTTCGTGCACCGTATCGACGGAGTCCAATAAGTTATCGACGTACATGTTGTTTGTAATTCGGTCTGCAGCCCGCGGAAACGCCTTCTGGTTAACCTGCGCTACCTGGCGTAGCGCGAACATGCAACAACTAGGAGAGCATGTAACTCCGAATACGTGTACGCGCATTCTGTACACGTCAGGTCGTTTTTGCGATCCTGGGCGTCGCCAAAAGAATTGCAATGCTGACCGGTCGGTAGTCGGCACTTGTACCTGGTGGTACATCTTCTCGATGTCAGCAGACAAGGGAATCCTGCCCAGTCGGAATTTTAGCAAGAGCCCTGTCAAATCGATCAAGAAATCGGGCCCTTTGATTAAGCAGTCGTTCAAAGAAACACCCTTATGTCGAGCCGAAGCATCAAAAACTATGCGGACCTTTCCAGGTTTATGCGGCGAAATTACCGGGTGATGAGGAAGGAACCAGATACGACCGGCCTTACCGCCCTCTGCTATTTCCTCCACTTTCTCAGCATGTCCAAGGCGTAGGGACTCTTCCATCGCCTCCGCGTAAGCCTTTGCCAACCACTGTTGACTCAACAGACGACGCTCTGTTTTATAAAATCGGCGGAGCATCGCCGCTCGGTTGTCCGGGAGCTGAATATTAGGCGACTTCCACAACATTCCAACCTCATACCGGATGCCAGTGAAACGGGTAGAGTTGCGAAGCATGTCCATAGCCGCGCTGTCTTCCGGTAAAATTCTTTGCTTGTTTGTGATTCCATATGTTTCGACAGCCCACATTCGTTCCACATCGTGCTTTAGTTGGTCCAAATCCGTAGCAGGCATGCATTGGTGACGGCGGATGCAGACTTGTCCAATATTTGGCTCAAGACAGTGCTCTGCGGCGGGTACTTGTCCTACGACTGTCCACCCAAAGGGTGTTCTAATTCCAATCGGGCCATTGGAACCGAGCATAGGAGTTGTTATGTCATAGTGACGATGAGCTAACGGAACATTCATACCGATCAGCATTTCCACATCTTCATTGGCTACGTCGTAAATCGGTAAGTCTGCGAGATGAGCCCATTTCGATCGTAAGGAATTACGGGAAACAGAACGGATAGCCAAATCTAATTTGGGCACAACGATAACGGAATCTACCTTAAAGGATACAGATCTATCTACGGCAGAAACCATGCATTCAGATTCCACCGCTGACATGCGTGACACTCCATTAATCGTACGAAGGTTGAACGTCCGCTGGTGGCCGTCCATTTTTAGTTTCCTTGACAATGCCTTCGACATAACGGACACTTCGGCTCCGCTATCTAGTAAGGCGTAAGTACGACATGTAGTCGAGCGATATGTCACTTGAATTGGCACGACTGCGCAAAGAACCTGTATCTTATCTGCCTGGCGATGTACCGCTGCTGAATTAATCGACGTGCTGATAAATTCTCGAGCTTCCGTGGGCGACGAGTCTGTTGTACATGCCTGCCTCGAATAGATCCGAGGCGCTCCGTGAAGCAAAGGATGATGAGCCCCTTTGCAACTGCTCAACGAGCACTTCCTTTTTGATATGCAATTTCGTTTTACGTGGCCTAGTCTCAGACATCGAATACACAACCGCCTTTCCCGAACCACGGAAGACGATCAGCCATATCCATTTTGGAAAACGAGGGGCATGAACCAATGCTATGAGAATCAGCATCACAGACTATGCAATGATGCGATGATATCACGACGATTGATCGTACCCCTTTAACCTCCGTTACTGCCCGAGAGCCTCCTCTTCCTTTCGGTGAGGAAGACGGAGCTGCTATTCGCTCATCGTTAACAAAGGCAGCTGCAAGCTTTTTCTCAATAACTAGTTCTCTTATCCAATTAACGAAATACCACAAATTCACTGTATCGGGGGAGCGCAGGCGGAGCTGATTAGCCCATTTCTCGCGCAAATTTCGGGTTAGCTTTCTAGAAACTTGACCAAACAAAACGATCGAATTCAATTCGTTGTGACAAAGACTCATCTCGAGGACACTTACGGGTCCGTTCACTTGTAAATAGAATCGCTCCAGCTCTTCTAGCGATTCGGAACGCAAAGGTGCTACCTCAGTCAGAGCGATGGCGCGAGATTGCACTGTGGCCGTCGGATCGCCGTACAGATGTTGTAGCTCTAACAGCACTCGCTGATACATCATTGGTGAACACAAAAGTCCAGCAAAACCCTCTCGAAGGCGTGGCGAAAGTAACTGCGCCAAAACACCCAGGCGATCGACGTCAGACGACAATGAGTCATGTACCATTGACTTGAAACCTGCGATGAAATGGGGCCAGCTTCGAGGATCGCCATCGAACACTTCGATATTGGCTGCTGGCACCAATTTCTGTAGCCACGGATTCGGTGCTCCGGTGTTAACCTGCCCGGACGAAGAATGTGACTCGAACCACGAATTATCGACCTGAACGTAGGGCGGACAGCCGGAAGAAACCGTGCTTCCGTCGAACGCTTGTCCACTAACGCCCATTCCATCAAGATTATCAGATATTCCTTCAACCTTTAGGTTTTGACCAGACGGGCTGGCGGTCGCATCCACACTCAGCACAACGCGATCCAACTTTCCCGACACACAGGCCAATAAGTCGCAGACACGCTGCAAATCAGCGATAGGACTATTTTGATTCTCGGAAAGTACGGGAAATGGCTCGCAGCACGGCGTGCGAGAGTCGCTTGAACGGGCTACACGGGAACCAGGCATCGTAACAGACTATCCGGCTCAGACGACCATATGTCCTTGCCGTCAAACGAGGAACGATACTATCCCCTTGAGCGTAGGGAGAGCAGACGGAAAGATACTCGCCGCCACACTAGCCGAACAAATCCGAAAGGTTTAATCAAAAAGGAGAGGCAAATGTAACGGGTGCGGTGGCAGGCACGATAACGCACGCTCAGCGAAACCGGAAAGGCATAGTGATAAGCCGTGCCACCGCCACGGAATAATAGCGATAAGGCGACTGTGAATCAAGCTAACACAATGGACGATTTAAAAACGTGGACAACTTTAAAACCGTGGACAGCATTAAAACCTTGGTCAACTTTAAAACCACGGTCAACTATAAAACCCTGCACAACTTTAAACCCACGAGAAACTTTAAAACCGTGGACAACTTTAAAATCATGGACAGCTTTAAAACCGCTGACAAATTTAAAACAGTTGACAACTTTCAAAACCTTGGCCAACAGTCAAAAAATGGTAAAGTTTCAAACCACGGGAAACTTTAAAACCGTGGACAACTTTAAAACCATGGACAACTTTAAAACCATGGACAACTTTAAAACCATCGTAAACTTTAAAACCATGGACAACTTTAAAGCCATGGACAACTTTAGAACCATGGGCAACTTAAAAGCGATGGTAAACTTTAAAGCCATAGACAACTTTAAAACCATGGTCAACTTTAAAACAGAGGACTTTAAAACCATGGACGACTTTAAACCCGTGGACAAGTTTAAAACCGTGGGCAACTTTAAAACCTGGCCAGCTTCAAAACCATGGTCAACTTTAAAGCCCTGCACTACTTTAAACCCACGGGAAACTTTAAAACCGTGGACAACTTTAAAATCATGGACAACTTTAAAACCGATGACAACTTTAAAACCATGGACAAGTTTAAAATCTCGGCCAACTTTAAAACCATGGTTAAGTTTAAACCCACGGGAAACTTTAACACCGTGGACAACTTTAAAACCATCGACAACTTTAAAACCATGGCCAACTTTAAAACCATGGTAAACTTTAAAGCCATGGACAACTTTAAAACCATAGACAAGTTTAAAAACGTGGACAACTTTAAAACCGTGGAGAACACTAAAACCTTGGTCAACTTTAAAACCATGGTCAACTTTAAAACCCTGCACAACTTTAAACCCACGAGAAACTTTAAAACCGTGGACAACTATAAAATCATGGACAGCTTTAAAACCGCTGAAAACATTAAAACCGCTGACAACTTTAAACCCTTGGCCAACTTTAAAACAATGGTTAAGTTTAAAACCACGGGAAACTTTAAAATCGTGGACAACTTTAAAACCATGGACAACTTTAAAACCATAGACAACTTTAAAACCACGGTGAACTTTAAAACAGAGGCAACTTTAAAACCATGAACGACTTTAAATCCGTGGACAACTTTATAACCGCGGACAACCTTAAAACTTCGGTCAACTTTAAAACCATGTTCAACTTTAAAACCGTGCACAACTTTAAACCCCCGGAAAACTTTAAAACCGTGGACAACTTTAATATCATGGACAACTTTAAAACCGCTGACAACTTTAAAACCATGGACAACTTTAAAATCTTCGCCAACTTTAAAACAATGGTTAAGTTTAAACCCACGGGAAGCTTAAAAACCGTGGACAACTTTAAAACCATGGACAACTTTAAAACCATGGGCAACTTAAAAACCATGGTAAACTTTAAAACCATGGACAACTTTAAAACCATAGACAACTTGAAAACCATGGTCAACTTTAAAACAGAGGACCACTTTAAAACCATGGTCGACTTTAAACCCGTGGACAACTTTAAAACCGTGGACATCTTTAAAACCTTGGTCAACTTTATAACCGTGGTCAACTTTAAAACCGTGCACAACGTTAAACTCCCGGGAAACTTTAAAATCGTGGACAACTTTAAAGTCATGGACAGCTTTAAAACCGCTGACAACTTTAAAACCTTGGTCAACTTTAAAACCATGGTTAAGTTTAAAGCCACGGGAAACTTTGAAAGCGTGGACAACTTTAAAACCATGGACAACTTTGAAACCATGGGCAACTTTAAAGCCATGGTAAACTTCATAATCTTGGTCAACTTTAAACCATGGACGACTTTAAACCCGTGGACAAGTTTAAAACCGTGGACTACTTTAAAACCTTGGTCAACTATAAAACCATGGTCAACTTTAAAACTGTACACAACATTAAACCCCCGGGAAACTTTAAAACCGTGGACAACCGTGGACAAGTTTAAAAATGTGGACAACTTTAACACCTTGGCAAACTCTAAAACCATGGTTAATTTTAAATCCACGGGAAACTTTAAAACCGGGGACAACTTTAAAACCATGGACAACTTTAAAACCATGGATAACTTGAAACATTGGTAAACTTTAAGACCGTGGACCACTTTAAAACAATAGACAGCTTTAAAACCATGGTGAACTTTAAAACAGAGTACAACCTTAAAACCATGGACGAATTTAAACCCGTGGACAACTTTAAAACCGTCGGCAACTTTAAAACCTTGGTCAATATTTATTTCCTCGAAACAAGTCGAGTAATGACAACTACAAACCGTTACAAAATGACCTGCTACAAACCTTGGTCAACTTTAAAACCGTGCACAACTTTAACCCCACGGGAAACTTTAAAACCGTGGACAACTTTAAAATCATGGACAACTTTATAACCTTGGCCAAATTTAAAACCATGGTTAAGTTTAAAACCACGCGTAACTTCAAAACCATGGGCAACTTTAAAACCATGGTAAACTATGAAGGCATGGACAACTTTAAAACCATAGACAACTTTAAAACCATACAGACGACAACTTCAAAACCTCGTCGACTTTAAACCCGTTGGCAAGTTATATCCGTGAGCAACTTTAAAATCTTGGTCAACTTTAAAACCGTGCACAACTTTAGACCCACGGAAAACTTTTAAACCCTGGAGCTTGCTTTATGAAGCTTTGCTTTATGGAGCATTGGAAAATAAAATAACGGGGAAAAAATCCGTGTTACGTCTCGTCTGCAAAAAAAGGCACCCACCCCGTTGAAGAAGATGTTGAATTAAAGATTTAATAAATTTGCTACACGGGCAAAGGACACAGCAACGGCAGAAGAGGACAAAAACATCGGAAAAGAAAAACGAATTGGAAGGACTACATCTGAAGAGAATTTTAAAACCCGCTGGTTTTAAAGTTGTTACAGCCGTTTTTGAATGCTACCGACGTTGCTCCGATTCATTTTGTATGATGTCACTGTCTTGGTCGGTCGGTAGAGACGCTCGCTCCTCTGACTGACAGTCTTGGCGGGAGACAGAAGCTAGAGGGGTCAAGGATTCGACCTGATAGCGGATGTCACTAGACGGGGATGGTCGGATGGAGGAGCTGGCAGAACTGTCGATTGGCTGGGCAGTTGACCAGTTTATGTCTGCACTCAGGATGGACCCAGGTAGGGGTCCGAAAGCTATGCGTTTGCTTTATGAAGCTTTGCTTTATGGAGCATTGGAAAATAAAATAACGGGGTTAAAAATCCGTGTTACGTCTCGTCTGCAAAAAAACCCTGGAGAACTTTGAAATCATGGACAACTTTAAAACCGCTGACAACTTTAAAACCATGGACAACCTTGGCCAACTTTAAAACCATGGTTAAGTTTAAACCCACGGGAAACTTTAAAACCGAGGACAACTTTAAAACCATGGACAACTTTAAAACCTTGGTGTTCGATTTGTAGTTGTTCGTGTAGGGTAGCGGGAGACTGAGCGAGTCGTTGCAACGAGTACAAGCGTTTATTCGACGGAAATATATAAGTAATAAGAGGAGTAATATGAGAGTAATAAGAGTCCCTTATTCAAGTAATAAGAGTACTAATATTCGACCTTGCGGTAAGGCGTTTATATATCCTTGTCGTCACGCTAGGCGATTTCTGGATTGACCCTTTCACCTTCATTTTGATTGATAGCTCTCAGAGATTCCGTTGACAACCGTGGGATCGGTAACATGGCCGGCCCTGTTTCTGAGCGATCTTCAGAAACATCTGATTCCCTTGTTTCCATTAGGCAAAGTTTCGTGACGGGACGGAGATATGTTCCGCGGTTAGTTTTTCCTCGTACCACTCGTACTGTCCCATCTTGCCCAGAGTTACATTCGGTGACGCGACCAAGGACCCAATGTTCCCGAGTGTTCTGCGGGTCAATAACCAAGACGATGTCATCGACCTGTAGGTTTCTTGTTGGTCGTACCCATCTGCGACGCTCTAACAAGTATGGGACATATTCTCTTTGCCAGCGTTTCCAACAGCTTTCGACGATAGCCTGAGCGGCGCGCCATTTTCGTTTTGATGTGATTTCGGTCTCAGAAACCAAATCCGGCGGAATGTGTGGGTGGGATCGGCCTAGAAGTAAATGGTTCAGAGTAAGCGGTTCCGGTTCCCTCAGGTCGATGGGAATGTGAGTTAACGGTCTTGAGTTCATCAGCGATTCAATTTCGACCATTGCTGTTGACAGCATTTCATCTGAAACAGCCTGGCCGTTGAGGACCTTCTTGAGCGCCACTTTGGCTGGACGAACTAATCGTTCCCACACCCCGCTGAAGTGTGGCGCTGTTGGAGGCGAAAATTTCCAACGAATACGACGTTGAAAGAACACTTCTTCTGTTCTTTGTTGATTCCACGAATCAATACAAGTTCTGAGCTCTCTTTCTGCGGCCACTAAATTGGTCCCGTTGTCCGAATATACGACAGCTGGAGTTCCGCGACGACCAATAAGCCTACGAAAGGCCATCAGAAAGGATTCTGTGTGTGAGTTAAGCTGCTTAACGGCTGCACACTGTATATGAAGATTTTAATGTACCACGGAGCTTTCGGGAACTACTTGTACCCTTCATCAGCGTGCATAGAAATGAACGGCGAATTTTCCCAATGAACGGGGAAGATTCCCCGTTCCTTTCTATGCACGCTGATGAAGGGAACAGGTAGTTCCCGAAAGCTCCGTATTTCATTAAAATCTTCACATACAGGGTGCACCCGTTAAGCAGCTCAACTCACATTGAAATGTCCCCTGTTCGAGATCCTATTTAGGTTTCTGTGTGTAACAAAGCCGAAATCTCTATATGAACGGCTCGAGTATTTAAACAGGTAAACAGGCAACCGTAACGTTTTTCGTAACGACGACGGACGAGGACAGAAAAAGGACCGAAGTAGTCGATTCCCAGACAGCTGAATGGTGGTGAAAAGGCTCGCAAACGTTCGACAGGCAAGGGGGCCATGAGAGGCGTGCACGGTTTACTACGCCATCCTTTGCACTGAAAGCATTCGTGAATCACCCCTTTGACGACTTGTCTACCCTTTGGAATCCAGTATTGCTGTCGTAATTCACAAACGGTTAGGTCCACAGATCCGTGTTTAAGCAGTTGATGAACTTCGCGTATGATCGCGTTTGTCAGCACGTGTTTTCGAGGTAATATTACAGGATGTCTGACACCATAAGGCAAATCAGCCCTTTCGATCCGCCCTTGTGCCCTTAGCAGTCCATGGTCATCCAGAAATGGCGCCAAAGCTGAAAGCTTTGAACTGGATTTCAATGGGCTACCTGACGTTAACGACGACAGTTCTCCTTCGAAGCATTCTCGTTGAGCTAGCTTCAAACACTGTTCGAAGGCGTGATCCATTTCCATGTTGTCGTTGCTGTCAAACGAGCAACGATACTCTCCCCTTGAGCGTAGGGAGAGCAGACGGAAAGATAGTCGCCGCCACACTAGCCGAACCAATCCAAAGGCTTTAATCAAAAAGGACAGGCAAAGGTAACGGGTGCGGTGGCAGGCACGATAACGCACGCTCAGCGAAACCGGAAAGGCATAGTGATAAGCCGTGCCACCGCCACGGAATAATAGCGATAAGGCGACTGTGAATCAACCTAACACAATGGACGACTTTAAAAACGTGGACAACTTTAAAACCGTCGACAACATTAAAACCTTGGTCAACTTTAAAACCACGGTCAACTATGAAACCCTGCACAACTTTAAACCCACGAGAAACTTTAAAACCGTGGACAACTTTAAAATCATGGACAGCTTTAAAACCGCTGACATATTTAAAACCGTTGACAACTTTCAAAACCTTGGCCAACAGTCAAGCAATGGTAAAGTTTCAAACCACGGGAAACTTTAAAACCGTGGACAACTTTAAAACCCTGCCCAACTTTAAACCCACGGGAAACATTAAAACCGTGGACAACATTAAAATCATGGACAACATTAAAACTGCTGACAACATTAAAACCATGGACAACTTTAAAATCTTGGCCAACTTTAAAACAATGGTTGAGTTTAAACCAACAGGAAACTTAAAAACAGTGGACAACTTTAAAACCATGGGCAACTTAAAAGCGACGGTAAACAGTAAAACCATGGACAACTTTAAAACCATGGACAACTTGAAAAACCATGGACAACTTTAAAACCATGGTAAACTTTAAAATCATGGACAACGCTTGTGCACCGTGAGCACGGTTGATGTAATTGAAAATAGGATTTCCTGGGACGGGGTAAATTCTCATAGCTTTTTCTGTAAGTACACACGGCTTTTCCCCGTTATTTTCTTTTAATATGTAAAAAATCACGCGGAGCTTTCGGAAGTTACCTCTTCCGTCATCAGCGCAAATGTCAAACGGTGTACGATTTTGTCAGAGTGAGATAGAAAGTTTTGAGTTTAAAGTGAAGTGTGTGGGTGGGGGGGGGGTTTAATGTAACTTAGCCTCGGGGTGTTAAATGTAAAAATTAAAATTAAGACTAAAGGGAAAAAATATAACATAAAATAACAATTTTGATGAAGGAAACCAAAAATAAAACCAAAATCGAAATTAAAATTACACGAAGACTAAAAGAATGATAAGGGAAAGAAAGAAAAGAAAAGAAAATGTCATAAATAGATAAGAATTAAATGAGTATAGCGGATAACAAAAAAAACGGTAAAGGAATAATCGGTGGAATATATTTGGTAAGGAAATCAATTTTGTGGATCTAAAATTCATGAAATTCAAGTGAGGAAGACCGTTGAGAGGGGCATATAACTTGAGTAAAATTAAATAAATTAAGAAAAAGGAAAATTTGAAAGAAAGTTCTGAAGTATGTTAACAGGGATAGGGGAGCGGATTGGGTGTGGTAGGATATTGTATTACAATGTTGTCATATTTTAATTGGCACCAGTTCGTCCGAGCTGCTACTGAGGACCACACTTCACTCACTTCTTCCCCGTCGTCCCTGTTTACGCACTGGTTGTGACGTATGAATAAAGCTTCTTTGATCTTTCTGATTTTGTAGTCGGTTTCGAAAGCTAGTTTTAAGACTTTGATTGGGTCTTCTCGTTGAGGGCAGGTCACAAGATGTCCAACGAATGCTGACGCATTTATGGCGTCTTGTTTGACTCTAGCTGGATCATTGGTTTGTCTGCGTCCTCTCCTCCGGGGGCTCTCTCCACGTTCCCTACTTTCTGCTACTCTGTATCTTTCTAAAGCTCCCAGGTTTTGTTGGAACCTTTTGTCAATGCTGTGCCCCGCTTCTCCAATATATTTCGCTCCACAACTACATTGTATCATGTAGATAGCTCCTTTCTTCTGTTCTGTTGGGGTCTTGATTTTGTCAGATCTGAGTATGGCTCTCAAATTGTGTTGACTTTTGAAGATGATTGAGACTCCCAGGCTGTTTGCTATGGTTTGTAATCTCTCACTGAGAGTCGGGTAGTATGGTAGAATAAGTTTTGTCTCGAACATTGGAGTGGTATCTACTCGAGTTTGTAGGTGTTTCCATTGGCTGAGCCTCTTTTTGAGGCAATCTTCAATCACCTTTACGGTGTAATTGTTCTTTTTTAGTATTTTCCGTATGCAATTAAGTTCTTCTTGTAGGTATTCCTTGCTGCAGAGCTTAATAGCGCTATCAACCATTCCTGTAATTATTCCTATTTTTAGGCTTTTTGGATGGCTGGAGTTGAAGTTGAGGTATTTCCTTGAATTTGTCGGTTTTCTGTAAACCTTGGTTTCCAGTTCGCTCCGTTGTTTAAGTAGAAGAGCGTCTAAAAAAGGTACGCAATCTTCGGTTTCTTTTTCTATGGTGAAATGGATATCTTGTGGGAAAAGGCTGTTTAGGTGGTTCAACAAGTCATCTTCTTTTCCGTTCTTCACAATAACGAAAATGTCATCAACATAGCGCTTGAACAACTTAACATTGTATCCAGAAAATCCTGTAGGAAAGGCTTTCTCCTCTAGATGTTCCATGAACATTTCAGCTACTATGGGTGACAAAGCGCTTCCCATTGGTGCTCCTTTATTTTGTTGGAAGTACGTTCGTCCCCAGCGGAAATAATTACCTTCTTCCATACAAAACTTCACCAACTGGGTCAGATGGAACGGATTCAGTTTTGTACGATCTTTCAAAAGGGTGTCTTTGGAGAGGCATTCAAGAATGTATGAGTAAGTTTGGTTTAGTGGGATGCTCGTAAATAGGTCCTTTACATCATAACTGACTAGTATGTCATCATTATCAATTTCAAGTTCCCTAATCTCCGCTACGAATGACGCTGAGTTTAACGTGTGTGAAATCTTTTTTCCAGTGAGTGGTTTTAGCACGTCGGCTAAGTATTTGCTTAGAGTGTTCGTTAAGCTTTTGTAGCTGGAGACCAGAGGTCTTAACGGGATTCCTGTCTTGTGGATCTTTGGAAGGCAAAATAGTTCAGGACAACGGTAAGTTGTCGAGAAATTTAAGTGTCGTACCATGGTGGAGAGTTTTTCATCTTTGGTTTCATCGTACATAGATGTGAGGATCATTTTGAGTTTCTTTCTCACTTTTCCTGATGGATCTTCACGGAGTTTTTTGTAGGTATCAGTTTGAAGAAGGTCTAATACCTTGTTATTGTATGTCTCCCTGTCCAAAATCACTACGGCATTACCCTTATCGGCTTTTGTGATGACAATTGTTTCATCATTCTTTAATACCGTAATTGTTCGTCTTTCCTCCGCGGACAGGTTGCTTTTTGGTTGGTAGGTTTGCGTGCTTAGACAGTGGGCAATGGCACCTCTGAGCTGATTTGCTTTCCAGGAAATTTCGTGTTTTGTGCCCAATTCAACTCTGCTTATTAGGTCCAAATAATCAATTCTGCTTGGCGTCGGCACGAAATTTAATCCTCTGGCAAGAATCCGTTTCTCTGTATCAGTAATCTCTCTGGAGCTAAGATTCACGACGTCGCTTTCGTGGTTTGTCCTTTCCCAGTTCATAGTTTCGTGTCTACGGCTACGTCTGAAGAATTCCCTTGATTCAGAACAAATAAGATTGTTGAACTTGTTTGTTAATCTTTCTTGTTCTTTGCGTGAGAGCAGTAAAGCAGACCATTGGGTTTGCTCTTTCAGTATGGAAGATAGGTTCTCAACAAGTTGCAATGTTAGCATTTCATCAATCCTCGGTAAATTATTGCGTACCCATGCTATTTCTTTTCTTCGTTCCTTTATTGCGTTCCTTAGTAAGGCGAAACCAGCTCGTCGAAGGATATTTTCAACACGTGGATTCCTTGTTTGACCACTATGAAGTCGAAAGGTAACTGAGAGAACGTCGGAATCACGGCATTTCTTTAGAAATGTTAACTTGGTAATCCCTTTCATCTAACGTATCCAAGAGTTTTCATACAGTCTTGAATATTCCAACGCTTGTGCACCGTGAGCACGTTTGATGTAATTGAAAATAGGATTTCCTGGGACGTGGTAAATTCTCATAGCTTTTTCTGTAAGTACACACGGCTTTTCCCCGTTATTTTCTTTTAATATGTAAAAAATCCCGCGGAGCTTTCGGATGTTACCTCTTCCGTCATCAGCGCAAATGTCAAACGGTGTACGATTTTGTCAGAGTGAGATAGAAAGTTTTGAGTTTAAAGTGAAGTGTGTGGGTGGGGGGGTTTTAATGTAACTTAGCCTCCGGGTGTTTAATGTAAAAATTAAAATTAAGACTAAAGGGAAAAAATATAGCATAAAATAACAATTTTGATGAAGGAAACCAAAAATAAAACCAAAATCGAAATTAAAATTACACGAAGACTAAAAGAATGATAAGGGAAAGAAAGAAAAGAAAAGAAAATGTCATAAATAGATAAGAATTAAATGAGTATAGCGGATAACAAAAAAAAACGGTAAAGGAATAATCGGTGGAATATACTTGGTAAGGAAATCAATTTTGTGGATCTAAAATTCATGAAATTCAAGTGAGGAAGACCGTTGAGAGGGGTATATAACTTGAGTAAAATTAAATAAATTAAGAAAAAGGAAAATTTGAAAGAAAGTTCTGAAGTACGTTAACAGGGATGGGGGAGCGGATTGGGTGTGGTAGGATATTGTATTACAATGTTGTCATGTTTTAATTGGCAGCAGTTCGTCCGAGCTGCTACTGAGGACCACACTTCACTGACTTCTTCCCCGTCGTCCCTGTTTACGCACTGGTTGTGACGTATGAATAAAGCTTCTTTGATCTTTCTGATTTTGTAGTCGGTTTCGAAAGCTAGTTTTAAGACTTTGATTGGGTCTTCTCGTTGAGGGCAGGTCACAAGATGTCCAACGAATGCTGACGCATTTATGGCGTCTTGTTTGACTCTAGCTGGATCATTGGTTTGTCTGCGTCCTCTCCTCCGGGAGCTTTCTCCACGTTCCCTACTTTCTGCTACTCTGTATCTTTCTAAAGCTCCCAGGTTTTGTTGGAACCTTTTGTCAATGCTGTGCCCCGCTTCTCCAATATATTTCGCTCCACAACTACATTGTATCATGTAGATAGCTCCTTTCTTCTGTTCTGTTGGGGTCTTGATTTTGTCAGATCTGAGTATGGCTCTCAAATTGTGTTGACTTTTGAAGATGATTGAGACTCCCAGGCTGTTTGCTATGGTTTGTAATCTCTCACTGAGAGTCGGGTAGTATGGTAGAATAAGTTTTGTCTCGAACATTGGAGTGGTATCTACTCGAGTTTGTAGGTGTTTCCATTGGCTGAGCCTCTTTTTGAGGCTATCTTCAATCACCTTTACGGTGTAATTGTTCTTTTTCAGTATTTTCCGTATGCAATTAAGTTCTTCTTGTAGGTATTCCTTGCTGCAGAGCTTAATAGCGCTATCAACCATTCCTGTAATTATTCCTATTTTTAGGCTTTTTGGATGGCTGGAGTTGAAGTTGAGGTATTTCCTTGAATTTGTCGGTTTTCTGTAAACCTTGGTTTCCAGTTCGCTCCGTTGTTTAAGTAGAAGAGCGTCTAAAAAAGGTACGCAATCTTCGGTTTCTTTTTCTATGGTGAAATGGATATCTTGTGGGAAAAGGCTGTTTAGGTGGTTCAACAAGTCATCTTCTTTTCCGTTCTTCACAATAACGAAAATGTCATCAACATAGCGTTTGAACAACTTAACATTGTATCCAGAAAAACCTGTAGGAAAGGCTTTCTCCTCTAGATGCTCCATGAACATTTCAGCTACTATGAGTGACAAAGCGCTTCCCATTGGCGCTCCTTTATTTTGTTGGAAGTACGTTCGTCCCCAGTGGAAATAATTACCTTCTTCCATACAAAACTTCACCAGCTGGGTCAGATGGAACGGATTCAGTTTTGTATGATCTTTCAAAAGGGTGTCCTTGGAGAGGCATTCAAGAATGTATGAGTAAGTTTGGTTTAGTGGGACGCTCGAAAGAAAGAAAAACTTTCCACCATGTTACGACACTTAAATTTCTCGACAGCTTACCGTTGTCCTGAACTATTTTGCCTTCCACAGATCCACAAGACAGGAATCCCGTTAAGACCTCTGGGCTCCAGCTACACAAGCTTAACGAACACTCTAAGCGAATACTTAGCCGACGTGCTAAAACCACTACTGGAAAAAAGATTTCACACACGTTAAACTCAGCGTCATTCGTAGCGGAGATTAGGGAACTTGAAATTGATAATGATGACATACTAGTCAGTTATGATGGAAAGGACCTATTTGCGAGCATCGCACTAAACCAAACTTACTCATACATTCTTGAATGCCTCTCCAAAGACACCCTTTTGAATGATCGTACAAAACTGAATCCGTTCCATCTGAGCCTGCTGGTGAAGTTTTGTATGGAAGAAGGTAATTATTTCCAGTGGGGACGAACTTACTTCCAACAAAATAAAGGAGCGCCAATGGGAAGTGCTTTGTCACCCATAGTAGCTGAAATGTTCATGCAGCATCTAGAGGAGAAAGCCTTTCCTACAGGTTTTTCTGCATACAATGTTAAATTGTTCAAACGCTATGTTGATTACATTTTCGTTATTGTGAAGAACGGAAAAGAAGATGACTTGTTGAACCACCTAAACAGCCTTTTCCCACAAGATATCCATTTCACCATACAAAAAGAAACCGAAGATTGCCTACCTTTTTTAGACGCTCTTGTACTTAAACAAGGGAGCGAACTGAAAACCAAGGTTTACAGAAAACCGACAAATTCAAGGAAATACCTCAACTTCAACTCCAGCAATCCAAGTAGCGTAAAAATAGGAATAATTTCAGGAATGGTTGATAGAGCTATTAAGCTCTGCAGCAAGGAATACCTACAAGAAGAACTTAATTGCATACGGAAAATACTAAAAAAGAACAATTACACCGTAAAGGTGATTGAAGATTGCCTCAAAAAGAGGCTCAGCCAATGGAAACACCTACAAACTCGAGTAGATACCACTCCAATGTTCGAGACAAAACTTATTCTACCATACTACCCGACTCTCAGTGAGAGATTACAAACCATAGCAAACAGCCTGGGAGTCTCAATCATCTTCAAAAGTCAACACAATTTGAGAGCCATACTCAGATCTGACAAATTCAAGACCCCAACAGAACAGAAGAAAGGAGCTATCTACATGATACAATGTAGTTGTGGAGCGAAATATATTGGAGAAACGGGGCACAGCATTGACAAAAGGTTCCAACAACACCTGGGAGCTTTAGAAAAATACAGAGTAGCAGAAAGTGGGGAACGTGGAGAAAGCCCCCGGAGGAGAGGACGCAGACAAGCCAATGATCCAGCTAGAGTCAAACAAGACGCCATAAATGCGTCAGCATTCGTTGGACATCCTCTGACCTGCCCTCAACGAGAAGACCCAATCAAAGTCTTAAAACTAGCTTTCGAAACCGACTACAAAATCAGAAAGATCAAAGAAGCTTTATTCATACGTCACAACCAGTGCGTAAACAGGGACGACGGGGAAGAAGTCAGTGAAGTGTGGTCCTCAGTAGCAGCTCGGACGAACTGCTGCCAATTAAAATATGACAACATTGTAATACAATATCCTCCCACACCCAATCCGCTCCCCCATCCCTGTTAACATACTTCAGAACTTTCTTTCAAATTTTCCTTTTTCTTAATTTATTTAATTTTACTCAAGTTATATGCCCCTCTCAACGGTCTTCCTCACTTGAATTTCATGAATTTTAGATCCACAAAATTGATTTCCTTACCAAATATATTCCACCGATCATTCCTTTACCGTTTTTTTGTTATCCGCTATACTTATTTAATTCTTATCTATTTATGACATTTTCTTTTCTTTTCTTTCTTTCCCTTGTCATTCTTTTAGTCTTCGTGTAATTTTAATTTCGATTTTGGTTTTATTTTTGGTTTCTTTAATCAAAATTGTTATTTTATGTTATATTTTTTCCCTTTAGTCTTAATTTTAATTTCTAGATTAAACACCCCGAGGCTAAGTTACATTAAAAGCCCCCACCACCCACACACTTCACTTTAAACTCAAAACTTTATATCTCACTCTGACAAAATCGTACACCGTTTGACATTTGCGCTGATGACGGAAGAGGTAACTTCCGAAAGCTCCGCGGGATTTTTTACATATTAAAAGAAAATAACGGGGAAAAGCCGTGTGTACTTACAGAAAAAGCTGTGGACAACTTTTAAACAATGGACAACTTTAAAACCATGGACAAATTTAAAACCACGGTGAACTTTAAAACAGGGGACAAATTTAAAACCACGGACTACTTTAAACCCGTGGACAAATTTAAAACCGTGGGCAACTTTCAAACCTGGAAAGCTTTAAAACCATGGTCAACTTTAAAACCCTGCCCAACTTTAAACCCACGGGAAACATTAAAACCGTGGACAACATTAAAATCATGGACAACTTTAAAACTGCTGACAACTTTAAAACCATGGACAACTTTAAAATCTTGGCCAACTTTAAGACAATGGTTGTGTTCAAACCAACAGGAAACTTAAAAACCGTGGACAACTTTAAAACCATGGACAACTTTAAAACCATGGGCAACTTAAAAGCGATGGTAAACTTTAAAACCATGGACAACTTCAAAACCATGGTCAACTTTGAAGCCCTGCACAACTTTAAACCCACGGGAAACTTTAGAACCGTGGACAACATTAAAGTCATGGACAACTTTAAAACCGATGACAACTTTAAAACCATAGACAAGTTTAAATCTCGGCCAACTTTAAAACCATGGTTAAGTTTAAACCCACGGGAAACTTTAACACCGTGGACAACTTTAAAACCATCGACAACTTTAAAACCATGGGCAACTTTAAAACCATGGTAAACTTTAAAACCATGGACAACTTTAAAACCATAGACAAGTTTAAAACCATGGTCAACTTTAAAACAGAGGACAACTTCAAAACCATGGACGACAAAGCTTTCGGGCATAGCCTTTGCCCGTCTTCAGTGCCAAAAAAAATATAAAAAGAAAAATAATAATGTTGCTCAACTACCCAGGTTGGTCAGTCGGTCTGCAAGTACTCCTACTCAGCCGACCTAGGCAGACGCTTCATCAGTTGGGTCATACCTTTGACCGCGTCGAATCCGCAATCCGCCCTAGTCAGCCGTGCAGAAGCACGAGCATTCCAACCAACCGACCGCCCAGGGCAGAGGCAAAGCCATAAATGACGAGATTAGGACAACGGCAGTAGCTTCCAGAACCCGTGTGACGTGTCTTTAAAATGCGGGTTTTAAAGTCCTTTCTTGATTGTGGCCTTCTTTCTTCCTTTTTCCCTTTCCGATCTTTCTGCCCTCTTCTGCCGTTGCCAAGTCCATTCCGGTAAAGCCAAGTGCCCCGTGCAGCACGTTTCGTATAATGAAATTTCTTGTAATTCTTTTTAACGGGGTCGATGCATTTCTGCAAGTGTAATAATGTCCTAATCTCGTCATTTATGGCTTTGCCTCTGCCCTGGGCGGTCGGTTGGTTGGAATGCTCGTGCTTCTGCACGGCTGACTAGGGCGGATTGCGGATTCGACGCGGTCAAAGGTATGACCCAACTGATGAAGCGTCTGCCTAGGTCGGCTGAGTAGGAGTACCTGCAGACCGACTGACCAACCTGGGTAGTTGAGCAACATTATTATTTTTCTTTTTATATTTTTTTGGCACTGAAGACGGGCAAAGGCTATGCCCGAAAGCTTTGCAGATTTTTTTTGGAATAATAAAGCTTTCAACGAACGGGGACAATCCGTGATATTATTACACTTGCAGAAATGCATCGACCCCGTTAAAAAGAATTACAAGAAATTTCATTATAAGAAACGTGCTGCACGGGGCACTTGGTTTTACCGGACTGGACTTGGCAACGGCAGAAGAGGGCAGAAAGATCGGAAAGGGAAAAAGGAAGAAAGAAGGCCACAATCAAGAATGGACTTTAAAACCCGCAGTTTAAAGACACGTCACACGGGTTCTGGAAGCTACTGCCGTTGTCCTAATCTCGTCATTTATGGCTTTGCCTCTGCCCTGGGCGGTCGGTTGGTTGGAATGCTCGTGCTTCTGCACGGCTGACTAGGGCGTATTGCGGATTCGACGCGGTCAAAGGTATGACCCAACTGATGAAGCGTCTGCCTAGGTCGGCTGAGTAGGAGTACCTGCAGACCGACTGACCAACCTGGGAAGTTGAGCAACATTATTATTTTTCTTTTAATATTTTTTTTGGCACTGAAGACGGGCAAAGGCTATGCCCGAAAGCTTTGCAGATTTTTTTTTGGAATAATAAAGCTTTCAACGAACGGGGACAATCCGTGATATTATTACACTTGCAGAAATGCATCGACCCCGTTAAAAAGAATTACAAGAAATTTCATTAAACCATGGACGACTTTAAAAGCGTGGGCAACTTTAACACCGTGGAGTACATTAAAACCTTGGTCAACTTTAAAACCATGGTCAACTTTAAAACCCTGCACAACTTTAAACCCACGAGAAACTTTAAAACCGTGGACAACTATAAAATCATGGACAGCTTTAAAACCGCTGACAACATTAAAACCGCTGACAACTTTAAACCTTTGGCCAACTTTAAAACAATGGTTAAGTTTAAAACCACGGGAAACTTTAAAACCGTGGACAACTTTAAAACCATGGACAACTTTAAAACCATGGACAACTTTAAAACCATAGACAACTTTAAAACCACGGTGAACTTTAAAACAGAGGACAACTTTAAAACCATGAACGACTTTAAATCCGTGGACAACTTTATAACCGTGGACAACCTTAAAACTTCGTTCAACTTTAAAACCATGTTCAACTTTAAAACCGTGCACAATTTTAAACCCCCGGGAAACTTTAAAACCGTGGACAACTTTAATATCATGGACAACTTTAAAACCGCTGACAACTTTAAAGCCATGGACAACTTTAAAATCATCGCCAGCTTTAAAACAATGGTTAAGTTTAAACCCACGGGAAACTTAAAAACCTTGGACAACTTCAAATCCATGGACAACTTTAAAACCATGGGCAACTTAAAAACCATGGTAAACTTTAAAACCATGGACAACTTTAAAGCCATAGACAACTTTAAAGCCATGGTCAACTTTAAAACAGAGGACCACTTTAAACCCATGGTCGTCTTTAAACCCGTGGACAACTTTAAAACCGTGGACATCTTTAAAACCTTGGTCAACTTTATAACCGTGGTCAACTTTAAAACCGTGCACAACGTTAAACTCCCGGGAAACTTTAAAATCGTGGACAACTTTAAAGTCACGGACAGCTTTAAAACCGCTGACAACTTTAAAACCTTGGTCAACTTTAAAACCATGGTTAAGTTTAAAGCCACGGGAAACTTTGAAAGCGTGGACAACTTTAAAACCATGGACAACTTTGAAACCATGGGCAACTTTAAAGCCATGGTAAACTTCATAATCTTGGTCAACTTTAAAACAGAGGACAACTTTAAAACCATGGACGACTTTAAACCCGTGGACAAGTTTAAAACCGTGGACTACTTTAAAACCTTGGTCAACTATAAAACCATGGTCAACTTTAAAACTGTACACAACATTAAACCCCCGGGAAACTTTAAAACCGTGGACAACCGTGGACAAGTTTAAAAATGTGGACAACTTTAAGACCTTGGCAAACTCTAAAACCATGGTTAATTTTAAGTCCACGGGAAACTTTAAAACCGGGGACAACTTTAAAACCATGGACAACTTTAAAACCATGGATAACTTGAAACCTTGGTAAACTTTAAAACCATGGACAACTTTAAAACAATAGACAGCTTTAAAAGCATGGTGAACTTTAAAACAGAGGACAACCTTAAAACCATGGACGAATTTAAACCCGTGGGCAACTTTAAAACCGTCGGCAACTTTAAAACCTTGGTCAATATTTATTTCCTCGAAACAAGTCGAGTAATGACAACTACAAACCGTTACTAAATGACCTGTTACAAACCTTGGTCAACTTTAATACCGTGCACAACTTTAACCCCACGGGAAACTTTAAAACCGTGGGCAACTTTAAAATCATGGACAACTTTATAACCTTGGCCAAATTTAAAACCATGGTTAAGTTTAAAACCACGGGTAACTTCAAAACCATGGGCATCTTTAAAACCATGGTAAACTTTGAAACCATGGACAACTTTAGAACCATAGACAACTTTAAAACCATACAGAAGACAACTTCAAAACCTCCTCGACTTTAAACCCGTTGGCAAGTTATATCCGTGAGCAACTTTAAAATCTTGGTCAACTTTAAAACCGTGCACAACTGTTGACCCACGGAAATCTTTAAAACCCTGGAGCTTGCTTTATGAAGCTTTGCTTTATGGAGCATTGGAAAATAAAATAACGGGGTTAAAAATCCGTGTTACGTCTCGTCTGCTGAAAAAGGCACCCACTCCGTTGAAGAAGATGTTGAATTAAAGATTTAATAAATTTGCTACACGGGCAAAGGGCACAGCAACGGCAGAAGAGGACAAAAACATCGGGAAAAAAACGAATTGGAAGGACTACATCTGAAGAGAATTTTAAAACCCGCTGGTTTTAAAGTTGTTACAGCGGTTGTTGCAACTTCGGCTCGGGACGTGACCGTGCTGAACCTCCGAATGCTTGAGGTTAAGGCGTAACGAGTTAAGGCTGGATTGACGCTCGCGCCGTCGTTACAAAGGCGCGCACTGATGCATAACGCAACGAAGCTCCAACAAACCGTTTTCTTGGATAGAACAGCAATACTGAATTTATTAAGTAAGGCGATGGCAGCTAACGCTGCAAACCGGTTCCCGCACGAGCGATTAGGGCTGGTGTCCCTGGGCGCAAGTTGATGCTCCCTTGCGAGAGGCAACAGCCGTTTTTGAATGCTACCGACGTTGCTCCGATTCGTTTTGTATGATGTCACTGTCTTGGTCGGTCGGTAGAGACGCTCGCTCCTCTGACTGACAGTCTTGGCGGGTGACAGAAGCTAGAGGGGTCAAGGTTTCGACCTGATAGCGGATGTCACTAGCCGGGGATGGTCGGACGGAGGAGCTGGCAGAACTGTCGATTGGCTGGGCAGTTGACCAGTTTATGTCTGCACTCAGGATGGACCCAGGTAGGGGTCCGAAAGCTATGCGTTTGCTTTATGAAGCTTTGCTTTATGGAGCATTGGAAAATAAAATAACGGGGTTAAAAATCCGTGTTACGTCTCGTCTGCAAAAAAACCCTGGAGAACTTTGAAATCATGGACAACTTTAAAACCGCTGACAACTTTAAAACCGTGGACAACCTTGGCCAACTTTAAAACCATGGTTAAGTTTAAACCCACGGGAAACTTTAAAACCGAGGACAACTTTAAAACCATGGACAACTTTAAAACCTTGGTGTTCGATTTGTAGTTGTTCGTGTAGGGTAGCGGGAGACTGAGCGAGTCGTTGCAACGAGTACAAGCGTTTATTCGACGGAAATATATCAGTAATAAGAGGAAAAACGTTTCTCACGGTTTCCCCGTTAGTACATGCGTTTATTCACAAAACGCCAAAATAGCAAAGCTTTCGGGTCTCTTCTGGACCCGTCATCAGTGCGTAATATCCATCGGCTGCCCAGTCAATGTCAAGTTCAGCAAGCTCCTCCGCTCGACCATCCGGGTTGACGACTTCAGCTATCAGGTCTAACCTCGACCCGTCAAGCATCCTTCGTCCACCCAGTTAGTCAAGCAGTGGAGCGAGCATCGCAACCGACCGGCTGGGACAGCGTCACAGCATCAAAATGAAAAGTAAGAATAAAGCAACGGCAGTAGCATCCCAAACCCGTCTTCATTCTCTTTAAACTGCGGGTTTAAAGTCTTTCTTGATGGAGCCCTTCTCTCTTTTCTTTTTTCTTTCCGGTGTTTCTTCCTTCTTCTGCCGTTGCCAAGGCATGTCCGGTTATGTCTGGTGCCCCGTGAAGCACTTTTTTCAAATTTGAACAATTTTCATCTTTATGTACGGGGTTTTTTCAAATGTAAAAACGTTTCTCACGGTTTCCCCGTTAGTACATGCGTTTATTCACAAAACGCCAAAATAGCATAGCTTTCGGGTCTCTTCTGAACCCGTCATCAGTGCGTAATATCCATCGGCTGCCCAGTCAATCTCAAGTTCAGCAAGCTCCTCCGCTCGACCATCCGGGTTGACGACTTCAGCTATCAGGTCTAACCTCGACCCGTCAAGCATCCTTCGTCCACCCAGTTAGTCAAGCAGTGGAGCGAGCATCACAACCGACCGGGTGGGACAGCGTCACAGCATCAAAATGAAAAGTAAGAATAAAGCAACGGCAGTAGCATCCCAAACCGGGGTAGACTTTGGTTACGGTGCCGATGGGCCACGTCCCTCGTGGATTGTTGACATCAACGATTAGTACGACATCGCCTTCTCGTAAGTTTTCTTCCGGCTTTCGGCATTTGTAGAGAGATGCCAGAAACGGCAGATACTCTCTTAACCATCGGCGCCAAAACCGATTGACCAAGACCTGCGCGGCCTCCCAACGCTTCCTCGAAATCGACTTGCTGTCGTCATATAAACATGGCGGAAGCGAAGCGTAAGGACGACCCAATAAGAAATGATTTGGCGTCAACGGTTCTGCGTCTCGTGAGTCGCTACTAACGTGGGTCAGTGGACGTCCATTCAACAGTCCTTCCACTTCGACTACAACTGTGTGAAATACTTCTTCTGTGAGGGATTGTCCCTTGAGGATCGTGGACAGCGCTCGTTTAGCGCAGCCAATTAAGCGCTCCCAACTGCCGCCAAAATTGGAAGCATTCGGTGGGTTAAAGTGCCACTCTATATTGTTTGCCGCCATAAATTCCTTTACATCTGAGTTGTTCAATTGCTTGATTCCTTCCCGAAGAATCCTATCTCCTGCCACGAAATTCGTGCCATTATCTGAGACGCATACGGCTGGTGCGCCGCGACGGGACATGAACCGCCTAAAGGCCGCTAGGAATGAGTCAGCGTCAAGGTTGTGATATACTTCCCTGTGCACGGCTCGGACTGTCAAGCAAGTGAATAAACAGATCCAGCGCTTCACGACGGAACGCCGAACGGAAACCAAAAACGGAGCAAAGAAATCTAATCCCGTGTGGGCGAAGACGTGTACTGATCGTTGAACACGAACCTTCGGAAGCCATCCGAAGGGCAGCTTTGGCGGCGTGCCTATCTGCCTGCGACATGGAATGCATTTCGATAGTGTTCGCCTGACCAGCATTCGCAGGTCAATGATCCATGCTCGCGATCGGACCGCGGCCATGGTATCTTCGATACCGGAGTGTCCCCGGTCTGCGTGGATTTCCTGGATAAGCATAATCGACAATTTATGCTTTGACGGAAGAATGGGTGGGTGCTTCATTTCGAACGGAAGATATGACAACTGTAGGCGGCCGCCCACTCGCAGGATGCCTTCGTCGTCCATAAACGGATTCAGTGGGTACAGTCTACTTGTTCGGGCGATGGGTTGCTTACATGACAACCGGCGCAATTCGGAGGAAAAACAATAGCGTTGAACGCTTCGTACACACGTTCTCCATGCGTCAGTCAGTTCCTTTCCGGAGATTGTCCCAAATGGGCGGAGCCCTGCGGAGGAGCGGAATAAGATTACTGCTCTACGGATGCAAGCCACAATTCGCGTGAGACGGGCGAGCCGGGACGTTCGATGCACCAGTTGCAAAATAACGTCTTCAGTAGGAGCATCTTGTACACTCACGTAGCAAGACGAATGAACCAATTCTAAATCCTCAGCAGGCACGTCAGGAATTTCCTTGGGTTCTTTAGGCCACGTGGTCAGGTCACGGCTTAGAAAAGACGGTGCGGAATACCACGGACTCCGATTCAATCTTTTCGGAGTCGCTCCGCGGGAAAGTAAATCGGCCGGATTGCTCTTTCCAGGAAGGAACTGCCACTGGTTCGAGTGGATAACGTCAAGAATTTCAGATACCCGATTTTCCACAAACGTGCAGTAGCGTCTTCTGGTCGATTTCAACCAGTGCAACACCACAAGGGAATCAGTCCAAAACGTAACGGCATCCAAAGTCAGACTTAACTTCTGGACAATATCAGTTGCCATTCTGGTTGCCAAGACGGCTCCTTGAAGTTCAAGTCGGGGAATAGTCAAGCGCCGAAGAGGTGATACTTTCGTCCGCGCCATGACGAACGATACATGCGCCTCTTGTTCGTCTTCTTCGGACCGATAGTACGCCACAGCTCCGTATGCTGCTTGACTCGCATCGCAGAAAACGTGGAGTGAATCGTGACCATTGGATATACGTATGGAACGCGGTATGGAGAGTAACCGCAGTCCTTCCATGTTTAGAAGCCACGTTTTCCATTTAGCGAGAATGCCATCGTTTGGGACGCCATCCCAATCGCACTTAACAGTCCACATTTCCTGTATGAGAGTCTTGGCGATAATTGTGAGCGGGGCTGCGAATCCTAAGGGGTCAACAATTCTTGCAGCTATACTGAGAATTTGTCTTTTGGTATGAACATAGCCATCTGGCTTTGACCAGTCGAAAAAGAAAGTGTCTTTCTCGCAATCCCACATGAGACCCAACGTTTTTTGTTTACCCAAAGCCTCACTGGACAAGTCGACCTGTGGCTTGGCCCTTTCGCTAAACGGAATGTCGGAGAGTAATTTTCGAGAGGACGATGCCCATTGCCGCAAACGGAATCCGGAGTTGCTTAATATTGTCACAAGTTTCTGATATATCTCCAGCGCTTCGTGCACCGTATCGACGGAGTCCAATAAGTTATCGACGTACATGTTGTTTGTAATTCGGTCTGCAGCCCGCGGAAACGCCTTCTGGTTAACCTGCGCTACCTGGCGTAGCGCGAACATGCAACAACTAGGAGAGCATGTAACTCCGAATACGTGTAGGCGCATTCTGTACACGTCAGGTCGTTTTTGCGATCCTGGGCGTCGCCAAAAGAATTGGAATGCTGACCGGTTGGTAGTCGGCAATTGTACCTGGTGGTACATCTTCTCGATGTCAGCAGACAAGGGAATCCTGCCCAGTCGGAATTTTAGCAAGAGCCCTGTCAAATCGATCAAGAAATCGGGCCCTTTGATTAAGCAGTCGTTCAAAGAAACACCCTTATGTCGAGCCGAAGCATCAAAAACTATGCGGACCTTTCCAGGTTTATGCGGCGAAATTACCGGGTGATGAGGAAGGAACCAGATACGACCGGCCTTACCGCCCTCTGCTATTTCCTCCACTTTCTCAGCATGTCCAAGGCGTAGGGACTCTTCCATCGCCTCCGCGTAAGCCTTTGCCAACCACGGTTGACTCAACAGGCGACGCTCTGTTTTATAAAATCGGCGGAGCATCGCCGCTCGGTTGTCCGGGAGCTGAATATTAGGCGACTTCCACAACATTCCAACCTCATACCGGATGCCAGTGAAACGGGTAGAGTTGCGAAGCATGTCCATAGCCACGGTGTCTTCCGGTAAAATTCTTTGCTTGTTCGTGATTCCGTACGTTCCGACAGCCCACATTCGTTCCACATCGTGCTTTAGTTGGTCAAAATCCGTAGCAGGCATGCATTGGTGACGGCGGATGCAGACTTGTCCAATATTTGGCTCAAGACAGTGCTCTGCGGCGGGTACTTGTCCTACGACTGTCCACCCAAAGGGTGTTCTAATTCCAATCGGGCCATTGGAACCGAGCATAGGAGTTGTTATGTCATAGTGATGATGAGCTAACGGAACATTCATACCGATCAGCATTTCCACATCTTCATTGGCTACGCCGTAAATCGGTAAGTCTGCGAGATGAGCCCATTTCGATCGTAAGGAATTACGGGAAACAGAACGGATAGCCAAATCTAATTTGGGCACAACGATAACGGAATCTACCTTAATGGATACAGATCTATCTACGGCAGAAACCATGCATTCAGATTCCACCGCTGACATGCGTGACACTCCATTAATCGTACGAAGGTTGAACGTCCGCTGGTGGCCGTCCATTTTTAGTTTCCTTGACAATGCCTTCGACATAACGGACACTTCGGCTCCGCTATCTAGTAAGGCGTAAGTACGACATGTAGTCGAGCGATATGTCACTTGAATTGGCACGACTGCGCAAAGAACCTGTATCTTATCTGCCTGGCGATGTACCGCTGCTGAATTAATCGACGTGCTGATAAATTCTCGAGCTTCCGTGGGCGACGAGTCTGTTGTACATGCTTGCCTCGAATAGATCCGAGGCGCTCCGTGAAGCAAAGGATGATGAGCCCCTTTGCAACTGGTCAACGAGCACTTCCTTTTTGATATGCAATTTCGTTTTACGTGGCCTAGTCTCAGACATCGAATACACAACCGCCTTTCCCGAACCACGGCAAGACGATCAGCCATATCCATTTTGGAAAACGAGGGGCATGAACCAATGCTATGAGAATCAGCATCACAGACTATGCAATGATGCGATGATATCACGGCGGTTGATCGCACCCCTTTCGCCCCCGTTACTGCCTGAGAGCCTCCTCTTCCTTTCGGTGAGGAAGACGGAGCTGCTATTCGCTCATCGTTAACAAAGGCAGCTGCAATCCTTTTCTCAATAACTAGTTCTCTTATCCAATTAACGAAATTCCTCAAATTCAACGTATCGGGGGAGCGCAGGCGGAGCTGATTAGCCCATTTCTCGCGCAAATTTCGGGTTAGCTTTCTAGAAACTTGACCAACCAAAACGATCGAATTCAATTCGTTGTGACGACGACTCATCTCGAGGACACTTACCAGTCCATTCACTTGTAAATTCAATCGCTCCAGCTCTTCTAGCGATTCGGAACGCAATGGTGCTACCTCAGTCAGAGCGATGGCGTGAGACTGCACTGTGGCCATCGGATCGCCGTACAGATGTTGTAGCTCTAGCAGCACTCGCTGATACATCATTGGTGAAGATAAAAGTCCAGCAAAACCCTCTCGAAGGCGTGGCGAAAGTAACTGCGCCAAAACAGCCAAGCGATCGAGGTCGGACGACAATGAGTCATGTACCATTGACTTGAAACCTGCGATGAAACGGGGCCAGCCACGTGGATCGCCATCGAACACTTCGATATTAGCTGCTGGCACCAATTTCTGTAGCCATGGATTTGGTGCTCCGGTGTTAACCTGTCCGGACGAAGTATGTGACTCGAACCACGAATTATCGACCTGAACGTAGGTCGGACAGCCGGAAGAAACCGTGCTTCCGTCGAACGCCTGTCCACTAACGCCCATTCCATCAAGATTATGCGATATTCCTTCAACCTTTAGGTTTTGACCAGACGGGAGGGCGTTCGCATCCACACTCAGCACAACGCGATCCAACTTTTCCGATACACTGGCCAATAAGTCGCAGACACGCTGCAAATCACCGTTAGGACTATTTTGATTCTCGGAAGGTACGGAAAATGGCTTGCTGCACGGCGTGCGAGTGTCGCTTGAACGGGCTACACGGGAACGAGGCATCGTAACAGACAATCCGGCTCGGAGGACCACATGTCATTGCTGTCAAACGAGCAACGATACTCTCCCCTTGAGCGTAGGGAGAGCAGACGGAAAGATAGTCGCCGCCACACTAGCCGAACCAATCCAAAGGCTTTAATCAAAAAGGAGAGGCAAAGGTAACGGGTGCGGTGGCAGGCACGATAAGGCACGCACAGCGAAAACCGGAAAGGCATAGTGATAAGCCGTGCCACCGCCACGGAGATAATAACGATATGGCGACCGTGAATCAAGCTAACACACATGTATTCAAGCGGACCGCTTTTCCGTATACTTCGATTGGAACGGCAATTGTTAGCGAAACGCATCACTCTTGTTACTACGCGGCGCATTAGTTTCCCGTGGTTTTAAACTTAACCATTGTTTTAAAGTTGGCCAAGGGTTTAAAGTTGTCAACGGTTTTAAAGTTGTCAGCGGTTTTAGAGCTGTCCATGATTTTAAAGTTGGCCACGGTTTCAAAGTTTCTCGTGGGTTTAAAGTTGTGCAGTGTTTTAAAGTTGACCACGGTTGTAAAGTTGACCAAGGTTTTAATGTTGTCCACGGTTTTAAAGTTGTCCTTATTTTTAATGTCGTCCATGGTTTTAAAGTTGTCCTCAGTTTTAAAGTTGACCATGGTTTTAAAGTTGTCTATGGTTTAAAAGTTGTCCATGGTTTTAAAGTTTACCATGGTTTTAAAGTTGCCCATGGTTTTAAAGTTGTCGATGGTTTTAAAGTTGTCCACGGTGTTAAAGTTTCCCGTGGGTTTAAACTTAACCATGGTTTTAAAGTTGGCCAAGGTTGTCCACGGTTTTAAAGTTGTCAGCGGTTTTAAAGTTGTCCATGATTTCAAAGTTCTCCAGGGTTTTTTTGCAGACGAGACGTAACACGGATTTTTAACCCCGTTATTTTATTTTCCAATGCTCCATAAAGCAAAGCTTCATAAAGCAAGCTCCAGGGTTTTAAAGATTTCCGTGGGTCAACAGTTGTGCACGGTTTTAAAGTTGACCAAGATTTTAAAGTTGCTCACGGATATAACTTGCCAACGGGTTTAAAGTCGAGGAGGTTTTGAAGTTGTCTTCTGTATGGTTTTAAAGTTGTCTATGGTTCTAAAGTTGTCCATGGTTTCAAAGTTTACCATGGTTTTAAAGATGCCCATGGTTTTGAAGTTACCCGTGGTTTTAAACTTAACCATGGTTTTAAATTTGGCCAAGGTTATAAAGTTGTCCATGATTTTAAAGTTGCCCACGGTTTTAAAGTTTCCCGTGGGGTTAAAGTTGTGCACGGTATTAAAGTTGACCAAGGTTTGTAACAGGTCATTTAGTAACGGTTTGTAGTTGTCATTACTCGACTTGTTTCGAGGAAATAAATATTGACCAAGGTTTTAAAGTTGCCGACGGTTTTAAAGTTGCCCACGGGTTTAAATTCGTCCATGGTTTTAAGGTTGTCCTCTGTTTTAAAGTTCACCATGCTTTTAAAGCTGTCTATTGTTTTAAAGTTGTCCATGGTTTTAAAGTTTACCAAGGTTTCAAGTTATCCATGGTTTTAAAGTTGTCCATGGTTTTAAAGTTGTCCCCGGTTTTAAAGTTTCCCGTGGACTTAAAATTAACCATGGTTTTAGAGTTTGCCAAGGTCTTAAAGTTGTCCACATTTTTAAACTTGTCCACGGTTGTCCACGGTTTTAAAGTTTCCCGGGGGTTTAATGTTGTGTACAGTTTTAAAGTTGACCATGGTTTTATAGTTGACCAAGGTTTTAAAGTAGTCCACGGTTTTAAACTTGTCCACGGGTTTAAAGTCGTCCATGGTTTTAAAGTTGTCCTCTGTTTTTAAGTTGACCATGGTTTTAAAGTTGTCTATGGTTTTAAAGTTGTCCATGGTTTTAAAGTTTACCATGGTTTCAAAGTTAGAGAAAAATATTCTTCTTTTTCTTTTTTGTAACGGGGTAAAGGCGTAAACGCACGCAAAGTTTTTCTTCATGGAAGGTCCCCGTTGGTTGCAGCCTTTTATTTCTGACAAATAAAGGCAGAGCTTTCGGACCTTACACGGTCCGTCATGAGTGCCTACGTACAACTAGTCGACTGTCCCGTCAGCCCAAGGTTCAGCAACCCCTAAGCTCAACCATCCGGGCTGGCGATGTCAACTATCAGGTCGAACCATGACCCGTCCAGCGACTATCGCCCGCCCAGACAGTCGAGCAAAGGAGAAAGCATCATAACCGAACGACGGAGACAGCAAGACAACACCAAAAATGAAATTAAGTCAACGGCAGTAGCTATTCAATCCCGTCCGAAGTTTCTTTAAACTCGACCGGCTTTAAAGTCCATTCCCGATGTATTCCTTCTTCCCTTTAGGCCCTTTCCGATGGATCTTCCTTCTTCTGCCATTGCTGTTTTTTCAGTGCCCCATGAAGCACATTCTCGTAAGAGAAAAATATTTTTCTTTTTCTTTTTTGTAACGGGGTAAAGGCGTAAACGCACGCAAAGTTTTTCTTCATGGAAGGTCCCCGTTGGTTGCAGCCTTTTATTTCTGACAAATAAAGGCAGAGCTTTCGGACCTTACACGGTCCGTCATCAGTGCCTAGGTACAACTAGTCGACTGTCCCGTCAGCCCAAGGTTCAGCAAACCCCTAAGCTCAACCATCCGGGCTGGCGATGTCAACTATCAGGTCGAACCATGACCCGTCCCGGAATACATCGGGAATCTACTTTAAAGCCGGTCGAGTTTAAAGAAACTTCGGACGGGATTGAATAGCTACTGCCGTTGACTTAATTTCATTTTTGGTGTTGTCTTGCTGTCTCCGTCGTTCGGTTATGATGCTTTCTCCTTTGCTCGACTGTCTGGGCGGGCGATAGTCGCTGGACGGGTCATGGTTCGACCTGATAGTTGACATCGCCAGCCCGGATGGTTGAGCTTAGGGCTTTGCTGAACCTTGGGCTGACGGGACAGTCGACTAGTTGTACGTAGGCACTGATGACGGACAGTGTAAGGTCCGAAAGCTCTGCCTTTATTTGTCCGAAATAAAAGGCTGCAACCAACGGGGACCTTCCATGAAGAAAAACTTTGCGTGCGGTTTCAAAGTTGTCCATGGTTTTAAAGTTGTCCATGGTTTCAAAGTTGTCCACGGTTTTAAAGTTTCCCGTGGGTTTAAACTTAACCATGGTTTTAAACTTGGCCAAGGTTCTCCACGGTTTTAAAGTTGTCAGCGGTTTTAAAGTTGTCCATGATTTAAAAGTTGTCCACGGTTTTAAAGTTTTCCGTGGGTTTAAAGTTGTGAACGGTTTTAAAGTTGACCATGGTTTTAAAGTTGACCAAGGTTTCAAAGTTGCTCACGGATATAAGTTGCCACGGGTTTAAAGTCGTCTTGAAGTTGTCCTCTGTTTTAAAGTTGACCATGGTTTTAAAGTTGTCTATGGTGTTAAAGTTGTCCATGGTTTTAAAGTTTACCATGGTTTTAAAGTTGCCCATGGTTTTGAACTTTCCCGTGGTTTTAAACTTAACCATGGTTGGAAAAACTTCTTTTACGGGGTGTTGCGCACATATGCGATCATCGATAACACGGATTTTCCCCGTTTGAACCTTTTTATTCCAAAAAAGGTAAAATCTCCAGAGGTTTCGGGCGCGTACCTTGCGCCCGTCTTCAGTGGAAAAATAAATAAATAAATAAATAAAATATCACTTCGTCGACTGTCCAGCCAGTCAACGGATCAGCAAGCTCATCCGCTAGACCGTCCGGGCTGGCAACATCAGCTATCAGGTACTACCTTGTACCCGTCCAGCATCCGTCGCCTGCCCATTCACTTAACCATGGTTTTAAATTTGGCCAAGGTTTTAAAGTTGTCCACGGTTTTAAAGTTTCTCGTGGGTTTAAATTTGTGCACGGTTTTAAAGTTGACCATGGTTCTAAAGTTGACGAAGGTTATAAAGTTGTCCACGGGTTTAAATTCGTCCATGGTTTTAAGGTTGTCCTCTGTTTTAAATTTGACCATGGTTTTAAAGTTGTCTATGGTTTTAAAGTTGTCCATGGTTTTAAAGTTTACCATGGTTTTAAAGTTGTCCACGGTTTTAAGGTTTGCCGTGGTTTAAAAGTTGTCCATGGTTTTAAAGTTTCCCGTGGGTTTAAACTTTACCATGGTTTTAAACTTGGCCAAGGTTTTAAAGTTGTCCACGGTTTTAAAGTTGTCAGCGGTTTTAAAGTTGTCCATGATTTTAAAGTTGTCCACGGATTTAAAGTTTTCCGTGGGTTTAAAGTTGTGCACGGTTTTAAAGTTGACCATGGTTTTAAGGTTGACCAAGGTTTTAAAGTTGCTCACGGTTTTAAAGTTGTCCACGGGTTTAAAGTCGTCCATGGTTTTAAAGTTGTCCTCTGGGCACTTGTTTCAAATTTCCCCCCACCCTCCCCCGTAGCCGGCGAAACTATAGTGAGGCTGACCATGATTGGTTGTCGTCCTGCTCCGAATGGTGGCGTAAGCGTCTGAGGAAATGGCGTCATGTTTCTGTTCGTAAGGTAGCTGATAGGCTGGTGGTGCTCGCAACTGAATGGTTGGTGCGGTTGCGTTCGCTATGGTTATATTTCTACAACGTAAAGGTGGTGATAGCCCCTTTGGTATGACGCCTAACGGCTTGCACTGCAAAAATTTGGGAACTCAACATAGGGTCTACGCGAAAGTGATCCAGACGGGTCCCTCCGCTGGGAAAATTGTGCCGACGCACATCACGAAATTTGAAAAAAACCCATCGTTGACACTTATTCGTTGAGGTCGTGAACTACTTCAGGTTGGAGTGATGAGCGAGGACGAGCTGCTGGGGGCAGAAAACGATGCCCACGGTTGTGTTGCTTTCGTATATGAATGAGAGACATGACTCTTATTTTATGGTTTAGGCTTAGGTAAGGGCTGAAAACGATGCCTATGATTGTACTGCTTTCCTAATGTAAAAGGGACACATGACTCTTATTTTATGGTTTAGGCTTAGGTAAGGGCAGAAAACGATGGCTATGTTTCTGTTGCCTTCGTAAGTTAAATGGGAGACATGTCTCTTATTTTATGGTTTAGGCTTAGGTAAGGGCAGAAAACGATGCTTATGGTTCTGTTGCCTTCGTAAGTTGAATGGGAGACATGTCTCTTATTTTATGGTTTAGGCTTAGGTAAGGGCAGAAAACGATGCGTACGGTCGTGTTGCTTTCGTTAGTTAAAAGGGAGACATGACTCTTATTTCATGGTTTAGGCTCAGGTAAGGGCAGAAAACAATGCCTACGGTTGTGTTGCTTTCGTAATGTGAAAGGGAGACCTCACTCTTATTCTATTCGTCTACTCTTAGGTAAGGGCAGAAAATGATACCCAAGGTTATGTTGCTTTCGTAAATAAAAACGGAGATATGATCTTAATTTTATGGTTTTGGCTTAGGTAAGGGCAGAAAACGATGCCTATTGTTGTGTTGCTTTCGAAATGTAAAAGGGAGACACGACTCTCATTTTACGGTTTAGGCTTAGGTAAGGACAGAAAACGATGTCTACGGTCTCGCTGCTTTCGTAATGTAAAAGGGAGACATGACTCTTATTTTATGTTTTAGGCTTAGGTAAGGGCAGAAAGGATGCCCATCGTTGTGTACCTTTCATAAAGCGTTGGACATTTCCCAGGTCCTTGGCGCCCTGCGAGCCGAGGGGATGCAGCATTCATGCGCAGTTACGTAATTTGACCATCGGAAAACGCGAGCGGTCCATCAGAAGTGCCAGGTGTAGCAGCACTTGGCAAGGCACCGATGAGTGCTAGCTGGTGAACCCAGCCGTGAACAAACAGCGCTGACCATGGGCACCTCTGAGCGGTCCCTGACAAGTGCCCGGTGCAGCTGCACTTAGCAAGCGACCGATGAATGCTTCGTGCTGGACTGAGCTGTGAACAAACAGCGCTACTTCGTCGCGCTAATTCCTGATAACCTCTGAACATGCCGGAGGCACGGAGCTGCAATAACACCTCTTGACCTACGTGCATACGCCTTCCTTCTTGAGGAGGACTTCAATTAAGTGTCTGGTGTCTAACGGTCGTGCGGTTAACACAGGCACGTGAAACTAAGTGGTCGTGGGCTGTCAGAGAGAGAAGGCAGACATTCGTGTCATTTGTTCTCGTTGCTGCAGTTGTTCTTCTCCATTTTTGATCTACCATCTTGCAGGATGTCGCTGACCGAAGAGATGAGTTTCGCGCAGATTTGCGCTGAGTATTTCAATGATGAAATCGCAGCCGTCGCCTTCATGCAGGATGCAAATGCACTCGTTGAAAGCTGGAACGAGCCACCACGAAACTGATAACAGCAAAGTAAGAATATATTAAAGGATCATTATCTGTCTTTTGGTTTATGATTAGGTAAAGGTGAAAAGGGCGGCCCGAAGAGCTACTGCCTACAAGAATAGCGTTTGTGAGACAGGTATTCACGCCTGTTTTCCTGCTACGTGCGAACTCGCATGATTCTTTGTTTAGGATAAGGCAAGGGCTAAGACATTGCCCGTAAAGCTAATGGGCTGAAGAACGCTTCAATAATGGAGGTATGCATATGTCTCGCCCTTTTGCTTATAAAACTTTAACTGTTCTCTTAGGCTTACGCTGAAAAGGCTCTCGGCCAACATGAAGTGCGCCTTCACGAATTTCGTTTCCACATGGTTAGTATCTTTGTGCTCAAGGAAAAGTACCTATCCTTTGGTTTAAGCTTAGGCAAAAGCGAAAACTGCGGCCCACAGAGCTACTGCCTAGTACATCTCCGTTTACAGCACAGGTTCGCATGCCTTTCGTTCTCTTGCATGCGAAGCTCTCTGATTCTTTGCTTAGGCAAGGGCGAAGAGAACTGCCCGGTAAACGTTTTGCGTTGAAGAACGTTGGAATAATGCAGGTAGTCACAGTACTCACCCTTTTCCTGATTGCTGGCTTAGGCTCAGGCTTGTGCGGAAAAATTGTACGGTTAAGTTAGTGGTGAAGATCGCTCGAATAACACAGGTGCGCAAGGCTCTTGCCCTTAGCAGCTGGCGAGTCTTCACTTGATTGTTGGCTTTGTTTTACACAAGCGTGCATTGCACGCCTTCAAAGTGGAACAAATCGAATGCCGTATGCTTAGTATCTGCAGAAGAACAATGACTTTTCTCATTTTGCTGTTTCAGTTTTCCATGTCGGGACTTCGGCAGTGCGGTCTCACCAACGTGGTCACGTACGATTGAGTGTCGTGCTACTGCATGGCGACTGTGGAGCCTCATATGACGCCGCCCCAGAAATGACGCCGTTTCTGCGATTGTGAGTCCAACTATGTCGCAAAGATTGGCCGTGCGCGCTGGTGTTTTTGTGATTGCAACGCCACCTACGCAAGGGGGGGAATTCGAAAAAAAGTACCCATTATTCTGTTAGCGTGCAGCTGAAAACTGGATGTCTTCTAACGGGTCGTAGCATACTGGAAGAGTAACTTACGGTGTGCCCGTTGCGGTTAATCTTTCTTGTGTCTAAAATAAACCAAACAAACACGCCCTACCAGCGGATGGATGGGCAGTTATGAAGGAAGATTCGTCGACAACAAGCAAACCTCGAAGCTTTCGGAACGACCTTGTTCCGTCCTCAGCGAGTTTGGGAATCATTCCCAAACTCGCTGAGGACGGAACAAGGTCGTTCCGAAAGCTTCGAGGTTTGCTTGTTGTCGACGAATCTTCCTTCATAACTGCCCATCCATCCGCTGGTAGGGCGTGTTTGTTTGGTTTATTTTAGACACAAGAAAGATTAACCGCAACGGGCACACCGTAAGTTACTCTTCCAGCGTGCAGCTATCGTTTCCTGTGTAAGCAGAATAAAACACATTTCCGTGTTGCTCCGCTGTGCTTATGGTCCGTCGAATGCTTGAGCGACTCTGCGCGGTGGGCATCGGCGATTTAGACGCGCTTCGCCGGAGCCCGGTCCTTCTGAAGCCGCAAACGGTAACGAAGCCTGCACGCGGACGACTTCAGCTGTGTGCGCTTGTCGGTAACTGACAAGCCACTTCGTGCGGCATTGAACAGCCGACTTAGAACTGGCACGGACCCGAGGAATCGGACTGTATAATTGAAACAGAGCATTGCGACGGCTGCTGATCGATGAAGAAGAAATACAGATTTGTAGCGAAAATCGAGGATATTCGAAGAAATTTCGAGGTAATCCGCGCTATGTAAACAAACGTCTCACCGCGAAAATTCACATTCGACGCTCTGTTTGCCGTTCTGAAGAAGATAGTAAGTGAACGATGCATGTTTTTGCATGCTCGCAAGTTTCCACGCTCCCGAGCAATGAAATTTCATGCTTTATTCGTTTTCTACGAAAATTTGCCCGTTTCTTAGGGTGTAGTGCAACTTGATCAAAAGTATACAGGGGTTCCTCGTTTAACGTCAGGATGCGTTCCTGGAGAAGTGACGTTAAGCGAAAACAACGTTATATGAAATTGACTTTATGGGTCTTGTCTGTTATCTGGACAACGTACAGTACACTTGACCTAATTACGCAATCTATTGGGGTACATGTCAGTTGGCCGGCGAACACTTTGGCCGTAGCGAATCACCGTGGGGCGCGTGAGCGAATCGCCGTGCACGTCTCTTTGCCGTCGGTTCACGGTGATTCGCTACGGCCAAAGTGTTCGCCGGCCAAAGTGTCGCCGCCAACGTGTTCCGCGTCGAACTGACGCGCACGGCGATTCGCTCAGGGCCCTCACGGTGATTCGCTACGGCCAAGGTGGTAGCCGGCGAGCGTCCCTGAGCGAATGACCCTGCGAAATTGGCTGCAGAGAAGGAGTACATGTCTCTCCTCCAACTTTGTGGTCTCTGTTCCATGTTTACCGATGGGCCCGCTTTCAATTCCCTTAACTCCAACGTGTATGCTATGTTACTCGATCGCGGTGCTTCTTTCCCTAATGTGTCGTCCTTCTCCCCCATCTAGCGGCTCATCTCCGTCTACATGTTCATACTCCCACCTTCGGCTCTCTGCTCCATGTTTCCTCATGTCACCACGTGCAATTTCCGCTGCTTCGCTCCAAGTTACAGCCCGCGCCATCGCATGCCTTTATCTTATCTTCTCACCTATTCTCCCCGGGATAAACGAATGAAATCAATGCTTTGAGACGGTTTTGCTGTGTTGCTGGTCTACTCAGGTGCATTACGTCATCTCCACTACACCAGACATGGAAACAACGGTTGATCAGAAGAAATTATGAATACATTGGACTACAGAGAAATAGAGTACAGCAATTGTGTTGAAAGTTTGCAGTGGCTGTCTCAACAGTTTCAAATATTAGATCGGTGCAGTTCACGTGTCGTATTTTGATTGTTAAGTTTGAACGACTAGATCTCAAGCGAGCGTTAACTTTATTCGATGAAATATTCACCATTCGAACGAACACATCTACGCCAACGTTCTGAAAGTGAATTAAGCGGTAGAATTCTTGGGTACGAGATTCAAAAAAGTGTGCTATGTCATTTTCGAGGTCCCTCTGTTCAGTGATCACTTTCTGGTAGAGAAATGCGTCGAGGGCCCTGAAAACATGATAGTCGGTAGGCGACAGGTCCGCCGAATAAGCAGGGTGAGGTAGGACCTTGACAACCAACTCGTTCAATTTTTCGCCTGTCTTTAACGATGTGCATCTGGCTTAGGAAAGGTTCCTGGCCGCTCCTATTTGTGGAGCCATACTGCTGTGTGCTTCTGTTATCGTACAAGCACCATTTTTCATCATACGTAACAATGCGTTTCAGGAAAGGATTACACTAGAACCTCGATTATCCAGACCAGTGATGCGCAAGGCTATGCCAGAAATCGCCCCCCTTTTCCAGTTTCGAGCTTGCCATCGCCCCCCTGGGATGAATCATATCGGGTGACGACGCGAAAATTGGCGGGAAATCTCCACCGTGGACAATGTCCTTTTTCCTGCCAATTTCTTGTATTGACTGTTGCGCGAGGGAGTGTTCGCGGGACCAGCGACAGCATCGTTGCTACCACTTGCTTCTGCACAGCTGATTTTCGCATACAAAGAAAACGTTATGTGTACAACTTCATTTGTTCAGACTTCGCGTTTATTACAGTATGACTCTTTAGGGTAGGAAGCGTGCAAAGCAATTATCCCTTCAATATTGGGCCGCATTGACGTGACCCGCACTCGTAAATCGCCCGAGTGACTACTTCGAGGAGATTCCGCTTCTCCGTGGCGAGATCCGTAACAACAATGAAACCGCAATATCGCTCCTTTTAGCTTCACCGCCCACCCGAAAGCTAATTGTTTATCCGCGAATTGTAGGCTGGCGTTGCTTTTACGGAAATAATTAATTCTCCAATGGGCGTGGAAGTGTTGAAAAGGAAAACCACCGTCACTATTTAGTCACCTCCATCAGCAGCGGCATTTAGCTAGTTAGGGTTTACCTTAAGCAAAAATGAAACTCCAATGCTGAACGATTGAGCGTGGTCTGTGCGAAAGTAGTTTTCTGCTCGACTTTGATGCCAGCATTCGTCTCGATGTTCTTAATGTTTTTGCAGAAACTTTCAAATAGCAAATCTTGACGTCGTCCTAGGAGATCCATTGCTATGCAGCTATCCCGAAGTCTGCCGATACACTGTATGCGTTCCTTGGTATTGTAAACTAATGTCATTTACTTTTGCTCCTTCGCCGTTTAATCACGCTGGTAAGTGAGCACCCTCCAACGAACGGAGTGGCCCCAAGAGACCCTCCATTGTTGCATAATCATCTCGTTGGTTCCTACGGACCTTCATCCCAAGCTAATGCTTCTTCCGTGCTCCGAAC
>CBXJ02000006.1:0-62500 GCA_000612645.2 Trichuris muris
GTGATGAAAGCAAAATTCAGTGGTTGGCTGATCTTATTTCCAATCCCTCTTCTCGCCGCATGGTCCTTGACTTGCGAGCGATTTCCAGACTGTTTGCTTTTGAATTTTGGCGTGAAACTTATGGCCGAATGCTGGGCTTCTGCATGAGATCAGTAGCAAAGTGGCAAATCGCTTGACAACAGGAAATCTTTACAAGAGTGCTGAGCGCGTCCATTGTCGATTTACTTGATTATAAGCCTGACACTGACGGTTACAGAAAGACATTGAGTTCTCTGAAGGAAGTCGTCTGTTGTGGGTGAACATACGTATTTGCTTACTCAATCGTTGTTGCATATTATTTCTGCAAGAGAAAGTCGATATGTTGGCTTCTTGCGTCGTCTAATCCATGAATTTCGTTGGGCATGTCATGAACTGAAAGGGATTGTACTAATTTAACTATATCGCTTTACGCGAGCACAAATAACTATATGAAGACGAAGTGCTTGATGCAATGCGTTCAATACTGTCTAGAAACCAGTTAAGCGTTACGGACGTTAATGTGCTGTTCGATGCGTACCACGGAAGAAAGGCTTCCTCAGTAGAATTAATTCGGGACCCAGTTTTCATGGAACTTCTCCTGGAATCTTTGTTTAGCTATAAAAGCACTTTACAAGAAGATGTGGTGCCAAAGTACATATTTTTGCTGGCCTTTGCCTCCGTGATGATTGAAACAAGGGAAAAGGTCGGTTTTATCGTTTTACTCACGTTCCGTCATACTTACGTTTCAGGTAGGCCAAAGAAACTGCAGATGGATCCATTGAAGAACTGAATTATTGCGGACCCAATTAACTCAAATGCGTTTTACTTTACTTACATCAACAACGACCATCTTTTGCTAGATTTAAATTAATTTTCTCTAGCTTGAGACAGCCAGCTGTCGCTGCTGGTGCTTTTCATTGGGTCAGGAGTGTTGTTCTAGAGCTGACTTCTACCAAGGCATACAGAAAGTTTGCTATCCATTTCATATTATTGGATGAAATTGCTACATTGCATGGCTATTTCCATCGAAAGTATATTTGTTGTATGACGTTCTTGCGGCATTTGCATTTCTTTTCTCTTAGAATTTTCGAACTCTATAAGGTATTGTTCGAGTCAGATTGCAACGGATATGATGTGCTGTCGCGCTTGGGGCGGAGCGAGTGCTGATCGATCGCATGCTGAATTTGGTGAACGCTGGCTATCTTCAACCCGTCATGTACTATATCCGCCACAAAGATAAACTCGGAGGAAATGGACCTTTCCCTTACCAGGTGAGCACGCTTGAATTCTCGAAGCATTTCATGTGAATATTTGCAAAACGTTTAGATATTTCGTTGTCGAATGCCTCGAATTTGCTGGGCCACCTTATTCTCTCGAATTTTTGGAAGCTTTCTCTCCAATCGCTCGTCGCGATGGAATTTTAGACACGATGGCAGAAAAGGCGAGCCAACTATTGCTTGAATTTTACGATTACCTTTCGGCTGTGTCACATTAATCTGCAACGCATTGTCTACTAATTGTTGATGCTACTACCAACTAAACTATTGCTTAAAGAACAGAAATTGCCTTAGTTTCTTTGAAGGCAGAACTTTTGAAATTGCCAGGCGTCAATCGTTTTGTAATATCATTTGTAGGTAAGTAGGTAAAATAGTATGGAACAGTTGATAACTAAAATTAATTATTTTGCATTTTTAAAATCTTTTTTGAAACTGGGGTCACTATTTCCCATTATTCCATACCTGATCTGTAGACGAAAGGACCTCTGTTGGGGTTTGGTTGACTCGAATAACATTGTTTAATTTGAAATCTGCTGTGCTGCGTGTAATTATTGTAGCAATGGAATAGCCCATGTCAGTTACATTAATGTCGCAAACTGTTGTGCACAACGCGTGGAATCTCAGTAACAGTACGATTTGGCAAGATGGAGATTAATTTTACTGAATTATTCTCCTAGCTGTGTAACTATTTCAGTTTCTAGTTTATCCATACTTAACTTTTTCATTATTATTCTCAGCTTCGTTCTTTTGGTCGTATTCCGGCATTTTAGTTTTTTGGTCATACCTGTAATAAATCTGTAAATGCCCTACCAGCGGTTGGATGGGCGCTTATTAGAAATATCACAGGTCAAAACTCTTATCGGAGCTTTCGGAACGCCCTGGTTCCGTCGTCAGCTTTTGCTAAATCGCTGACGACGGAACAAGGGCATTCCGCAACCTACGGTAAGTGCTTTGACCTGTGATATTTCTGACAAGCATCCGTCCATCCGCTAGTAGGGCACTTGCAGATTTATTACAGCCATCATCAAAAAACAGGAAAGCTGGAATACGACCAAAAGAAATCTGAAACGCATTACAAAGCATCCAGTATTCAGTCCCAATCTCATTGTCAAAAATGTGGATCGTTGCAGAACGTCAACTTCTGATTACTTACAAAACTGCATATTATTTACCGCTGTAATACGCTATGGCTCATGGTACATTGCGTACAAAACTGTTTATTATTGACCGTTTCAGTGAGTGACAAAGGCCCGTACATGGCCATTGCCATTCACTGAAGATGGAACTAGCTCATTACGAAAGCTTCTAGGTTAGCAGGTATTTGCTCTGAATATTTTACCTAATAACTGACCCATCCATCCGTTGGTAGGCCGTTGTTACGTTTTATTTCGGACGTAGAACAACGGGAGGAATCCATCATCAAAGAAAAACAGCCCAACCAAATCATCTCCCATCACGATGGACTCAGTATTGGACTTCATATCCCATGATTAGAATTTCCGTCTTTAATCTGGAAAGAATAAGAAAACTTACAGCATCCCATTAAAAAACGGTTTTCAAAAGTGGATATATATATATATATATATATATATATATACGTATATACTTGTTTTAATGAGTGCCAAAAGTTCACTATCTACCCCTGACGTGTGCTCCTCCACAAAGGAAAGAAATGGAGTAACATTAATTTTGAAACCATAAGTTGTACAGATATCTGCTGATAGGCGGTGACGTACGGATATTACAAAAGCTCTCGGTTTATCCCCACCTACTGTAAACGATTTGTAGTAACGCTGAGAAGATTGAATCTTGCTTGCAGGCCATAACGTCTGTTCATGCTACCATGTTAATTCGTAACATAAGTAAGACAATGGAAGAAATGGAGAGGCTTTTAAGCAAACAGAATAATAATCGGCGGGTACAAATGCTACAGGGAGTTTTATGAACAGAAGAAGAAATGTGCGCAGCAACATATATATATATATATATATATATATATATATATATATATATATATATATATATATATATATATATATATATATGTGTGTATGTGTGTGAGTAATTATGATGTGTATATGACCTGTAGGTATTATCAACTTTACAGCAGGGAGCTTGGTTTAATCTTTCTCAGTTTAAAATCATTTTGCCCTTGCTAGTTCCTTCTCTCGCCGCTGACGGTTCTAACATGATATATGCCACGTTATGATAAGGAAGGGAAGAAAATGGGAGCACAGCATTAGTCAGGCAGTGTAATGGGCGAAAGAATCAGTTTAATCAGAAACAAAGCACTGCTTTGCAAGATATGAGCAAAGTTCCAGTAACCGTTCATTTAACAAGAAAACAGTTTGTCGAACGGAATTGTGAGTGGTATATTGGTAAATTGAATTTTGTGCTGCGTCAGTTTCTACTTCGCGCCTCCAAAGTGAATAACATTCTACGAAACGTGCCTACGGATATGCCATTCAGTCCGAGTGACACTGGCTTTTGCATGTGGCCTTTCGAGAGATTTCCTTATATGGTTGCACACCCAGTGCAGACAGATGAAGATGCTTCGAAAATGTCTTTGCACCGCAGTGACTTAGTGACTGCAGAGTTGACTTCTGATGTAGATCCTGAGAGCATTGAAAACAATGAACAAGGAGCCAGCTGTGAGATGCAGCAGGACAAGTTGGTCCGACCAGCTAACGTGAATTCTGTGCTGAATAAAGAGGAAAAAATGTTTCCAAGTATTATGCCCAAGGAAAGCCAATGTTCCCAGCCATTAAATCAGACACTGATAACTTTGAGCAAAACAGCTAACCCAGAATGTAACTTGAGGAATGAACACCATGCGGGAGTTACACAAAATTTACCACGAGAAAGTGGAAAGCACCGATCACCGGACATTCCTAGAGAAAATATCGAAATTAACGGTAAACGAACCAAAATCGCAAAACTGAAGCTTATTGAAAAATTTCAGACCTGATGAAAACTAATGAGGAAGACATCGTAAAAGTGGAGAGCTGTTTCGAGAAATGGTCCCGTTCTATAAAGCTACCACCGAGGAATTATTTCATTGCCCAAAGTTATGTTGAGATAGTAAGCTGGCATTCCGTTGGCTTTAGAAGTAATATTCGGTCGACAGCATGAACTGATTAAGTTAATCGTTGCAATATACAATAAGCCATCTTTCACGATACAGCTTTTGTAAGAGCTTTGACGGAATTTGCAGCTAATCTAAGCAGCTGTATACTCGTTAAGCTGGTTCAGTATCCTAACTTTCCCATTCATTCGCTGGTATGGAGTTGTTTTGGTTCTGTATCCCGTGATTATCTGACAGAAAAGTGAACGCTACTAAGCATACGAGAATTATTTTCGACTTTCTCTGAACATTCCTGCTTTGCAATCCGCGGATGCAAAATCATGAACTCGCTATGAAGAACTGAGTGTTTGAAAGGTTTCTCCTAATGAAATCAGTGGTAACGGTACATCAGCGGTATATAACGTCTTTTGAACGTTTAAATTAACTAGTCCTTCAATGTAATGTGTATGCAATAGTTTCATGGAAAATCGAAACTACTCAATAATTGAATAATTTTGAGTATTCAATGGTTGAGTAGTTGCGATTTTCCATGTAACTATTGCATACGCATTACATTGAAGGAAAGGAGTGGAAACTGAATGTATGGAAAGATAAGATATTTCAGAACAATCTTGTTCCATTTTGAGTGATAGGAAGACGACATAAATATTAATAAATAAATAATATATATATATATATATATATATATATATATATATATATATATATGTCATGATGGAATGTACTGCTCGATCCCGTTGGAAGTTGAAAACGTTTCTGAAACTATACAAAAACAAACTGAAGAGGGAACAAGGTAATTTCAAAGGCTACGAAAGGTTCACAGTTTCTGAAGAATATCCCTAATAACTGCCCACCCATCCGTTGTTGCCTATATATTTTCAGACATGTCTTGACTTCCATACTGGCACAAGCCGTACAAGAAACCCATCATATATATATATATATATATATATATATATATATATATATATATATATATATAATGAAAAGACAAAAAGATACAGATCTTGTTCTATGAGCTTTAATCAGCGAAGCTTACGTATCGAACGTGTTCCATCGTCTGCTCAATTCAGAAGGAAGTGGCACCTATTATCGAGCATGTGCCATTTCCTTCTGAATTGCGCAGGCCGTTGAGATTGGGTCAAGTAACTATTTTGCAGCAACCGATCTGATTAATCAGATCGGGCCACACTTCATTAACTAAGACGCCTTTGTCCCTGTTGATTGGGCAGGGATTATGTCGGATGAACCGGGACTCCTTGGTCTTTCTGACATGGAACAGGCTCTCGCAGCAAATAGTTTTTGCATGTGAGTCGTTCGAACATTGACAGGAATGTTGGAGGACCGCTGAGGCTTTGGTCGTGTCTTCCGTTATTTACAAAGGACCCCACGAAAATCATTTAGTACACGAACAAAGGCCCAGCGGTCTTCCAATGTTTCTTAATGGTCGGACAAGCTACAAGAAAACTTTTGCCGCGAGAGCCTGTTCTATGTTAGGAAGACCAAAGAATCCCTCTTCATCAGACATAATCCTTGCTTCATCAAAAGGGGCAGGGGGTCGTAATCAGCGAAGTGTGGATCGACCTAATTAATCAGACAGGGTGTTGCAAAATAGCAACTTGATCCCTTAGCAACAGCTTTTATACTGTTCAATAACACTGACGACAGAACACGAAAGTTCCGAAGGTTACGCTGAACAAGGAGCATTTAACATGGACACCGTATCATTTTTTCGTTATTATGAAACGACTTATTACTAATTTCTCTTGTTTTAAGAGTACCTAGTGCGCGTCAATTTTTAGTTGTTTTAAGGTAAGACTTAAGTCAATTTTCTCAGTGGATGTTTAATTGGAAAAAGTGATACGCTGAGTACGGGCAAGCCGTCTCGTTCGAAAAGCAAGAACAGTGAAAGTACAAGCCTTATATCTTTCCAAATTAGCCACATCCCATGTTCAGCTAAAGGATTGCAAGGCTATTTACGTTTGACTGTGTCCGATTTACTAATAGAATCTACTCAACCCGACGACGGAGGCTTGACGGGTACAAGGTAGTACCTGATAGCTGATGTTGCCAGCCCGGACGGTCTAGCGGATGGGCTTGCTGATCCGTTGACTGGCTGGGCAGTCGACGAAGAAGAATTTTTCTCACTGATGACGGGCGCAAGGGACGCGCCCGAAAGCTTTGAGTACTATGGCCTTTTTTTGGAAAATAAAGGCTTTTATAAAAAACGGGGAAAACCGTGAACTTTTTGAATCGCTTATGAGCATCAACCCCGTAAAGAAGAACAATATCTACTCAACCCGTTATATTGGTTTGGTTATATTGGTTTTCGTTTGAAGTATTTACAGACCCATTACGATGACCCAGTGAGTCGCAACAGTTTTGGAAGTGCATTATGACTATGCTAGAGTTCATCAGGATGTTTTTTATAACGGGGCGTTCAATACTGTTGAAAGTTTTTTGACACAAAAATCGGTGTCAAAAAACTTTCAACAGTATGCTAGAGTTCTATAATAATTACGAGCTGTCGTCCCTAGCCCGTATACTGATTAACTTCATTAATGCCCACCAGTCGGCTGCATTTATTTAACCTATTGATTCTGAAAGTTGTCCTGTTTTCATGAATGCTTTAACTAACGCTGCAACTTCTTTAGGGAGAACACAATTTTTCGCAAAATCCATTTGTGTATTGTCTCCATGGCCTGGTGAATTCAGAAGTGATGATCTTTCCTGAGATGTTTTACAGGGCAGTCGATTTGTTAAGAAACTTTCGTTTGGCACTGAATGGGCATATCAAATACGGAAGTGCACTTTGGGTGATGGAAGATCGCTTAAACGCTTCTGTAGTTGAGGTGGATGGCATTCGCAGCCAGATGGAAGAATATTATGCGAAAAGGTAATACTGCAGTGCTGTCTGATATTGAACATCGGAAATAGTTTATTCCAGCAGCCTGTTCCATTGCATGTGTATTTCTTGCTTGATAATTTCCCCAGAGTGCATCTTTATAGCCGATAACCCAAATTGCAACGTATTGTGAAGTCTATGAAGTAAGCATTTTTAGATTGCAGCTACTACGTCAGTACTGTAAGCGCACTCACGTAGTAGACTGGATTTGCGCAGTTTATCAATTAGACGCATATCAGTATCACGATTGCTGCTGCAACCTAAGAATCATGCAAGGCCATTATGTCTTGATGTATGAAACTCTTGTTCGCGAGTCAAGAAGGTTCCTTCAAGAAAACAATGTCCGTCTAGGTCAATCCATTCGATAATTCGACGCTGCAAGGAAGCACATCGAAATGAACGATTGAGAATGCTGAGCTGTCGCTAATTCTATTGACCGAAGGGGTTCACCAGCCATAATTTTAATTCGTGTATGCCGCTGGTCTAACATGAAAGTGCATTGATAAAATTCTTCAGTTTTCATTGTATCGTAATTATGTTTGAACATTTTAAATTGAACTGTTGAGACGGCATTCGTGAATGACTTCTTTATTAAACTTATTTTCTAGCGCAGTTCTCGTTTCAAAATTTCGGCAAAACGATGCTTTGGGCAATAATAAATATGTTTTTATTATTAACTTGTTAGACAAATGAAGTGTGTTGAATATATGATGCATGGTAATGGTGTAGTTGTGTATATTTGTAGGAAAAAGACAGATGATGACAAGGCAATTGATATTAAAATAGAACTCAGCATAAATGCGCAACGCAGAGGCGGCAAGCCAGTAGCGGCCATTGCAGGTCAGTTAGGGTTAATGAAGTCTCATCATTTAATAGTGAAAAAAGTGAATCGCTGGGGCAACAAAATACAATCAGCCCCCCAATCTTATCAGCACAGAAGGTTTGTCTGGCCTAGTTGATTATATGAGATTTGCTGCATTGAGTAGATGATATAAAACGCCTAACGTAACGACGCTCTAGGCCATTGGTTCTCAACCTTTTTCGTGCCAGCGCCCGCTCAGTCCTCTCAGGTGTCCCTCAGCGCCCCCTGCATTGGGCGAGAGCCGTTTCGTTCGCAGTGGCTCGTCCTGGCCGTAGTGACGTCGCTTAGATATCATGAGACGATGACTCAACACTGAGGGTCTGTTGGTTCTGGTTCTATCAACGTTTTGGTTGCATTTGACATTTATTAGGTCGCGGTCAAACGTCATGTTCTGAATCGTCCTTCTCCTCGTGGTGGTATTCCTGGTAGGTTTTGCTTTATTGGCCTCACCAAGCGGTCCGTGAAAAACTTCGCAAAGAAACTGCCAGTCTTTCATATTAGTTTTCTCAGTGGAACGATTTATGACTGAAAGGGCCGATCGAGATTCCAATGTGCTCCTGAGAAGGGACTGTGCTAGTTCGATCGAGAAATATCCGCGAAACGCCTATTAATGACGTCGTTAGACAAGAAGGACAATGACAGAGGGGACTTTCTGAAACACCTATCATATGCGTTCTCACTTTGTCGTGGTAGACCCTGAATCGCCCGGGTGTCGAGCTCTACGGCGCAGCAAACTTCTAGGCATCATCAGCGCCCCCCCCCACAGAAGCTTCCAGCGCCCCCTAAAATCTTCCACCGCCCCCCCGCAGCGCCCCCTGGGTTCACCGCCCCACAAAAATCTCCCAGCGCCCCTAGGTCTACCACGGCAAAGTGAGAACGCATATGATTGGTGCTTCTGAAGGTCCCCTCTGCCATAGTCCTTCATGTCTACCGAAGTCGTTAATAGGCGTTTCGCAAATATTTCTCGATCGAACTCGTGCCGTCCCTTCTCAAGAGCGCATTGGAATCTCGATAGGCCCTTTCAGTCATAAACCATTCCACTGAGAAAAATAATATAAAAGACTGGCAATTTCTCTGCGAAGTTTTTCACGGACCGTTTGATGAGGCCAATAAAGCAAAACCTAACAGGAATACCACCGTGAGGAGAAGGACGACTCAGAACTTGTCGTTTGACCGCGGCCTAATAAATGTCAAATGCAACCAAAAGGTTGATAGAACCAGAACCAACAGGGCCTCATTGTTGGATCATCGTCTCATGATATCTAATCTACGTCAGTATGGCAAGGACGGGCCGCTGCGAACGAAGCGGCTCTTGCCCCATACAGTGGGGGGGGGGACACTGGCGAGTCCTGAGTCGGCGCTGGTACGAAAAAGGTTGAGAACCTATGCTCTAGGCAGTGGAGTCAACCGGCAAGAAACAAAGAATATACTTCCTGGAAAAACCGTCATTCAACGTCCTGAAAGCAAAGTGCCAAATTGCCCTTGGTTTAGGCTGCTTACGAAGTTTTAAAATTTCGTTCCCCAGTCGTTTCAGACAGTGAAATATTTAGATAATCGCGGTTCTACTATAATATGCAGACTCATGTTTTAATTCTGAAACTGCTGATATACCCGCTAGCGAGTGCTCTATGAATGTCATTGGCCTGGTCGATCAGTTGGAGGAGCTTGCAGGCCCAGCGACTGAATGGGCAGTTTACGTATTAGTAAGCGCTGAATACGGATCCACGGCCAATATGAGAGTTCAGCAATATGATGATTACATCAATAAAAGTTGCAACACAATGAACCAAAAAATTCCGTCAATGGTATAGAAAACTTGAGAATTCCCATTACGGGAATAAAAGATATGAAAAACATTAGTAACAGCAGAACCGACGGAAGATCCAATTTTAATGGTATTGACAAACGCTTTTTCTTTATAGCGTATAGCTTCATTCCAAGTAATATCAATATTTTAAAGTTTACAACTAGCTGATCATAAATATTGCTGAGGATTTTACCTCCGTTTTTACTGTTAATGGTGTCCTTTATTGCCGCACAACGAGCAACAACGCAAAACTGTGAAGTGCAAAGTGAGCGCTGGGTAAAAGCTAAAATAATTGTAAACCGCATTAAGTTGTTTAAAGTAAAGTTTAAAGTAAAGAGTCGCAATTTTAAGCACACTGTCACTATTTACAATAATGTGGCATTGTAATTGTGTACAAGGGTGACATTCGTAGCAAGTTCCTAAATGGAAGGCAGTGAAAAAAATGCGTTACCAGAATTTGAGTTTCTAAACGAAATGAAAAGTAATGTTACGGAACCATTGCGGAAAGACAAACTCCTGGAACTTTTAAAAGTTGCGGAGATGGTAAGTCATTGGTCAAGATTGAACCCTATAAAGATTCTCCAAATGTACACACTTAATGCAGCCAAGTTAGGCGAAATATTGGAGAACCTCCCTTCTGAACCTCCATTTACGAGAACTGACTCATGGATCTATCTTGTGCCACCAGAAATGGACAATGATGTCATGGAAGAATTGGGGTATAGAAAAAACGCTTCAGAAACTGGTTACGTAAAAGTGAATAGTGATAATGAAATTAGAGAAATTGAAGATGAATCTGGCTTGGGAGACACTAGCATACCCGAAGGCTTTGTCAGGAAAGAGCAGAACAGCGAAAGGAAATGTATGTTAATCTCTAGTTCTGCGAAATGTCCTAAAGAAAACCGTACTACAAACAGGCAGCGAATTGATGAATTTAAAGAAATCAAGATTTATTCTTCAGACGAATGTCAACGCAAGGAAGTCAATGAGATACATCACAGCATTGCTGAGAGTGCATTTCTTTCAGCGGTGAATGAACAGCCCAAAGCCAAATTGCGTTCTAAAACGCTTTGCACTTCAAAATGCACAGCTGCCGATATTGAAAATAACGTTTCATCATTTGATGGCCAAGGAAACACAATTAGTAGACTGTCGGAGGATAAAATATGCATCGGAAATTTAAAACAAGACAGAGAGTTTGCGCAAGAAAAAAAGTCAGTACCAGTTGAGGATAGCGAGGTAATAATCCCCTGGATAACAATATGCGTAACGCAGCTGAATCACTAGAAGCATGCAGTCACGGTTTATAAGGATAGGTTACGCTATGATAATATTTACCCTGTTTTTTAATTCGCGCGTTTAGAGAATCAAGTGCGTCCCGACCAACCCACATATAGAAACTTTACATGAGATATTGCGAAAACAATTGGCAAAATTTTCAAGGTCTCTTGAACTGGGTTTTGAATGGATCGATGTACATTTGAGTTGCTCACAATTCGATAGAAAAGAAAGCTTAGCAGCCGCTGAGCACTTTGAAAGAATATTTTTGAATTGGCGATGCACAGCTGACCAGATAGTTGATGACTTGCTATCTTACTATCACGATAGGTACGTTTTATTGTGTTCACCTTCTTTCAGCAAAGTATTAATGATTTTCTAACCTAATTGAGAGGTAAAGCTACTGCTTCAGCGTCACGTTATGTCCAATTCTTAAGTGTTCTTCGCAGCACCAACGTGATTATAGTTGCTTACTCGGCAATATCTGAAGCGTTGAACTAATCAATTACATCTTCTGGAAATGCTTCATTTATTAGCTGACCCGTATTGGCTGTTAACTTTTTGTTGCAAACATCCAGCACCGAATAAGTTACTTCAGCATAGATTTATCCAAATGCACGAACGTTAGGCAACCATGCCAATAGTAATAATAATATTAATAGTTCAAGACAGGGTCCATGGTAACGGGAGATTCGGTTGAGCCGTTTTTCTAAGGATTCTTCCTGTTGTTCTATGTCTGAAATTAAACGTGGCAACGCCGTACCATCGGATGGATGGATCAGTTATTAGGTAAAATATTCAGAGCAAAGACTTGCTTATCTCAGAGCTCTCAGAACAAGCTAGTTCTGTCTGCAGCGAGTGGCAAAGGCCCAACGATCCCACGGCCTTCAGCAGGAGCCTTTGCCACTCGCTGAAGACAGAACTAGCTTGATCTGAGAGCTCTGAGATAAGCAAGTCTTTGCTCTGAATATTTTACCTAATAACTGATCCATCCATCCGTTGGTACGGCGTTGTTACGTTTAGTTTCAGACATAGAACAACAGCAAGAATCCGTAGAAAAGCAGCTCAATATTAGTAGTTCAGTTAAAATTAAAAATTGGACAGCTAACTTATTTTTCAGCTGTTCCTACAGTGAAATTTGGATTGCCTTATGTTTCTACAGTATTTAAAGACTGGTTTCTTTGTAACGGGGCGGAGGAACATATTGGAAGATTACGACTAAAGCTCCCGTTGAGTTCTATTCAGTGCTACCTGTAAGAACACCATGGTATGGAGAAGCCTAGTTCGACAAAGCGGCTGTTGCGCCATCACCTCCTGATCAATAGGGGTTCCTGATCGCCACCTGACCCTTTGTCAGGTCTATATGGTATCCTTTCGCAAAGCATCCGCGCTTTCCACCTTCTCGCAGACAACAGAATCAGTCGATTCTGAAAGCTACGAAATAAGCCTATCGTACGTTCACTGTTCACCGGCTTCTTCACTAGCATAACTAACCAACCAGCCACTGGTTAGGTTGCTTTGGTGTTCTTACAGGTAACAATGAATAGAACTCAACGGGAGCTTTAGCCGCAATCTTCCAATATGTTTCTACAGTTTCCAAAATAAGTGTGGAAAAGATACTTCGTTCGTTCTTGGCAATTTGCAAACAGCAGTTGTCTATGCTGTTGCGAGCATTATTGCCTTAAGATTGAACCAAGCCCGCTAGTATCGTCTGGTTGACATCAAACTAATACGACCAACAATTTTGCATATATCATATTAGACCATTCTTGGCCAACCTCGAGCTTCGAATTCCGATGTAATATTATGGCATATTTCCTATTTTGCAAGCAACCATATTGCATAATCTAAACATTCCTTCATAACTTTCGACAGTGAAAGTAATTTTTCAATAATGCCTTGTATATTCGGGGTGCCCAGTGGATAAAACTAAGTGATTGCTGTAGTTATAAAACTAGGATACCTCACTACATTTTCAAGAACTCTACTTTCCAGAATTAAGAAACGAGAAAGCTTATGTCCACGTCTATACAATAATGTACATCTTTTTAAAGCTACCCGCCTTTCAGGGGAGTCACAATCGGAGAGCACATTAACTGTCCACAAATTGTGGACTTCATTGCTGCAGCCCATGAAATGGATGTCACGCAGTATCGAAGTGTTTTATTTCACCTTCACCGCATTCGCAACTTCTACGTGCTTGGCTCTGAACTTGTTTTCCTCCACTTAAACCGCTTTGGATTAACAGAACAAGAGGAATTAATTCAAAATTACTGTCAACTTGAATAAAATCGTAGATCGTCGAATCTAAGTGGATATCAAAGTGGAGTTTGTTGATACTCGTAAAGGAAGTATACAGTATCATCATCCAAAGCTTTGTGCTGCTAACATTCCTGCCGCAGCACTTGATACTGTTATTGCTTCCGGAATACAACGGTTAAGGAGCTATCTATCAACAAAGGTGAGAAAAGCTGTGAAGCGAAGCTCTTTGATCCCTGTTTTCTTCGGTTACTAGCGTGCTAACGTTATATGCATCCAGAATAGGTGTACATGTATGTACAGGTAACTGGCACTCATTCGGCGTACCCATAATCCAATAAGCTCAGTAATTCGAGCAATTTTCAGCGAGCAAAAACGTGATTATCAGTGAACAAAACACAATGAACATCACCGTCGTGCAGGATGAGTTAATCCAAGAAAGGCAAAATATACTAAGCAGGTAACCTGACAGGATATGTGGTTACAGTAAGAAGAGTTCAGGTCTGAGCAGGTAACACACTAAGCACTGACGGCAGACCAATGAGTGGCCCTAAGGCCACACGTTTTCACTTTATATTAGTACAAGCTGCGAGGCAAATAATGGCATAAAATCGGTGAAAGAACTTAACAAGCATTAAGAGTGATTTTGAAAATGGGGTGTATTGCAACGGGTCTTCTATGTGACATGGTGGAATGTACGGCTTGATCCCGTTGGAAGTCAAAAACGTATCTCAGAGCATACCGAAAACAACGCCTGACCAGCGAATGGGTGGGCAATTATTAGGGAAATGTCTCAGAATACTGTAAACCTTTCGTAGCTTTCGGAACAATTTTGTTCCGTCTTCAGCGAAATTTGTGATGACATTTATTCCGAAGTTTGGGTATTTATAGGCTGAGGAGCGAGGTCAGGTCGTATGGTGCAACATTTGCTTTTACTGATGAGTGCATTCCATATGTCACTGACCTCTACTCTTCTATTTAAGCAGTTGTTATTGCTAATGAAGAGGGCCTCCTATATTTGCCTAAGGTGAAATAGACTCTCGCGACAGATCATTTTAGGCCGCAGGTCATGTGAGCATTGAGAGGAATGCTTCATGACCGCAGAGGTTTTCTTGGCGTCATCCATGATCTTTCGTGGATCAAGTGTTTGTTATTGGCCTCGTTGTGGGGTCTGAATTCCATCGAGTCTTTGTTCTGCGTTCTTGTACCTGGTTTGTCGCGAGAGCCTTTTCCACGTCTTCACTCGCAATAACAACTGCGTGAATCGTCACAGAGTAGAGGTCAGCGATATATGGAATGCAATCCCAGTAAAACCGAATGCTGCACCATACCCCTCTCCTCAGCCTATAAATACCCCAACTTCGGAATAAACGCCATCATCACCATTCGCTAAAGACGGAACAAGGTAGTTCCGAAAGCTATGAAAGGTTTACAGTGTTCTGAAGCATTTCTCTAATAACTGCCCATCCATTCGATGGTAGGGCGCTGTTTTCTATATAGTTCCAGACACGTTTTTGACTTCCAACGGGATCAAGCCGTACATTCCACCATGACACATTAAGAGTGGACAAATGTTGACATGACCGAGTGCACATGTACAAATGTTGTACCGATTGGGTGTACGTATTTCCCACTTGGAGTAAACAAGCATATGAAGAAACTTCTTAGGCAGTTTGAACTTTACTAATGCCCGCACTGTATCAGATACTTACTGCCTTTCGCACGTGTCGCACAATTAATATAATGATGGTGAAAATTTGTGAAAAGTTCACTTCTCACTGTACTGTACGAACATCTTTGACGTGCTAAAATATTAAAACCGGCAAGGATAAAAACGTCAATGAGATGATACTGGTCATATTAATGGGGAGGAATACAACGAAACGTCATCAATTGAACGCGAAGAAATCGATATACGAAAACAAGTTGAAAGCAGAAAACGTTCAACGACGACTGGTAACATCCGTGCGCAGGGCAACGCAAAACCGGTAGACAGAAAAGAAAGCAAAGCTAACCTGATCGCAGAAACGGCTGTGACAAAGCAAGTTAACACCGGCTGCAGCCAAAATACATGTGATAAAAATGAATAACAAACAAAGACATTGCAATGGCCACTGAACAGAGGTGATCATATTAACAGCATTAGAAGAACACACGTAGACTTGAAACAAAGAAAGAAAGCATCGGGAGGCCACCAGAGCGCAACTGACATTGCTTCATCATTCACCATAAGAACGCCAAATACTATGCGATCATTCAACTTTAATGAACATCACCATGAAACAATAAAGAAGAGCCAAACCGTTTGGACAGACAGACAAAGAGAGAAACAGGCGCACTTGGAAAGATAACAGCAGCAACATCCGTCTGCATTTAAAAGTACTTTTTGTGAATGCCGGCTCTGTATCAGTCAGCTTTCTGACAATACAGCTCTTTGAGGTTCTTCAATTCCTCAATTAACTGCTTGTTCTGAGTCTCTAAAACAGCTACTCTATTTTCCAAACACCGGACGTATTCCTTCTTCTTTCGGCGGCACTCCTTGGCTGCTTCCCTGCAGATAATGTAAGCAAGTGATGAAAAACAGCAAAGACACGAAAATAAACGGAATTTGATATTGTCAGTGAACACTAATAGCATAGTTTCTCTTACCTGTTTTTTAATAACCGAAGCTCTCGCTTACGCGCAGCTTCCTCAGGTCCTGATGCGCTTGGAGTCGAGGAGCCGATGACTTAGATGGTGATGAGGAACAATTGACATCGGTAGAAGGAAAAGCAGGTAATAATCCCTGACTGACTAGGGAGGCGGCACCAGTAACACGTGCTGCTGCCATGGACAACGGTGAACCGGCAACCGGTTTCAAACCCAATAATTCTCCACCCACTGGAAAACAAAAGTCCGTTGTCTCAATTGGGCAACCACTTTTCCGTCCACAGGAGAACCCACTCGGCAAAAGCAGCTGCCCGTTGCCGTCAGCCGTGTGTGCGTAATGCAGAATGCTTGGCGTCGCACCGTGCGACATTAAAGTCCCTGAGAACATACAACATTTATCCAAACGACAATTCGATTAACATTAATTAAGAAATGTCTCAAAAAGTTAGAAATACATTTTACTTATTCAAACTAAACTAAACGAAATGGCTACTTACTCGTCGGGTCATTGATATCATCGGGAATCGATGAGGATGGGATAACTGTGCTGTGAGCACTTCCAGCCACCGAACAAGTAACGCACGAATGATCACCGGTTGATGACCCGGTTGGACCAGGATCTACCTTAGGTTTAATATCCAAGTCATAACCAGATAAATCGTTCAAAATCTTCCTAAATAATTTCAATGCAACATAAACACAAGCATAAGAAAAGTCCTGGGCACAATTAACCAAAGAAATGCTTGAAGCACTTTTTACATCGTCGGAAGCAAAAAAAACATTCAAAGAAACACAGTGCAGAACAGGACGAGGCAACATTACTGCAATAATACTTGAAATAGTAAAAAGTAACAATGAGAAATAATAACCCGTTTATTTAAAGTTCGCTTCAGGCTTACTAATTTTCATTAACCGTTAAACGGTTGGCAGAGTTACCTCCAGACGTTTGCTGACGTAATTCACTGACGTACTCACCGATAAGACGGCCGTCTAGCAAGAAGCTCCCTGCGACGCTTCGCTTCTTCTTCACTAATAGGCTCGTCCTGCAACGAGCGAACTTTTGGCGCAGGATCAAAAGACTGAAAATAAAGATCCCTTCACGTATGAAACTTCATGGTGGCCATAACAATTCATAAAAGCTAAACGGAAAAAGATATTTCCTTTAAATGGCCAACGAAGGAAGGAAACATAATGTGTCAATCCACCTTGATGGGCACTATTGAATCCTCGTCTGTACAACCTTTAGTCTGCATATATGTACATGCGAACAATGACAGGAAGTGGCCTGCTGATAAATATTCTTAGGCATGCGCTGTGACGTCAACGAAATTTAGAGGGCCGACCAGAGTGCAACAAAAGCACTATGCTTTCAGCATTGATTCAATTAAAGAAAATTGCTTACCCAGTGTGAGAAAAACGCCACATACAACATAATTATCACGTAGTCTTGATAAATTAACACGCGTAAGTTAAATCGCTGAAACAGACAAAAAATCTCCTACTACTTTGAATAACTACCTCTATTGGAAAAGTAACCATTGAATCTTTTCAACTCATCGTTTCCTACTACAGTGTCAAATGATTACTTCTCTGTTTAACGGGGTGTAGTGCGCATAGCGACCAATAGTTACACGGACGGTCCCCGTTGATTAAAACCTTTATTTCCAAAAGGTACATAGCTGCTGAGCGTTCGAGCACGATGTTGCGCTCGTCTTCAGTGCGAAAACTTTTTCATCAACTATTGTAACTATTGGTCGCTTATGTGCACTACACCCCGTTAAATAGAGAAGTATTCTAGTATGAAGACGTGCCACACGGAACACCTGGACTAAGCAACGGCAGAAGAGGGAAGAAACATCGGACAGGGCAAAGGGAAGAAAGACGGACACCATCAGGAAAAGAATTTGAACCCGCAGTTTAAAGAGAATACAGACGGGTCTGGGAAGCTACTGCCGTTGTATTATTTTCATTTGGAGTTGTGACGCTGTCCCGGTCGGTCGGTGGGGATGCTTGCTCCTCTGCAGGACTGACTGGGCAGACGACAGTCGCTTGACGGGTCAAAGGTTAGACGTGATAGTTGATGTCGGCAACCCGGATGGTCTAGCAGAGGGGCTTGCTGAACCATTGACTGGCTGGGCAGTTGATGAAAAAGTTTTTGTACTGAAAACGAGCGCAACATCGTGCTCGAAAGCTCAGCAGCTATGTACCTTTTGGAAATAAAGGTTTTAATCAACGGGGACCATCCGAGTAACTATTGGTCACTATGAGCGTCAAATGATGGAAATAATCTAGTATGTGGTAATAATGTTCCATTGTGAGAAAGGGGTCTACAGGTTACAATTGATTTTCTTAATCCTGCAACGTCATATGGCAGTTCACGTTCCATTTAGGTCCACTCGGTTATTTTTACCACTGGAACGTACCCGTAAATTATAAAGCGTTTAATTGCTTTCCTAGAACAAAATTCCGTTTATTTTTGATGATTTGGAAAAGGCTCCTGTCAAGCACAATTTTCATTTCCACCACTTGCGTAACTTCTAGTGTCTCTTCTTTAGCGCATGGAAAAGCTATGCATAATGATCGGTTTACTACTAACGCGCATCGCTTTTTGCTAAAGCCAGACGCAAAAAGCCTACAAAATTATGGGAATGAGAGATGTTCTTTAACGACAGATGGTGTCAAGTGGCTTTGAAAGAGAAATAAGAATCAGTTTTGGCGCTAGGAAACGTTAACATTGACAGCAGAAAAATAATAGACAACGTTACATTCTGCAAAGTTACGCCACAAGTGAAAAAGCAGGGATGTATAACAACTGGTCTGCCTTAGTAGCTATGCAGTACAGTCGCAAAATCGACAGAACCAATCTCAAGAAACCCAACACACCAGTGCAGCCTTCTTCGTAATAGGTAATGCATCAGTTTTACGTTTCCCACAACGCTCAAACGTCACTGCAAAGCTATGAGAGCACTTTTCATAACATGACGATGAAGATTAAACAGACCAGTTCGAAAAACTCCGCATTTAGTTTTTCAATGAAACCTTTCTGAAAAGTACTCGCTTTCATTTTCCTTCAACATCTGCGTTTTGTTATCAGAAATTGGATTTGTGAGCACCACTGGCTTTGCTGTAATCTATCAATGTATCAAATGCACGTAAAGAGAGAGAGAGAGAACAACAAAAACATGCTTTCGAAACAAACACCGTCTTAATGCATTCAGGTACACCATGCTTTTTTCCCTTCGAGTGCTCATATTCCTCTCCTACCATTTTGAGGTCAAACGAATCAACATAAACGCGACTGATCAAAAAACATTCCAAACATGCTAACATTCTAAACATTAAGGATCGGATTTTCTCAAGGAGAAATCCTTAAACAGCTCACAAAAATTTTTCGATCCCCGCCGTGGTGCATCGACAGAAATTCCAAACGGTGCAGCCTCTGTTCAAAAATTGAACAGTGTATTTGTGGAACTGGCAAGTAATCGTGGCTGGTGCCAAAGAAAGAATTTAAATAATCGTCTCATGCAAGGACAAAATATTGCCAATTCGTTTAGTGGCGACCATTCATAGGTAGCCTAGATGAATTCTACTAGACATTAACGGTTGACATTTGTGTGTTGCACACGGTTTTCCCGTTGGTATTGTTTCAGTGTATCTGCAATTAACCAAAGAACCTCACCAGTCAACGATGGGTTAGTTTATTGGTAAAAGTTGCGAGAACACTGTAACGTACGAATCGAAGCTTTCGGGACGCTCTAGTCCCGTCGTCAGCGAAAAGGAGAGGGTTCGCTTCGTCCCGTCTCTCCTTTTCGCTGACGACGGGACTAGAGCGTCCCGAAAGCTTCGATTCGTACGTTACAGTGTTCTCGCAACTTTTACCAATAAACTAACCCATCGTTGACTGGTGAGGTTCTTTGGTTAATTGCATATACACTGAAACAATACCAACGGGAAAACCGTGTCTAACACACAAATGTCATCTCAACGACCCGTTACGATGCATCCAGTTTTCAGACATTAACGGTTACAGGAATGACGGTTCCCACAAATCTGTTTCCCAATATTCTCATTATCAAAATCTTATTCCCTAAAGAAGGTCTTCCCATATCTCACTAGAGAATTGTATCGTGGACTTACAATGGCATTTACAATTTAAACGTCAACTTTAAAACTTTTGAGGCACTGTTACTTCTATACATTAGTCACTAAAGCATCAAGTTTACTTCTAACAGTATTGCTCTGCTGTTAACTGCACCCATTCCACGGTAACGGAACTATTTTGATTTAAATGCAGATTTCTTTCATGACAAGTCGGGATAGTTTCATATAGGACGGAACAGCATATTTCTGTCTCCCATAAAATGCAACGTTCCGTCTAATGTACACCTGTGTTACTTAATTCTAAATGACTAGTTAATTACTCCCGGTTAATTATCCAAGCATAAAACACTTCTTGCAAGAACAAAAAGTTCACATAAAAGTTCTAAACAACAGCTGGAAACAAGAAACTTGAGCGAATGGAAAAAGTTCAAGAATACGGAAAACAAAGACGCAAACTTGACTTTCGATTAGCTACAGATAACCTCATCCACTGCGAAAGGCCATAACAATTGGACAGAATTTCCAGGCGAAATTCTCCCGTCCAGAAAGTTGAGAGGTATCTTTCCCCAAACGTGATGATGGCAAAAATTAAAAGACGTTGAGTATGCAATTCGTCACATAGAGAGAGAGAGAGGTCTTTTAATTTCATTACTTACCAAAAAAATTCCATGAGTAACATAAAAGTGAACCGAACGACTTCAGAACACACGGTAGACGAGTGTCTTGATGGCAAACTTACGCTGTTTGCATCTGACATCATCACCCCTCAGTATTTAAACAACTGTTCAACGGAAAAACAAAATACTGAGCTGAAAGAAAAGTTGTTTCTCATTTCAAATTATGCACACCACCAGCGAACCAATAATCAATGCAGCACATACAAGCCTGCCACGTGAACAACAGCGGGCTAGCAATGAAGCAGAAGTCAACTGATTATGTCAGTTACAAGCAGCGACTGTTTGGCAACGGGTAAAATGCGCAGTGGTGAAAAAGTGTCCTTTTCAACAACCATAAACCGAGCTACCTAAGTTAATAAGTTCCTCCCACTGACATGTCGAAATCAAATGCAAAACGGTTCCAAAAATTTGAGCATCAAACACTACGGACAATGACAAATGCGAAATAGTAAAACAAAAGCCAAGAAACCACTGGAAATGGCCAAGAAGGATTGCAAGGTCAATATACCCTCTTCTATCTCACGAACGTCATAATGCAAGGAAACAATAATATAAAAAACATGCAATACGACGAGGTCAACCAAGAATAGGAACAATAGTAAAGTGCAAACGGAAAACACTGGTGAACTGCACAGGCTGAATATAATAAATCAAACGAACGATTACACTATCAGGGGCACGAACTTACGCAATTGCCTGCAAAGTCGATGAATGTCGTCGGCTGGACGACGGGAATCTGCAAAAGACTTATCGTTGGTGCAGAGCTGGTCATGTCGCTACTGGGAGTGACGAAACTATTCGGTGGGCCCAAACCAAACGGCCGATCAAGCGAAGAACCCTCATCCGCTGCCATACGTCACAACAAGCCTCGTGACATCATCGCGACGATAGATCACACGCAATTGAACTACGCAGCGACGCCACAACACAATGCGTAGACGTCATCCAAGGCAGCCATGTCATTCGAGTGGAACGAGGAAGATGACGCTCAGGTTTGTGTTATAAGCAGCTGCGCCTTGGCATAAACGGTCTGCTTTGCGTCGATCTCACCGGTGCATTATGAAGTGTGCATTCCACTTTTAAGAAAACAAGACATCACAGATCTTTTGGTTTAGGATTTTCAACTTGTTCCATTTTATGCATCATAGTGCACTGCAACAGGAAACGACAGTCTGGAAAGAAAATTTATTACTTAAAAATATACGCTGTTATTTAGCTGCTGTTTGTTCTCCGCATTTGGACTGTTTAAATAAGCTAGCGCTTGCCGTAAGCGAATGCGTTGGACGTTCACGCATTGAACAAACAGTTGATTAGCTTAAAAGTGCGTAGTGCTTCACATTTTGTGCTCCAGTCAGGATGCCCATATCAATATATACTGTTTATATGAATACTTCTTACGAACTTAGCCCATTTTTAACATTCAGAACTCATTTACAGTCTTTTTACCACCGACAACACTAACGAAACCGAACCTTACTGTTAGGATCGGTTTACCGGTACGTATAAACTTGCTTACTGTTAAGGTACAGTTTTGTTTGCAAGGTCCATGGAAAAGAGATACACTGTTCATTGCTTTATGGGGCTCTCGGAGTTCAGCTTTCGCAGTTCTCAGCCTACAGACACTTGCCCAATACAGTCGCATCGGCTACTTAGACGTTGGACAAAGCAACTGTTTCTAAACTGAGGATGGAGCAAAGTGAATATGAAAAGATTTTAAACGGAAAAATAAAATTTTGAGTGTTAAAGATCAGGCTATGTTCGTAAGAAAAACTGAAATTATAACTTACGCACGTGTCATGAACTTTTGCTCTCGGAGTATTCATACTTGTCAGTTCCGCAATGAAGAACTAAACGTTGAACGTAGTCATCTCCGCATCGGAGCTTAAAAGAAAAATGTCCAACAGTTAGGTTGTATTCACGAAAATTTTTTGCGTGGTTTTCCTCTATTTTACGGTGTCGAAAATGAAGTGAATATCAAGTACAAATATCGAAACATGCTATTTTGCAAAGCAAAAGGTCTAATTAGTCAAACAATTTTGCTTATGCCAGGTGAATGAATTACGATCCAGATTGAATCAAGTAATTTTGTTACAATTGCGCACGTGCACCTTGATTAGCGTGATGGATAAGAAAACTGGGACAATTGCGGTCAAACATAGTTACTCAGTGGAACTGAACAATAAATTCAGCCAGTGTGAAAAACTATTGCTCCGCCTGATCGCCAATTTCCACCGATGAACGCGCCTACATTATTGATAGGCAATCGCAATTTGCCCATTGCGACAATCTTGGAACGTTTTTGATCAAATTGTGCCGATGAAAATGTTCAACTTAAACAGTAAGTTGAAAACTATAGGAAGCAGTGCCCTGCTGTCCATAATTATTGGTTGCATTTTTTTCATCACTGATACATATATTTATTCGCTGCTGCCAGAGCGGCCGATTTTCATGTTGTCTGCCATGGAGCAGCTTTCTGCTTCTCAAGTAATTCGATGGAACCTGTCAAATCTCAATTGGGAGTTTCGAAACTCTAACGGGTCATACTCATGTTCGGCACAAATTCCCGGTTGTATTCATACCGATTTGTTCACCTGCGGTCTTATACTGGATCCATACATTGGATCGAATGATGTTAAACTTCGGTGGGTTGCATTGGAAAACTGGACGTACACAGCGAGCTTCTGGCTGCCACCACCGTTTATTATAAACAAGAGGATGAAACTATTGAGCTTCGACGGAGTGGACACAATAGCAGAAATATCTGTTAACGGTTTTCCCGTTGGCCAGGCGGAAAACATGCATCTGGGCTTAACATTAGATGTGAGCAATTTTTTGGTAGCTGGCCTCAATCACTTGAAGGTTGCTTTTGCTTCCCCTATTCTCGCAGCGAAGGAACGTTCAGATAAGTACGAAGTAACGTATGGCTACGACATCCCACCTAAATGCCCTCCTGCAGTACAAAACGGCGACTGTCATGTCAATTTTCTCCGCAAAATGGCGAGCAGCTTCAGTTGGGATTGGGCGCCCTCCTTTCCAACTGTTGGTATCTACAAACCGGCAAATCTAATTTTGTTCGATTGTTGCACATTGCTGCAATTTTCAGTTTTACCTACGCTTAATTCTTCCGCCCATATATGGCATATGCACGTAGAGTTCGAGCTAATCTGCTCATCGGAGAATAACGTAACTTCAACGGTTCTATTTGAGTCTTTCTCTTGGAGTTGGCAGTCACCAGTAATTGCTGGTGCAAATCGTCTTTATCATGTGTTTACAGTTCCAGAAATGTCAGTGGAACGATGGTGGCCAAGTGGTTATGGGAAACCGACGTTGTATAGCGTAGGTGGCCGCATTGATTGTGGAACAGAAAGTGACACTAAGATAATTTTCATTGGTTTTCGTACTGTCACACTGTTAGAGCCACCGGCTCCAACTGGCAATCTATTCCATTTTGAAATTAATGGAATCCCTATTTTCCTGAAAGGTGCAAATTGGGTTCCTGTTGATTCGTTTCTGCCTCGTGCAAACAAGGACAGAGTGGAATTTCTACTGGAAAGTAGCCAGCAGGCTAACATGAATTGTCTTCGTGTGTGGGGCGGCGGTGTTTATGAAAGCGACTTTTTCTATGAGGAAGCTGATCGTAAAGGTATTTTGATTTGGCAAGATTTTATGTTTGCCGTTGCGTTGTACCCTGTGAACAATGACTTCTTACAGTCAGTACGAAAGGAGATTTTGTTCCAACTTGGCAGATTGAAACATCACCCGTCCGTTTTTGTTTGGTCTGCTAATAATGAAAATGAGCTTGGGATCAATGAATGGTTTCATGGGAAGGCAAATAGAAGTAAATATCACTCTGACTATTTGACGCTGTACAAGGACCTGCTTGGTGATACTGTATCCAAAGTGGATTTTAAATCTCGACCATTTCTTCTGTCAAGTCCGACCAATGGAGTGGAAACGTTTCAAGTGTAAGTAGTGTAAAACTTTTTGTTCCGCAATAGCATAGTCTTTGTGATTGTTCAACGAAGGACGAGTCGTTGTAATCATGCAAGCTTGTCATATTCAATACAATGCCTGCAACGTTAGTATGAAATTATTAGTGGATAATAGCGAACTGTTCTTTTATGCAGAATAGCTGAAATTTTAAAACTTATCGTCGTTCCAATGTCTTGGTTTGAAAGCCGAGGCAGCTACAATTCCTGTGGAAACTGTTTTATAATTTCACTGTATTGTTTATTGTTCCAATGTTACGGACGTCAGTTAACATTTGAAAATCAGTTTTGAAGTAGAAGTTTGTTTTTGTTACGCAATAGCGAGCTTTAACTTTTTGATCGCTGCGTTCGGCAAAAGAATGCATCGAACTGGGCTAACTTTTAGCTGCCAGTCATCCGTCGCTCTACCTGCATGTTATAACAGCGACCTGCAAATGCAACCATGCGTCAGTGGTTTCCAGAACAAAGAATAATCCTGACAAAAACGTTGGATGAAATGCGATCGTTTAAACATGCTTCTTGGCATGTCTGCTGATTGCCACGGTGAACCCGTTTTTTGAACACATTATGATGTGATTAGCAGGAATCGTCACAGTTCCCCGTTCCATCGTAAAACTTTTATTAAACTCTCCCAAAATGGCGGAGCTTGCGGACCTCCCCGCGGTCGGTCTTCAGCGCTTAATGGTCACCACGCAGCCATTCTTTGGTTAAGCAAGCTACTCTGCTCAACCAACCAGACGAGCGACATCCGCTATCAGGTCGAACCTTGACCCGTCCAGCATTTGACGCCCATCTGATCAGTCATGCAGAGGAGCGAGCATCCCCTCCGACCGACCGCGACGGTGACCAAACGAGAAATGACGAAGGCAGTAGCGAATCCGTTGATCGTCGACGTTTCCTCATCTTTAAACCCTGCGGAGTTTAAAGTATTCCTGCAACGGGGATTATCTTTTTTCGTAACGGGGTACAATAATTTATTTTGAACAAATACGGGCTGCACAGGGCCACCAGAGAAGACCAAGGCAGAAGAATGCGCAGGATTGGAAGGTGGTTTGGAGTTGGAAAATATCTTGCAGGAATTCTTTATACTCCGCTGGGCTTAAAGAAGAGGAAACGTGGACGATCAACGGATTCGCTACTGCCTTCGTCATTTCTCGTTTGGTCACCATCGCGGTCGGTCGGAGGGGATGCTCGCTTCTCTGCATGACTGACCGGATGGGCGACAAATGCTGGATGGGTCAAGGTTTGACCCGATAGTGGATGTCGCTCGTCTGGTTGGTTGCGCGTGGTGACCATTAAGCGCTGAAGACGGACCGCGTGGAGGTCCGAAAGCTCCGCCATTTTGTGAGAGTTTAAAAGTTTTACGATGGAACGGGGATGTCATGTCGTACTTTCTCACGGATTTTGTCCCGTTGCTTTCTGTACGTGATGGATCTGTAAGTAAACTGACACGGTCTCCCTACCAACGGATGGATGAGAGTAGTTATAGGAAGAGCACGGTCAGAACACAGCGTACGGTTTCTCGGATATTTCGGAACGCTCGAGTTCCGTCTTCAACGAGCAAGAGAAAGTTTTACTCCGTTGTCGGTTTAAGTAAGGGTCAGAGACAAATGGGAAGGAAGTACAGGTCAGCTCAGTAACTGTATGACTAGAACATCTAGGAATGGTAACTTATTGTTACATTCATTTTCCATGGTCAGTTCAATGTTACTAGGAAAAAGGGAATTCAGATGTTCTAGGAAGGGTTCTTCAGTGCCTGCTCCGATTATTGCAAATATACCATCTACGTATCTTTTGAAAAAGGACGGTGCTGACCCTGTCTCGCATGTGCTAAAAGCCTTTTCTTCGAGATGTTCCATGTAAGTGAATAAGGGGTTTCATTATGTTTAGTACGGCAAAGACCCGTTTTTCAAAAATATCATTTATTGCGTAGCTTTCAGGACCTGACTTGGTCCCGTCATCAGCGCTAGGTAAGGCGCAACCTTCTTTGAAACAATAAAGGTCGCAAAATGTTCCATGAAGATTTCGGCGAGAACGGGCGAGGGCGGACTGCCCATGGGGGCCCAGTCCTTTTGTGTGAAGAACCTGTCCTGAAATCTGAAGTGGTTTCCTTCCCGCATGCAAAAGGAGACAAGTTTAGTAACATGAAACGGGTTTAATTTAGTTCTTTCATGCAGATTACTGTCTGATTCCAATAGGCATTTTGGAATATCAATTGTATATGTGACCGGTATGCAAGTAAAAAGGTCCTTAACATCATAACTGACCAAAACGTCCGAACTATGTAGGTGTACCGAAGTACGTACTTCCAAACTGAGGGATGTTCTGCTTTTCTTTTCGTTTAGTTTCCTGGACGCCATTGCTCTACGGTTTATCGGAATGGAATAGGCTACCGTAATTAAGAGGGTCGTAACAAGGAGGACTGTGCACAAAACTCTGCTGCGTACGTACCTTGTTAATTAGTCCTCGCAGAGTTCTCTCGATTCGTCATCTGCGTAGAAGTCGCACAAAAGGGCTTGGCAACACGCTCGTAAAGTGGCGTCTTTATTTCGTTCAAAGCTCGACACGATGGTCGTCCAAAGTTAGGTGGCTATTGCGCAATAGTTATTTCGATCAATGAAACCGTCAGCTGTCTAACAGGTAGCTCAGTCGCCTCCGTCTGAGTGTCCTCACTTCGAAAAATAGAGATGACCTGTCCAGCGCGGACAGACACCCAGTTTACATAGTCAATGTTGCAGGCGCCGCGGGCGCAATTATAGCGAAGCGCAATAAAGCGAGGTGCAATTATAGCGAGGTATAGATGTAAGAAATTTATGCAGATATCCTTTCAGGCTGCAGTTCCTGTTTGATTCTTGACCGATAGGTTATCACTTAGATGGCGTAAGTGATCTTCTTACTTATTTTCACGTTTCAGAGGCGGCATATCTGAAAATCCGAACAGCGAATTCTATGGCGATATGCATTACTATACATTCAGTGACATGTGGCCCCCATTTGAACCACCGGTGGCACGTTGCATTAGCGAGTTTGGATTTCAGTCTCTTCCATTCGTGGAAACATTAAAAAGTGCTGGCTTCGAGCAGAAAGACTTCAATTTCAACAGTCAGTCATTGCTTCATCGACAACACCACTCATTAGCTCATGCATCTATGGCTTCCAGAGTAAACGCTCACTTTGCACCGATGGATTATGTCAATGATGCTTTGACAATTTCGACAGAGTCAAGTGACAGTGATCTTTGGCGTTGGGTATTCTTGACTCAACTGTACCAGGCGATAGCTTACAAAACGACGATAGAACATTGGAGGCGCTGGAAAAACCGTTTTGATGCATCAGGTAAAGGTCATACGATGTGTGCACTTTATTGGCAGCTCAATGACGTCTGGCAGGCGCCTTCGTGGTCTACGATTGACTACAGTCTGAAATGGAAAGTTACACATTATTATGCAAAACGGTTCTTTGCACCATTGCTGCTTTCAGCAGAATGCAATCATAATGATTCATGCGATATTTACGCAATTTCTGACATGACAAAGGCAATCAAAGATGTTCACTTAATTTTGCGCTTCTTTAGATGGGGAAGCTTTCAACTGGGATGCTCATTGCAGACCTATGTACCTGTCATACAACCATTGTCTGCAAATGCAGTTTTTAATTTTGACAAAACTATTTGCGACATGAAGAAATTCGATATTTTAACTCTTCATCTTGAAGGCGTTGAGAATGAGGCAAGCAATGTGCATTTGCTCTGTGATCTGCGAAGTGTTTCTGCTGATAAATTGGGGAGCATCAAGTCTGTTCATGTGGCTGTTGGCAAGCGAGAATACCAATTTCGTATATCGCTTTTGGCCTCTCAACCTGTGGCATTCGTTTGGCTAGATGTAACAAATGTGACTGGTTACTTTTCAGACAACGGTTTTATAATGTTAGAAAGCGAAGTTGGCGTAACCTTTTATGCCAAAAATATTAATGAATTAGATATAATCAAGGACAGGTTATCTGTTTTCAGCTTGAGCGATGTACAGAAGTCAGGAATGAAGAAGTAAATGTCATTACTGGTCTCGGTCACCGTCTTACCCATTTCGCCGTGCCATTGAAATCATGAAGGCCTGGAGCAATTGCAACCATTAATTTTTTTATTCATTGATAAACAGGTTACAGTTTTATTGCTGTGCCATCATATAAATAGGTTCTCTCGTTGAAGTAACGATAAACAGCAGGCATGGTTAATTGTTGAAAGAACTAATGCAAAATTTTTTCTCGAAAGTAAACAATAGGGTCTTGTTATCCCGACGCCCCCATTTGTGTCGCTTTTCCAAGTTTCGTCGGTGCACTCCCTAGGTGGCGTTTCATTGGTTACAATAACGTCATGCTTCGTTTGCACCCACCCCTTACTAAAGAAACAATTTGATCATGCTATTTCGATGGTACTCTTGTCACATACTCACATATACAAGTCCATGCTCGAACCTTCAGGTTGCTGCTCCATATTTTCTCATGCCACCGTGTACAGCCCAGCCATTTATCTCCAACATATGGGTACCCTATCTGATCGCAACGCTTGTTCCCAAGTTTTGTGGCTTTTCTCCCAACTTTGGTGTGATGCTTTCCCAATTGAAAGGCCCATCACCGGTAACCTTGCGAACGCTACCCTTCTTCCAACATTTTCCTTACACAAAGGCGCTATATGTGTCGAGAGTAGCAACGGAGAGAACCAGCATGACGTTGCATGATGTCATTGTGACCAATGAAGCGCCACCTAGGGGGCGCACCGACGAAACTTGGAAAAGCGACACCTGTGAAGGCCGTCGGGGTAACGTGACCCAGACAATTTACCCAGCATTTTTTGCTGATGAAGGGTTCATTTTCATGTTTAATACAAATTAAACTGATTAGAATGACTTCCCAAGGCACTCTCTGGGTGTTCCGCACTTTCCTAATAAGTGCCCATCCATCCACCGCTAGGGCTTTGCCTCGGTACATTTCAAACACTGAAGACATTCAAACAGGCACAACACGAATTCAAGGCCAACATGTCACGTAGACCCGTTGCATGACACCCGGTTCAATCTCGGTAACAATGGGCTAAGTAACTTGAGTATGACTATGATGGTGGGCACAGAACAGACAGAGCCCAGTTAATAATATTGCAGCGTGCATAAACAGGTCCTAGGTAAAATAGCGGAATGTTCGTAAACGAGGGATAGATAAGTTCTGGCCGCCTGTGAATCGGGATATATCCCCATTTGGCACTATGTGTGAATTGCCCCGACCATTTGATTGGTTGATTTCAGATGGCATAGCGTAATGGTGATTGGTTAGTCGCTAAGCATCGTAGCTGTTACGAGGGACATCACCGCCCCCTACAGCAAGAATAGGATTCGGAACAGCAGACCAACAGTTTCAAGTATGAGAATGAGTGGAAGAGAGAGGTTGAGCTTTGTAGGAATGTGCACGAAGTTCGGGAATGACGAAATGGCGGCTGTAAAGTACATGCAGGGTGTGGGCCTCATGCACCGACGTAGGCTGTGCCCGCGCTGTGGCCGGGCTATGGTCCTGCAGCAGCGGAAGGACCGCGGCGACGTGCGCTGGCGCTGCAACAGAAAGCAGTGCCAGAGGGAGTATTCCGCGAAGACTGGAACCTGGTTCCAAGGTAGTAATCAGATGTCGTAGAGCTTGGTGCTGATTGTATTGATGTTTAGGAGTCGAGCAGCCGGTGAGGACCATGCTCCTGTTCATGTGGGCGTGGTCAGAGAAGTTGACCACGCTCAACTTCTGCCGGGCCGTGCTCGACTTGACGGACGGAGCCGCGGTCAGGCTCAACGCAGCGATGAGGCGTGTCGCAGAGGAATGGGTGTTGAGGAACCCGGTGCCTGTTGGTGGGCCCGGTCTTACGGTTGAAGTGGACGAGTCCTTGTTCGCAAGGAGAAAGTACAACCGTGGCCGGGTGCTTCCACAGGCTTGGGTCGTCGGTGGTGTGTGCCGTGAAACGGGCCATTGTTTCCTTGCCCGTGTCCCAGATCGGTCAGCCGCTACGCTTACGTCTGTCGTAAGAGAGAATGTTGCGGCTGGATCGACTGTGGTCACGGACGAATGGCGGGGATACTATGGTCTGTCGGATGAGCACTACACACACTTGCGTGTGAATCACTCGATCAACTTTGTTGATCGAGTGAGTGGTGCTCATACGCAGACCATAGAATCCCTCTGGTCCCACGCCAAGCAGGGGAACAAGGCCCGTCGCGGCACGCACCGGTCAAAGATTGACTCGTACTTGTGCGAGTTTGTCTGGCGCCGACGACTCAACCGGGAAGAACATCCGTTTGAGAACATCCTCTGCGCCATCGCGTAGCTGTACCCACCGCGGTAGCCCGGCGTCCCGGTGTCTCAGCGTCCCGGTGTCTCTGCGTCCCGGTGTTTGTATATGTGTGTGTCTATGTATGTGTATTCGTTGGTATTATGTTGTACTGTGGTATCATTTTTACTCTTCCGTTTTTGTACAGTTGCTACGTTGCAAGTAAACATGATTCTGTCGCTCGATGATGTGGCATTTCTGCAGGCAAGCGCTCCCGGCGACCTTTACGAGATGAAGCTTGTATTATACCTTGATGACGCCGCTAACCAGTGCTTGCGTTTGGCTGTTGCTGGTTTGGCTGAGTGAGAGAAAGTAGTAGACGTGCGCGCAGGTCAACTAGTCTTTTCATTCATCCAGCTTAGGCGTAATTAGGTTTTAAAGTGTTTTGATGAAACTGCGCTAAGCAGCTTAGGTATTCCGATTGAGCAGGTGCAAGCAGACGCTAAGGGACTGAAGAAACCGTAGCGGGCTACGCGTCGGTAGACGCGTAACGAATGGGTCACTGGACGGGTGTCTGAACATTTAGACAAAGCGATGGGTCAGCGCGTCGGTCTTGAGGTGTTTTCGTCGAACCGAGCTAACGAATGGGTCACTAGACGGGTGCCGGAACATTTAGACAAAGCGATGGGTTAGCGCGTCGGTGTTGAGGTGTTTTCGTCGAACCAAGCTAAGCAGCTTAATTCGGTTTTCCGAATGAGCAAGCGCTATCGTCCAACCGAGCTAACGAATGGGTCACTAGACGGGTGCCGGAACATTTAGACAAAGCGATGGGTTAGCGCGTCGGTGTTGAGCTGTTTTCGTCGAACCAAGCTAAGCAGCTTAGTTCGGTTTTCCGAATGACCAGGTGCTAGCAGGCGCTGCTGGGTTCGGGGACGCTAATCCTGCGGACCTGTGGTATGGTCGTAATCGTTGACCGTGCAGACACGGAGGAGCTGTAATACCTCTTGACCCTCGTCTGCACGTCTCCGTTCTTTAAAAGGACCGCAGTCCGAACGGCGTGCTATTCGGTATGTCTGCAACGGCATTGAACGTTCGATCTGTGTCTCGTGGCTGTCTAACTGACACACACGCTTGCCGATGGTTTGACAACGGGCTGCGTCTACGTGCTGAAGATTCGGTAAGTCTATGCACATTATCTGCACTGTTCCGTGTTCAATGTTAAGTTAGTGGGGAATTTGACAAGGAGCACAAATCTCGACAAAGTGCGGTCGTGTGCAGATGTAATGGAAACAAGGACGAAAGATCGGTTGTGTTTAGGTTTAAGCTTAGGTATCGGCGAAAACGACAGCCATGAACGGTCGAAAGCCATGAATGCACAGCGCACAGGAAAGATAGGTTGTGTTTCGGTCTAGGCTTAGGTATCGGCGATAGCGACAGCCATCATGAGTCGACGAGCACGAAAGCATAGCGCACAGAAAAGATCGGTTGTGTTTAGGTCTAGGCTTAGGTATCGGCGAAAACGACAGCCATTAACGGTCGAAAGCCATGAATGCACAGCGCACAGGAAAGATCGGTTGTGTTTAGGTTTAAGCTTAGGTATCGGCGAAAACGACAGCCATTAACGGTCGAAAGCCATGAATGCACAGCGCACAGGAAAGATCGGTTGTGTTTAGGTTTAAGCTTAGGTATCGGCGAAAACGACAGCCATTAACGGTCGAAAGCCATGAATGCAGAGCGCACAGGTAAGATCGGTTGTGTTTAGGTTTAAGCTTAGGTATCGGCGAAAACGACAGCCATTAACGGTCGAAAGCCATGAATGCACAGCGCACAGGAAAGATAGGTTGTGTTTCGGTCTAGGCTTAGGTATCGGCGATAGCGACAGCCATCATGAGTCGACGAGCACGAAAGCATAGCGCACAGAAAAGATCGGTTGTGTTTAGGTCTAGGCTTAGGTATCGGCGAAAACGACAGCCATTAACGGTCGAAAGCCATGAATGCACAGCGCACAGGAAAGATCGGTTGTGTTTAGGTTTAAGCTTAGGTATCGGCGAAAACGACAGCCATTAACGGTCGAAAGCCATGAATGCACAGCGCACAGGAAAGATCGGTTGTGTTTAGGTTTAAGCTTAGGTATCGGCGAAAACGACAGCCATTAACGGTCGAAAGCCATGAATGCACAGCGCACAGGAAAGATCGGTTGTGTTTAGGTTTAAGCTTAGGTATCGGCGAAAACGACAGCCATTAACGGTCGAAAGCCATGAATGCAGAGCGCACAGGTAAGATCGGTTGTGTTTAGGTTTAAGCTTAGGTATCGGCGAAAACGACAGCCATTAACGGTCGAAAGCCATGAATGCACAGCGCACAGGAAAGATAGGTTGTGTTTCGGTCTAGGCTTAGGTATCGGCGATAGCGACAGCCATCATGAGTCGACGAGCACGAAAGCATAGCGCACAGAAAAGATCGGTTGTGTTTAGGTCTAGGCTTAGGTATCGGCGAAAACGACAGCCATTAACGGTCGAAAGCCATGAATGCACAGCGCACAGGAAAGATCGGTTGTGTTTAGGTTTAAGCTTAGGTATCGGCGAAAACGACAGCCATTAACGGTCGAAAGCCATGAATGCACAGCGCACAGGAAAGATCGGTTGTGTTTAGGTTTAAGCTTAGGTATCGGCGAAAACGACAGCCATTAACGGTCGAAAGCCATGAATGCACAGCGCACAGGAAAGATCGGTTGTGTTTAGGTTTAAGCTTAGGTATCGGCGAAAACGACAGCCATTAACGGTCGAAAGCCATGAATGCACAGCGCACAGGAAAGATCGGTTGTGTTTAGGTCTACGCTTACGTATCGGCGAAAACTACAGCCTTCAGTCGACGAGTAAGCGCGCATTGCGCATTACAAACATCGCTTGCTTGTGATCGGTTGTGCGTACGTCTGCACTTCATTTTACACGAAAACGGCTGCGACGAAACGGGCACTTGCGTACCTGCACCTGCGCATTGCAAAGGATCGGTTGTTTCTGATCGCTTGTGCGTGCGTCTGCGCTTCATTTTACACGAAAACGGTTGCGACGAAACGGGCACTTGCGCACCTGCACACATAACCGCTTGCTTAGCAATCAGACCGCCGACATCAACGCCACCTAAACTGAGTCGTTCCTGATTGGTTGATAAGTAGGTCAACTCGGGGTCAAACTGGCGTCGGGGCAGTACAAAAAAAGTACCCATCATTTTTATTGGTTGTTCGCCCCCTTGCCGTTGATGAATAAAGCAGGGTACTGTTTCGGGAGAGTGGGAACTCGGTTTATTGTTACAACACTAGTTATTGAAGATTGAGCGTATTGTAACGGGCATGTGGATCTTCACGATTGTTTTTCACGGATTTCCCGTAGAGCTTGAAGTATCTATAAGTGAACTGAAGCGATCTCCCTACCAACGGATGGATGAGTGGTTATTGAAAAAAAAGAGAACGCAATCAGAACACGTACGCAACCGTGATTACGATTCTGCTGTTTACGGATAACCCATTTAACGTAATCAATGCTTGTTATCCGTTTAAAGCCGTCACTATACAGACTTTCGGCGAACGTCGATATTCCACAGCCAACTTCCAGAATATTGTCGGTTGCCTTGGCGTAGCGTCGAACGGCCGTGACAAAGGCCCCGCTGTCAGTGTACCTGATTCATTTGACAGGGTCATAAGCAGGAAAATATGAACGCGCAAAAACTGAGGCCAATAGAAAACTAGTCGTTGGTACTTGCCATTCGTATTTGCCACCATGTCCCTTGGAGAAATCCTCCCAGTAGGCCTTTTCCGAAAAGTTTTTCCAAAACCACCGATGACTTCGTCATCACGGAGCACCACCTCTGAAGATGGAAGTCGAGCGTTCCGAAATACACGGTTGGGTACGTGTTCTGATTGCGCTCTCTTTTTTTAAATAACCACTCTCATCCATCCGTTGGTAGGGAGATCGCTTCAGTTCACTTATAGATAGCTCAACGGGAAAATCTGTGAAAAACAATCACGAAGATACAACACTAGTTACAGTGTTACTGTTTTGTTCACTTTTTGCAAAAGAATGTCACGAAAAAAGTACCAAGTCATGTTGCTGATAAGCACAGAAAAGACTAGTACCCATAATCTTATCATGCAACATGTGTTATAATAAACAATATTCACTCCGTTTCGCAGTTTTGACCAATGATTGGGATAACTGATGACCAATAATGACCGATCACTGTTGCTGGGATAACTGATGCTCACAGAGATTGGATGCAAATATCAACGTTTGCTCTCTCTTTCGACGGCAAATACATGTGAGTTTTATTCAGTCCCACCTACCACTAAGCACGAAATGCAACAAAAACCACTAACGCATATTAATACAGTAATATGAAAAATAGATAGGGAAACCGAAACAGGGAAACAGTAACAAGGAAAACCGAAACATGGAAAAAGGGAAATAAGAACACCTCCACCCATTCCAATGAATCCCGTATTCTACATAGATAGGGAAAGTCATTAATCGAAATGGAATTTAGGGTCTTGTGTAGCGCCAGACGCGGCTACCTGCACACAGGATTGGGGTATTACGGTGCGAGTGATACATAGGGTGATAGATGTGTGACTAGAGAACAGAACCGACTGATTGAACCCTCAGAAAGCCTATGGGCAACAGGAATCGTCCCAGTACGGACGAAAGACGGATCGCCACTGTTGTGCGTCGATTACAGAAAACTGAACGAGTTAACAAAGAAAGACGCATATCCACTGCCCCGGATTGATGAGACATTGGATTCACTATCAGGTGCCCAGTTCTTTTCGACAATCGACTTGCTTAGCGGTTATTGGCAGGTCGAATTGGAACCAAATGCCAAGGAAAAGACTGCATTCATTACACATGACGGGCTATTTCAATTCACGGTAATGCCCTTTGTGCTGACAGGTGCACCGGCGACTTTTCAACGCCTGATGGAACTCGCGTTAGCGGGCCTAAAGTGGGAAACCTGCTTTGTATATCTCGACGACGTAATTGTGTTCAGTCGAACATTCGAGGAACATTTGGAACGCTTAGCTCAGGTGTTCCTCCGATTCCGCCAAGCGGGAATGAAGATTAGTCCCGAAAAATCTCAATTCCTTCGCAAAGAAGTAACCTTCTTGGGTCACTCACTGTCGGCTGCAAGGATTCGCCCGGATCCACGGTTATCGGAGAGCATGCGTAGCTATCCCACGCCTACGTGCGTACATGAATTGCAGAGTTTTGTTGGTCTTGCTTCGTATTACCGCCGTTTTATCCGACGTTTCGCCGAGATTGCCGCCCCACTACACCGACTTACGCAAAAGGGGACCGAATTCGTTTGGTCACGGGAGGCCGACATGGCATTCTGACATCTACGAGAATCACTAACGTCAGAATCTGTTCTACGTTTCCCTGACTTTTCTAAACCGTTCATCTTGGATACGGACGCTAGTGGTGTTGCCATCGGTGCAGTACTCTCGCAAGTGGACGAAGAGGGACGCGAACATCCCGTCGCGTTCGCGAGCCGCGCGCTGTCCCGAACTGAGCAAAAGTATTGTTTCACTAGACGTGAGATGCTAGCGGTCGTGACATTTATTCAATATTTTGCGCCGTACCTTCAGGACGAGTTCACGTTACGAACGGACCACGGGTCATTGCGGTGGCTTCAATCGTTCAGGGACCCGGACGGACAATGGGCGCGCTGGCAGGAAAAGCTTCAACGTTTTCGTTTTAAAATCGTGCATCGCCCCGGGAAGCAGCACAGTAATGCAGAAGGTCTTTCTCGCATGACGTGCAAACAATGTGGACGCAAAGATGAGCAGTTGGTCGTCGACGAACCGTTGGCCTTCGACCCCGTTAATGCTACAGCACTTACAGCCGTCGACGACATAAGACTAAAACAAAAACACGATCCGGACATCAGTGAACTGTTAACGGCGAAACTGGCCAATGATCCCGCCTTACTGCTCAACCAACGTACTAAAATAGTCTCCATTTTAGCCGCTAACTGGGACCGCCTCTGTGTCAATGACGGTATTTTATGGCGTAAGTGGTATAACGCTGATGGTTCATCTCATTTGCAGTTAGTCGTTCCAAAAGGAATGATATCACAAGTGTTGGAAAAATCTCATTCTGCCTCCACAGCGGGACATCTGGGAGAAGAGAAAACTCTGGCCCGCGTCTGCCGACAGTTTTACTGCCGGGTTATCGAACCGACGTTAAACACTACATCAAAACTTGCTGGGAATGCAACACTCGAGATGATCCTATCCCGAATGGACGCGCACTGCTCCAACCGCAAACGGCCCACTATACATGGCAGAAACTCGCTGAAGACATAGCCGGCCCGCTGCCTACCACGCCGCGAGGCAACCGATATATCCTTATTGTTCCGGACGCCTCAAAATTCGTCGAAGCAATTCCGATGCCAAATCAAGAAGCTGAGTTAGTTCGCGAAGTTTTCTGCCGGTATGGCGTCCCTAAACAATCCATACTGACCAGGGCCCACAATTCGAGTCTCAGATGTTTCAGTGCATGTGTCAAGAATTGGGCATCACGAAGACCTGGACAACTCCCTACCACCCGTCAGGCAATGGCCAGGCAAAGCGCATGAATCGGACCATATGGAACATGCTAGCCAAATGCGTCGGCACGGATGACCATAACTGGGATTCCGTTCTTCCGAAAGTTATGATGGCCTATCGCGCAACGACACACGCCACAACAGGGCAAGCGCCGTACGTAGTGATGTTTGGGCGCCAGTGCCGCATGCCAGAAGACATGACAAGCAGGCCGCACGACATCAGACGGTCCCCGAAGCGATATGTCGACTACCTAAGCAGGGTCCTCGACGACTTGGAAGAAGCAGTCAGGAACCGCACGTGCCAAGCGGCGTCCCGGCAAAAACCTCTATTATGACCTTAGAGCGAAGCCCCAACGCTTCGAAGTAGGGGCCCACGTTCTTTTATTTTGCCCACGAATCTATTCCGGAGAAAAGCGGAAATTTAGAAGGCCTTGGATTGGCCCATACGTTATTCTTGAGAAGCTCTCAGCGGTAACTTACCGCATTCAGCAACTTCGTAGGAAAGACGTCATCCACGTCGTCCATGAAGATCGTCTGAAGCACTGCCGCAGCGATCTACGACTACCCCCTCGTCACAACACCACGAGACCGCCCAGAATGTCCGCCCCTCCGGCCATGCAACAAAAATCGTGGATTCGCACCTACTGCGATCCTGACGCCAATGCCCCTCGCCCTCCCGAATTGGTCTTCTTAGACCCAATGAACCCGTTGCCGCGCCAACTCTCTTCGCCTAGCGCCAGTCCGCCCGCGGTCGAACGGTCGAGGCGACACACTCGCAAGCCCGCCTGGTTCCACGACTATGTTACTGACATCTAGGGACGATCGCGAACCTGGCTGCGTGTTTTTGCCACCATGGTCATGAGGGCATGACCTTTTTTGAGGGAAGTATTGTAGCGGTAGACGCGGCTACCTGCACACTGGATTGGGGCATTACGGTAGGAGTGATACATCTGTCGTATCGAGGTGTGCGTTTCCCCCTCTCTCGTCTTGGGTTCTTTTCGAATTGTGTCGAGTGGTGTTTGGTACTGTACGCTGCTGTAAATAAACGCTGTATCTGTTACGTGGACCTGTGTTACACTTGTCTGTTATCTGGACAATAACTTGCTCATCATTTAGAACAATACCTTGCTTGCGTAATGTGTTGTTGGGAAAAGGCGACTGCACGCCGGCGCGCAGTTTGCCGCACAGCGATAGGCCATTTAAGCGACCAATGCGGGTTTGAGCACGGTTTCTGTAAAACGAATGTTCGATGTTTTACAGAAACTTAGGCGTCAGTACGCAGGTCAAGAGGTGTTTCCGCGGTGAGGACGGAACTCGAGCGTTCCGAAATCTGAGAGAAAGCCGTACGTTGTTCTCTGACCGTGTCTTCTGATAACTACTCTCATCCATCCGTTGGTAGGGAGACCGTGTCAGTTTACTTACAGATCCATCCAAGTACAAAGCAACGGGAAAAATCCGTGAAAACTCAACATCAAGCCATAATTGTAATAATATTGTACCAGGGAATTAAAGGTAATGCGTGTTTGTTCATATGCCTAAAACATCTGATGCACTATGTTGCCTGCGAATAATGTTTGGTATTACCAGCAAAACGATATTGCCTTCCGCTCGAAGTTGTTACACTGCTTTTCTTGCTTAGGAAACGTTTTGTGATACAATATCTGTCCGGTGTGCTTTTGCATGACTGGTTATGTACTGTGTTTTGCTACTATTAGAATATTTAATGCAGATGAGTTTTGTAACTTGGTATCTGTTTTTGCCATTTGACAGGCGATTTTACTCAAGTAAATGGTTATCTTTACCTGTCTTTCTTCTAATTTTCACGTTCGTTAACTGTTTTCTAAACGAATCCGTATCACAGTAAATTTATGGATGTCTTTTTCGACAGTCGCCGGGATTTTGTCGTTTTGCCAGTTGACTTTACCAACTAACAGTATTGTCTTTTCACTGTGTGTCATATTTACGCCGTCTTGTAAGGTGCTCATCGCGCTGCGTTGCATGTCATAGAATAACACTACAAATTTCCATTTTCATTCTATCGCACTTAGGTCGGCTGCATATGATTTCGCTTCTCGGTTGTAAGGCGGGAACTCTGCGCTTGTGTTTGTTTCGTCATTTGTTATTGTAACTAGCTTGGTTTGATCGCAATCTGGTCTTCCAATTTACGATTTTGAACTTTTCTTTTTATTCTTCTAACGGATTTCTATTCAAAATTTTAGCATTTCGCGGGAACTTACCAGTTCATAATTATTGATATAAAGGATGTAAATTCAGTGCTTCCGGATTTAACTCCATCCGTCAATGTTCAGCGTATTTCCTTTGTCACTGCCGTGACCTGTCGGAGGAAATGCTTGCGCCTCTATTGAACTAAGTGGACGGCACTCTAAAATGGTCATTGTTAGAATCGAAAGCATTTCCTCAATCAGCCGAGCGTACGAGCTTGCAACTCCAGCTGCCTGACTCGGCAAGTGATAAAATTCGCTAACGACGAATAGAGTTAAACCGAAAAGCTGCGAATTTATATCTGCTTGCATCAATAAAGATGTGATTAGGGACATGTAAATTCACGCAAAACGCCGAAATTTTATGATTGTGCAGGTGAATTTTGGTTGACAAAATTTTTTGTAAAGTCAACTTTGTTTTCTTTGATTTTTCACAATACTCCATAGCTCTTAATCGTTTACATTTTTTGGCTTGGCTTTGTTCAGTTAGCGCCAGCGTGTCTAAGGAATCAGAAGCCCGTTTAAAACGCGTTCGTAGCATAAAACGGGTGCACCATTCGTTCATGATTATCGCGGAGTCATTGGAATAAACCACTTAATTCCTAATAGAGGTGGTGATGAATATCAACTATGGATAATATTAGCACATACTTGTTTGTCGCACACCGTACCCGTTACAAGACACCCGTCTTCAGTCACATACTTGTTTAACAAAAGTCAAACGTTTTCAAATGGCTATAAGGAAGTTGATTTTATTCATATTTATGGTGTCATTGAATGAAATTATGGAATTTGTTGTCTAGGGGGAACTCTTGAATTGCTAGTGCAATTTTATTTTGTCGATAAAGTAATAAAACGTAGCATAAGTGCCCGAAGGGTTGATCTTTAATAAGGCGGTTTAGTTTCTTGCAGATGGAGAACGTTTAACATGCCAGCCGCTGCCCAAAGTTAGTACAAAGATAAATTGCAAATTTGCCTTCTTTCGTCTTCGTCGTGTTAAGTAAGTGCACAAATAATATTGAATTTGTGGCGGCATCCCAAACGCCTGAACGAGAAACCTTACGACGGTCAGAAACTGCGCTTCTTTTCAGAAGTGGCTTTAATTGTTTTGCTTGTTTAGTAGCGCTGTTTGCCGTAGAATGTCCTAAAGGCCGAATGATTTTAAAAGCAGTGTGATTTAATATGGAAGGTGCAATTTGATGTGATGGTACGACTTGTTGTTCTTCAGGTTTTAATAATTGACAATAGCTTTTGGGAACAGTCTTGTCCCATCTTCATAGGATAACAAAATGTAGGTTCGCATGTGAGTAATAAGTTATTGCCTCTGTCTCTTGTTGCCTGCTGAAAAATGATCATTTGTGAATTTTTGAAATAACACCCTGGTTGCCCGTTGTTGACTTTTGTCGTTTTCAGCATGTTTGAAAATGCTGAAACAAATTCTTATACACGCGTATTTGAATTTGAAGAACGCATTATGCATCGTTATTCTGTATTCTCCGTCTGCTTCGCGAGCTTCCTCATTTCACGTATTCATAAAGTTCAACGTCGATTTGCAGTTGACTTTGTCATTTTTTCAAGCAGCCATGGTTGTTCAGCAGTACTACAACGTGTCATTTCTTGATGTCGTTAATTCCTGGAATGAAGAGGATGTTATCAGTTGGCTGAGAGGTAGCCTGTAGCTGTATTTTTGTTCCTCTTTTAATGTTTACATTTTTAAGGCCTAGATGACGTAGTTGTTCCGTACTTGCAACATTTTACTTCATCCGGTATTAATGGACGTAGGTTGCTGCTCCTTACCTCCGTTGACCTCATCGATATGGGAATAACTAATCTTCACGCACTTCGGACCTTTTCTAATGCGATTCAGCTTTTAATAAATCTTGTAATAAGTGGACATAAGATTTTTAAAGCATCTAAATCATCGATCTTTCTTTAGTGTTACGAAATTGATTCGGAAAATTTACAGTGCATTGCGCTGCAGCTCAGTGCAAAAAGCCGCAATTTAATGCACGATCTACGTTGCTTTGTCACACCAAAAGGTTCGAAGTCGTTCGAGTGGGAAGTTCTTTCAAATTCAATTCTGTCAGAGCTATCTTGTCTGGCAGAACATACGAAGAAAATGGTCTCTTGGCTCGATCGGTTCGTGTCGTGTTTTCGTGTTATTTTTCCAACTTTTTCATTTCAGAAGTCCCTTTAATGCGGATAGCTCTTATCACCAAATTCGGGACACTATATTGCACTTGGTAGTTCGCATAATCCAAATAATCCGCTCGTCCTGTAGAAACGTTGGTGAAACAACTAAGAATGTTCAAATGTTGGTGCGTTGGACCATGGTCATTTAGTTTTTGAATGCACTTTACCTTATTTCAGTGTGCTCAACTCTGCACAATGTGTGATCGCATTGTTGAAGAATCTCGTGATCCGTTAGTTTTGCAAACCGCGTATTTGGAAAACGTTATTGTCAAACGCAGTAGTCTTCAGGATGAACTGGTTTGCATTAACCATTTCAGTGCGGCAGTTAAATGGAAATCATTTCAGGGTTTCAACATCGAAGCTCCTTACAAAGGAATGCATATAATTAGTGAGGTGAAGTTTCGTTCTCCGGCAGATTTCTGCGGTCGACTTATGGCAGGAGACGAAATCATACAAGTGAACAAACGAACCGTAGTATGTAAGCGTTTGTTCTTCTGCAGTCGATAAACGTTTTGCATATTTTGACTAGATTGGTTGGCAGTTGAACTCAATTTCTGAAATGTTGCTTTCTTGTCAAAGTTTGGAAGTATCTTTATTGCTCAAGAAAAGGCCTTGTCTACATGACGGAATAGTGAAATCACTCACTGCAAATATAAAGTATCCAACAGCCGTGGATGCACCTCCAATGCTCGCTATTCGACCTTTGAAAAAGAGACGGCGATCAAGTAGCCTTGGGGTATTGCACGTTTCTTTTGCCGAGCTTGCCTTGACTAATAGTAGCAATAATGAGCTGGGCAGCGAGTGAGTTCAATTGGTAATATTTATTTATTAAACTACGGTTTGTGTTTTCCAGAACGGAACAAAAAGCGAATTGTATCCTGCAGAACGGTCGCGACGTCGGCTTGAACTTGTTAGCTGCCAGTAACTCATTTTTGAAGCCGTTTGATCGAAGACGTGCTACGTTTTCAGTTGGTAAGACTTCGTTTTTGTTACTTAACTTTTCGTTCATTCAGGATAGCTTCTCCTTTCCCAATTATTGTCACTCGTTGGTATTTTAATTGAGTAACACGCTGAACAGTATACAATTAATAGTCCTTCTATTTTTGAAAATTGAAATCTGTAATACTGTGGTTGCAGAATATGTACGATCGAAACCCCTTTCGATTTTGAAGTTTAAACGTTATTATTTACTCCTTATATCAATTTTAAGTCAATCTAACTGATGTGGCGAGAAATGTTGCTCTTATCCAACATGTGGCATATAACGTCCAGTTCCTAGTATTAGTGAAGGATACTCAAGCTGTGGCAACGCAGTTTTACACCCGGCTGGTTCAATAAACAAGAAAAGCACCGACAGATGTTGTCAAAACGCAGCCCTATTATTTGACTTGGTCAGTATCACGGCCGGTCAGAGATGATGCACGCACTTTTGCATGATTGACTGGGCGGGCAACAGATATTGGACAGACCAAAATTTGACCTGAAAGCCGATGTCGCTAATCCGTATGGTCGAGCGGAGTAGCTTGCAGACCAACGACTGACTGGGCGGCTGACAAATAAATTGCGCTAATGACGGGTAATGTGTCAATCCAAAACCTCTGCTGAAAAAATTACATCAAGAAAAGATGTTAAATTATGAAAAAGAAGTTTCTGATGGAAAGAAAGAAAGCAATATGGCATGGGGTAACTATTTGCATGGGAGGCGGCTATTAATGGTTTCTAAACTTCGGAAGTTTTTCAAGGATAAACGTGATTGCATATTTTGTAAAATTCGGACTGGAGTGAAGACAGAACACGTGCACTCCTGAATGCCCATGGAAGATTAATTTGAATAAAACAATCTCAACGACTGATCAAGGCGAAATGCCGTTAAAGTTCGTCTAGCTACATCCGTCCCAAACGCCTGGTGTTCAAAACTAGAGTTGCGTTAATATTCAGAATTAAAAGTTGGGGTTTGGATAACGGTGTAATTTCTGACTTTGTTAGAGAACACAGGACGTGGCCCATTCAAACTAGTTTCTTCAACAAGGAGCTTTCCTGACTAACTTGGCCACGTCTGCAAAGTGACTACGCAAGGTGAGGAGTGATAAGGATGTATAAATGAAAGTAACAGGTGGCATTCAAATTATATGGTTTCTATACGGAAACAAATTCATAACCTTCAAATTCTATTTGACACGGCTTAGTCCCATTGTTTGGAAACGAATTTTAGTATCTCTCTTTTTCGCAGAGCTTGCGGGTCGTGTTCTTCGACCCCTCATCACTGCCATAAATGATTTTACGTCGACTGTCCAGTCAACCAACGGTTGAGCAAGCTCCTCCGCTCGACTATCCGGGCTAGCGACATTAACTATCAGGTCTACTCTTGACCCGTCCAGTCGCCCGGCAAGTCAGTCCTGCAGAGAAGCAAGCATCCCCACGACCGACCGTGACAGTGACACAACTCCAAATGAACGACGACAGTCAGAAGCGCGAGCAATCCATCCGACCGCCCAGGGCAGAGCCAAAACCATAACTATAACTAAAGCTCTGGTTGGGTTTGGTTTTGGCTCTGCCCTCGGCGGTCGGATGGATTGCTCGCGCTTCTGCACGGCTGACTAAGGCGGATTGCGGAATCGACGCGATCAAAGGTATGACCCAACAGATGAACCTGGTATGACCCAACAGATGAACCCAGCAGATGACCAACCTGGGTAGTTTGACCAATATTATTATTTTTCTTTTTGCAAGGCCAAAATTTTTCACGGTTTTTCCCCGTTCTTTGCAAGCTTTTATTGTTCCAAAAAACACAGCAAAGCTTTCGGGCACGTCTTTGCCCGTCTTCAGTGCCACAAGAAAAAGAAAAGAATAAAATAAAAAGGAAAAAAGGGAAAAAAGGAAAAATATATGTAATAATAGTATTGGTCAACTGCCCCGGTTGGTCAGACGGTTCGCAAGTACTTCTACTCAGCCGACCTAGGCGGACGCTTCATCAGTTGGGTCACACCTTTGACCGCGTCGATTCCGCAATCCACCTTTGGTCAGCCATGTCGAAGCTCGAGCAAACCATCCGACCGCACAGGGCAGAGCCAAAGCCAGAAATGGTGAAAATAGGACAACGGCAGTAACTTCTCTAACCCGTGTATAGTCTGTTTACACTTCTTGATGTTGACCTTCTTTCTTCTTCTCAAATCTTTCTGCCTTCTTCTGCCGCTTCCAAGTCCAATCCGGTGAAAGTCAAGTGCTCCGTGCAGCACATTTTATGTCATGAAATTTCAAATGATTCATCTTAACGGGGTGGATGCATTTCTGCAAGGCCAAAATTTTTCACGGTTTTTCCCCGTTCTTTGCAAGCTTTTATTGTTCCAAAAAACACAGCAAAGCTTTCGGGCACGTCTTTGCCCGTCTTCAGTGCCACAAGAAAAAGAAAAGAATAAAATAAAAAGGAAAAAAAAAGGGAAAAAGGAAAAATATATGTAATAATAGTATTGGTCAACTGCCCCGGTTGGTCAGACGGTTCGCAAGTACTTCTACTCAGCCGACCTAGGCGGACGCTTCATCAGTTGGGTCACACCTTTGACCGCGTCGATTCCGCAATCCACCTTTGGTCAGCCATGTCGAAGCTCGAGCAAACCATCCGACCGCACAGGGCAGAGCCAAAGCCAGAAATGGTGAAAATAGGACAACGGCAGTAACTTCTCTAACCCGTGTATAGTCTGTTTACACTTCTTGATGTTGACCTTCTTTCTTCTTCTCCAATCTTTCTGCCTTCTTCTGCCGCTTCCAAGTCCAATCCGGTGAAAGTCAAGTGCTCCGTGCAGCACATTTTATGTCATGAAATTTCAAATGATTCTTCTTAACGGGGTGGATGCATTTCTGCAAGGCCAAAATTTTTCACGGTTTTTCCCCGTTCTTTGCAAGCTTTTATTGTTCCAAAAAACACAGCAAAGCTTTCGGGCACGTCTTTGCCCGTCTTCAGTGCCACAAGAAAAAGAAAAGAATAAAATAAAAAGGAAAAAAAGGGAAAAAAGGAAAAATATATGTAATAATAGTATTGGTCAACTGCCCCGGTTGGTCAGACGGTTCGCAAGTACTTCTACTCAGCCGACCTAGGCGGACGCTTCATCAGTTGGGTCACACCTTTGACCGCGTCGATTCCGCAATCCACCTTTGGTCAGCCATGTCGAAGCTCGAGCAAACCATCCGACCGCACAGGGCAGAGCCAAAGCCAGAAATGGTGAAAATAGGACAACGGCAGTAACTTCTCTAACCCGTGTATAGTCTGTTTACACTTCTTGATGTTGACCTTCTTTCTTCTTCTCAAATCTTTCTGCCTTCTTCTGCCGCTTCCAAGTCCAATCCGGTGAAAGTTATTTTTCTTTTTATTTTTATTTCTTTTGGCACTGAAGACGGGCAAAGGCTGTGTCCGAAAGCTTTGCTGTTTGAAAGAATAAAAGCTTTCAACGAACGGAGACAAATGCGTGGAAATTATTGGTCTTGCAGAAATGCATCTACCCCGTTAAAAGAATTAGAAGAAATTTCATAATACTAACCATGATGTCCTTTCCCGCCTGGGTCTTTATTTTACCAGATCTTGACTTGGTCCTGGAGTATTGATTTTATTTGGTGGAAGTAGAGACTGTAGATTGCAGAAGCTTTTTAAAAAAGCACGGCACCTAGTTATTTGGAAATTTTCTGTATAGACCATCCTTTGCTCAGTTAATGGGATAAGGTCTGCTTGCTTTATTTTTCCCGAATTTTCTTTAGTTTGATGATTTAGTTTTTCATTTCTGTACCCTCTTGTTGATGTGCCTGACGATCAGTCCATTGGGTTAGTTACTAAGCCGAATCCTCTGAGTATATCCTTGTTCGACTAGTTACCCTTTGTTGCAAAATTTGACAGCCTGATTTCCCATTCCTGTGATGATATGTATTTGTGTATTCAATGGATGATTTGAAGAGAAACCTAGGTCATCTCTCTGGATGCGTAGGCTACCTGTATACTTATGTTCTTAAGTGATTGTCTTTTCTCATCACAAGAATGCCAAGGAACGGAGTTCTCTTCTTCTTGTCCATTTTGAACGAGATCAAGTCAGTAAAATGACTGTTCGAATTCTAAAGCACTTCTTCCTCGTTGCCTTATTGATTATGCCAAACAGTTTATCCACGTACTTTCTGGGCGCCTTTATCCGAGATGTTTGCTGGCAAAACATTTTATTCTAGATGTTTCATGAACATCTCGGCAAGGACCAGGCGGGGTTCCACTGTCTATTGTTAGAAGAATTGTCCATTCCATTGAAAATAATCACCCTCCCCAATGCAAAATTTAACTAGCTGAGTTAGATTGTAAGGGCTCAATCTAGCTCCGTCTTCTAAGGAACTGTCCATGGGCAGCGTTTCCAGAAAGATGTTTGTGTTTGCTTGCAAATGGTACACTGGTAAACAGATCTTTCACATTGTTGCTCACGAGAATGTCGTTTTGGTCTATCTCTACCGGTTTGATTTAACTTGCAATTGTCTTTGAGTTCTCTGTATGTCAGTGATTCACAACGGGGGCGGTAGCGCCCCCCCCCCCGAGGATCGCTGGGAGATTTTGGGGGGGGCGGTAGAAGATTTTTGGGGGCGGTGATGATATTTAGAAGTTTGGTGCGCCTTAGAGCTCGACGCCCGGGTGATTCAGGGTCTACCACGACAAAGTGAGAACGCATATGATAAGTGTTTCTGAAGGTCCCCTCTGCCATTGACCTTCATGTCCACTGACGTCGTTAATTCGCGTTTCGTGGATATTTCTCGATCGAACTTGCGCCGTCCCTTCTCAGGAGCACACTGGAATCTCGATCGGTCCTTTCAGTCATAAACCGTTCCACTGAGAAAACTAATATGAAAGATTGGCAGTTTCTCTGCGAAGTCTTTCACGAACCGCTTGGTGAGGCCAATAAAGCAAAACCTAACAGAAGTACCACCATGATGAGAAGAACGACTCAGAACCCCTCGTTTGATCGCGGCCTAATAAGTGTCAAACGCAACCAAAATGTTGATTGAACCAGAACCCACAGGCCCTCATAGTTGAATCATTGTCTCATGATATCTAATCGACGCCAGTACGGCTAGGAGGAGCCACAGCGAACGAAACGGCTCTCGCCCCATACAGGGGGGGGCGCTGGCGAGTCCAGGGGGCACTGGAGAGGCCTGAAGGGGCGCTGGCACGAAAAAGGTTGATAACCTATGCCCTATGTGATCTTCGCGGGACCCCAATGGTCTTAGTGTTTTAGCCAGGTAAGGACATGGAATGCTGGTCACACGCGTTCCACCTGCAACCACTGATCTTAGTGGAATTTTTTGTTTATATCCAATACCAATTCATAATATTAACGTTACATGTGTTTTAGCTCCCAAAAGTCATGCTGATACTTTAACAGCGGCTGACTATGACCAGATCTTATGCATTATGTAACGTGCCCTGTGGGCCTCTATTTTATGAAGCTTGTTCGTCTTCTTATATGGTATGCTCACGTTATTCTCTCGTGTTTGCAGATGAACTGCGCGAGGTACATTCGTTTGCACTTAATAGCAAAGTGCCTTTGAGTAAAAGACAAGAAAGTTTTCCTTTGGTTGAAGAAGCTTCGTCAACTTCTGACCTAAGTCAGTTGAATTTGAACCTATTTATTGAGCAATACAATGATTGTCGCCGTGAATCCTGCGTAGCCCAACGAGAACCTTTCATTTGGGACCAAGGTATTTACGCTGAAGTGGAATTGGCTGATCAAGCGAGTCTAATCCAACAAGGAATACCCATTGATTGCTTTTCCTCTCCTGATTGGCAGTCGTCCAGCAAAAATGTCCAGTTTTGTCAAGAACAGTCGTTAGAAAATCAAAATATTAACGGGCAAATGACTGACAGGGACAGCAAGTGCCTTAGCGAAATTGAAAACGCAGGTTCACTTTCTGCTGCCGATGTTGAATCGCCCTGGACGTTCAATGGGCAAACAACAGCAAGCGACGATGAATGCAGTAGTTCGATGTCGATGAGCTTCCAAAGCAGTTGCACTACACCTGTGTATCCTCGTTCTCATGGGAAATTGAGCAAGTTTTTTGGTGAATCCTTCGATTTTCCCGAGGCAAGATGGTGCTCTGAAAACGGCGACAGACCAGGTTAACTTGTTTCAAACCTTTATGTTCTTATGTTAACACTATTGAATTGAAGAAAATTGCTCCGCACCCGTACTCTCGCCTCTAAAGGTTTACGCAGGTGTGACTTTGGAGGGTTGGGCCTACCAGGCGAAGACTGACTCTAGACGATCACGCCATGCTAATCATAAATGGGTTAAGAGATGGCTTGTTTTGAAAGGATTCTTTTTGTACGTCTATTTAAATAATGAGGTTAAGAACGAGTTTATTGTTTGGACAGTTATTTCATATGCATCGTTTAGAGCTATCAACCAGAATTGGTCATTCGTTTGTCCAACTGCAGAGTGAGTCCACCAGGTCCTGAACTGAAAACTCGTAAAGTGAAGTAAGAAACTTTATCGTTCGAACTTATCGAGTACAAACCGGTTCGAACATTTCGGCTTATGGTTGAAAATCGGGTGTCTATTGTTAACGATGGAGTTCAGCATTGAGGCTTCTTACGAATTCATACCGTTGTTTCGAAATCTTTTGTTTCTCCAGAACTTTCGGGAATCCCCTGTCCCCTTCTTCAGCGGAATAATAAAGGCGTAATATGTCACAGGTGAATTTTGTTGGTTCCCCGAGCGAAGGGGATGTCGGCAGCTGTATTTCTCGAGTTTAAAGGACTAGTTCAAATTCAGAATCTGTCGTTTTTAAGGCCTTTCTTGGCTTTAAAGCAAAATTGTTCCAATTGTTTATAATTTTTTTGTTTTTCTTAAATTTTCATGAATGGATTATCAGTTTTCGTGGTCGTTGCCATTTCTTCTTTCGGGTAAGTTGCAACAAGCCTTGTATTACTGAATTTGTCCAAATTGGGCTGACATTCACCCCTTTATCTCGATTAATGGTGTCTTTATGGCGAATGACTAACGCCTCTTTAATTTTTCTCAAGGCGACATGACTTTAATACCCAGAATTCTACGTTTTGCACCTCACAAGCGAATTGCGGGAACATTTATTTAAAATAATTTTCAATTTAATATGCAACTTTGCGCTAAATTTCTGGCAGTACGTCCATGCCGCGGTGATAAAATTTCCCAGACTTCGATCCAAGGAATTGTCCTTCGATGTCCTCGAAGATGTCGTACTACTAGCTGGGCAGTGCAGGTGCCTTTCGTTGGAAAATAGGTAATAGATGGTGCAAGATTGCACTTCCAGCTCACTTTTGTGATGTGTTATTTGTCGCCGCATCCGGATAGAGTTGCAGGTGGGCGTGTGGACAAATGAGCTGCTGCTGAAGGTTTTTCTCTGTTTTGCCCGTTTGTCCCATATTGCTAATTTTCGGTCCATCTATTAATATATAACTCACGTACAGTTATTGCGAAGTTTTCAGCCAACGGGGTCCTCAATTCTTCATTTTCTGTTTATTTGGGGTGCCTTATTCGTGGTCGATCATTTTTATTGGAAGCACGACTCCAAAATCAGCTATAGCACTTTTCGTTATATGTGAGCTGATGCAGCTCCATCATCGTATGTCTTACGTAAAGTTATTTTACCTTCTGCTGTTGAGCTTTCAAAGTTATGAAGCGAAAAACGATAGAGGTCATTTTCCGGGCCCTTTATAAGGAGAAAGGAAAGCAGTAAATGGCCGAAAGAGATGCGTCTGTTCTTTGTTTAGAATTGAAGTAGACGTATTTCTGCATCATGAAGAAAAAAATTTAGCTGGGCAACTGGGGCAGCACGTAAAGATTTTCACGCGTAAGTTTGTTCAGCTGAACTCATGCATCGACCTAACAATTGATTTAAGAAAGCGACGGACTTATTGGCGAGTTTCTGTGTATTGTTGTGTTTCGCGTATACTGTTAAGCATATTAAAAATGATTGTAAAGAACGATGACCATGTCGATAGTAACTTTCAGTGTGTGTTCCACTATGAAATTGTTAGGCGTATGTAATAGTCTTCTTGGTTGTTTATTATGTTGCAGAAAGTAGAGTGGGTTAAATCTCGAAAGCTTTGCTTAATTTTTATGCATAGTCAGTTTGTTTTCCACCGCCTTCCATGTTTCAAAGCTTAATACTTTTATTTTACTAAACTCATAGAGCTTTATGCTGTTTGCAGCGTGTTCAAAGTTCAAGATGAAGACACGAATCTGTACTTCAGGTGTGATCAGCGTTGTGAAATGCTTCTGTAAGTTGCTGTAATCCTTGATGTATTAATAATCTCTGCTTTCCTTTCCAGGTGGTTAAAGAAACTTGGCTTGGCTGCGATTGGTTATGCCGAATGAAGTGTTCAGTACGTTTCTTTGCTTTGAAAATGCTTAGCCGACGCAGTTCTTGCCATTGATTTGAGTCGTAGGTGGAATATGTTCCGTTGACTTTCCGTTTTCGATGGCATCTGTGCTTTGTTCATTGCATCTTCGTTGACTTTTTTGCCTTTTGTGGGTAGCAAGACTGATCAATACAGGTAAGAAAACGATGCCATGTATGACTCCAACTGCAATAATAAGGACCACAGTCTTGCAAAAAGCGACGAACATGTAGGATTTTACGTCAGCAAGAACCACCACTCCAAGTACGGTTGATAGACCACCTTGTACTATTGGCCAGCCGAGATTGCCGAGGGCCATTCGAATGCTATGTTTTGTCCCTCGGTCTTCATTCAGTGCATAGGAGTAGGCTATGTGTGCAGAAAAGTCTACGGAAAACCCAATGCTCATTATCAGTGTGATCATCGTAATGCAATCGATGCTCAGTCCCCACATTGTCATGTAACCAATAACTCCCGCGTCTATCGATGCCATGGACAGTGTAACGCACACAGCACCAAGTGGGTTGGGAATAAAGAGCAAAGCAATGCCGATCATGCATATCATTCCCGAATACAGCTCTTGGAACACATTTGGTAGCACCTGTTCGTATTGGTCAATAAATGGCCACATTTCATTGTAAGTAGTTATGTTTAGATCCGGATATTGAGAAGCAATACCGCGGAAGTCATTGAGCGTTTCCATTTGTTGAAACGCAGTCATGAAATTTTTTACTCCCACCATTAGGCGGAAGGCGGTTATTTCCTCTATTGAACCATTCGTCCCTTTCCAAGTAACATCTGCCTCGTAAACTTTGCTTGGAAACAAATGGAAAAAGCTTCTAAGGTGGTCGTAAAATTGTTGCCTGTCAATTTCGTCTATGAATAAATGGCTGTGCAATGGGAGGAATTCATCGAAGTCGAGCAACCAGAATTGCAGTCCTGCAGTTCCGATGCCGTGAGAACTTTCTGCGAACGCTTTGACAGCATCGATTATCCGGAATCTGGTTTGTGAGTTGCTTACATCTCCTGGATTGTTGAACGCGACCTGGATTGGCATACCATAACTCCAAAAGTTGCTTTGAAGTTTTGCGTAAAATTTGGCCGCGTAGGAATCTTCGACTAGCAGGTTCACGGGTTCAAGACCTTCTTTGATTTGTGTGCATCCGTATATTGCGGCGGCAAGATAAGCCAGGTAGAGCAATACAACAATCACTTTGCCAACAGTCGTGGTTAGGAACGGAGCAAAAGAATCCATGAACCATTTGCTCACAATGCCACTCGTTACATCTACGCATTTGTTGGCAGTTTCACCTTGGGATACACCCTTAGGTTGGCATGCTCTCTGTTCTGCATTTGTCGAACCGATGCAAAATATTCTTTGCAAGTAAGTAGCATTTTCTAAAACAGCTGTTATGTATTTACCCCAAAAATCTTTGATTGGTGGGAAGTAGTTCGTACTAATGAGGAATGGTTAATTGAATAACACGCGATAATGAATATCTACTGATGTTTCAAGGCGCGTATGCGTTTGAATACTCACAAGAATCATTTGAAAACAATTTGTGCAGCGTAATTTCTTAAACATAGTTAAACGTTAAGCTCACGCATTCCAGAACACGACTGGTGAATCTCGTTAATAGCAAAACATTTCACGGAGCTTTCGAGACTTTTCCTGTCCCGTCTTCAGTGCGCCAGTATAATTGCATAACTACAGTTAAAGTTTATACAGTAAAGCCAAGTATGATCAAAAAATTACACAGTCATGAGCATTTTCCACTGAAGACGAAACCAGTACGTTTCGAAAGCTCTGCTGCACTTTTTTGCCTTTGTCAATACAAGAAAACTTCCTACACGAAGCATTTACTTAGTGTTGGTAATGCCCACACATATGCTTCGCTCTACCGCTGAGGACGAGACGCGGTAGGTCTTGATGGCTGTGGTTGAAACCAAATTAAGAACAAACGGTATTACCTCGCATTAAAGATGAACAGTTTTTATTACACCGTTGCGAAATATGCAATTTTCAAAACGAGATTCCTTGCATGACACAGCCTGTCTAAATATTATGCGTAGCGATGCATTCTTGTAGTTCTTGACAGATACAGTGCCATTCATCGTACGCAGCTTTCGTTCATGTAACCGCTAATATTTTTGTCACCTGCTTTGTCAATCGGTTAGTTCCCCAAGTCCCTCCAGACGACCACACGGGCTAGCGACGTCAGTTTTCAGGTCGATCCTGACCCCTGAAGCGTCTGTCGCCCGCCCTGTCAGTCATTCAGAGGTGCGAGCATCCCCTCCAACCGACCGCGAGATTGACAATGACTAAACAATAATAACGATAAACAAACACAGAGGAACTGTAAACGTATTTTAAACCCAGTGGGTTTTTAACTTGCATTTCCTGGTTTTCCCCAGCCTTTTCGTCCTCTTCCCTTCGTTGTTTTACCATCTGTCGCTACTGCTGTGTTCTGTGTGCGCACATTCGTTTTATAAAGGTCCAATAGCACCGCAATTTTTTCAAGTGCGTACATGAATAAAAGCTGCGTACGATGAGCAGGAACACATCCATGAGGAACTAAAAAATTAAAGCGTCCCGCTAAAAAATGGTTCTTGCGTGGCCATGATAGTAAATGGTTGCAATGTCGTAGCAGGTGGTCACTTTGAATGGTGCTTTATATGAGAAACTGCTACCTTAGTTTAGCTTGAAATTGCCAATTTTTCATGTGGAGGGCAAGAGGGAGAAAGGTAAGAAAAGACCAAGAACTTACTCATTTGATTTGCAGGCAGAGTGTTAAGGCATGGAAATATGGCGTGCTTTCCACTACTTTCATTTCTCGCATGCAGTACAATGAATCCCAATAGCAGTGTTAGCTGGAAAAGAAACGAAGTCATCATGGCCACACAGGTGTAGAGGCAGAATAATTGAACGGCTAAAAAATCGGTGAGATAGCCGACTGCAAAGCTGATGACATCTGTCAAGACTGTTATTGTAATGGACACAGCTGCCTCAGCCATCGCTTCGGGAATTCGTTCTTCAACAGGTAAGGATGCTCTCGTGTGCGACAATGCGGACAACATCAGGAAGGTGTTATCCAAACGGACAGCTAAAACATTGTTTGTGAGAGTTGGACTGAACTTCCACATATGGCTAAGTACAAACAGTCCAGTTCCATTATTGTGCAGCAATCGAACTCATTGCGCACATGTATGTTGCAATAGCTAAGCTGAGTCGCCAGAGTGGACAAACAATGTCGAGTAGGTTATCCGCAAAGAGGATGTGAATCTCAAACTGCGTTTTAACTCTGTTAGGACTGCTCTCGCTGAATTTTTCCAAGAAAGGTTCAAATTTTTAATTCATGGCTTTGACAAGCAGTGCTTCGTCATTTTTCTTTTTCAAACAACAGCACCATTCTTATGACAAGTAGTTTATTGCCCACAGCTTTCACGGCTGCTTTGGACCCATCTTCAGTACGATAGAGGCTGCCCTAATAAATCACTACCTATCGCTGGTACAGTAACTATATCCTGCCCTTTATTTTTTCTTTCATTTTCTTCTGAATTGCTGAGCGAACTGCATTCTTTTTTCCTACTGACAACAGTACATTATTATCAATGTTTAGGGGGACAGGATTAAGAACTTGTTCAACAACTTGGGATTCGGGTATTCGTCAAGGCAGCATTAAGCCTTGCAACAATATCAAGAAATGACAAGTTAACAGCGCCGGATGAGATGTTGCCTGGCTGCGTTTACAGGCCGACATGCAATTTGTTCAGCGAGCTATATCAGCGAAACAGGCCGCAAAATGAATGAAAAGATTGAAGAACATCTAAGGGGTTATCACAACATAGAAAAATGATAAGGTATATTTGTACGACTTGCACCGTTTAACCTTTCATTTCAATCCTTCGGAGCTTTCGGGGTCGCACACATCCCGTCATCAGCGACTAATCTAGTCGCTGATGACGGGGTGTATGCGACCGCGAAAGCTCCGAAGGATTGAAATAAAAGGTTAAACCAGTGTTTCCCAACCTTTTGCCCTCCATTGCCCCCTTAGACGTCGTCATCACCCCCGTAGGCTCTGTCATCGCGCACGGGGTTAAAATTGCTCTTTCCCTCCGTTTTGCACCACTATTTCCTGGGCCTTGCTGGCATGACATCATTTTCCCGGCGCCTTTTGGGGAGATGGCAAATAGCTTTTCACGTCACTATCCCGCGGCAGGCTACATAGAGGTGGCCCAGGTGAGCAGATACGGCCAGGCATATCGGTGTCAAGCGGCGTATAGGCTTTTCACGGCAATAGTCTTTGGATGGCCGCCGTTGGGTAATGTTGGGGAGGAGCGAGGTTTTTTCAAGAGTCCCTCTGACGAATCGAGATCGAGAGGCGATGGACCGACGGCCGAAGGGCCTCTCGCCTTAGCCTTCTATCGCCCACTCGGCCTCCCATCGCCCCCCCCGTGGACCTTCCATCGCTCCCTTCTTCGCCCCCTGGCCTTCATCGTCCCCCGGAGCATCAAAATCGTCCCCCAGGGGGCGATATCGCCCCCGTTGGGAAACACTGGCTTAAACGGTGCAAGTCGTACAAATAAACCTTATCATGTATAAGTACACCGTTACGAACAGAACGACAACAATAGTTGAAACAAAAGTTCATTATGGACAAACTGATATCAGCGTCAGCAATTGTTGAACATGTGGCACAATGCTAGCATAATCTAACAGCGATCGAGCTGTGCAATGTGAGACCACCACAGACACCGACGTATTAAAATACTCTATATAGGGCAGAATACTTGTTTAAACAAAGATCAAGGGATGTGAGCTAGCGATGGTTAGACCAGTTTAATACAATGTACAAACCGCTGTCACCCGTTTCATTATGTATATCTTTTATTAACACCAATTAACAGCGCGGATCACACTTGATCTGTCACCAGAGCTAATAAGTTTGTTTGTCAACTGTCCGGTCAGTCGATAGATCGGCACGCTCCTCTGGTCAACTAAGCAGGTTACCACCATCGGCTATCAGGTCGAACCGTTATCAGTCCAGCTTCTGTCGTCTAACCCATAGGTTCTCAACCTTTTTCGTGCCAGCGCCCCCTCAGGAATCTCCAGCGCCCCTCAGGAATCTCCAGCGCCCCCTGGACTCGCCAGCGCATCCCCTGTATGGGGCGAAAGCCGTTTCGTTCGCAGTGGCTCGTCCTTGCCATACTGACGTCGATTAGATATCATGAGACAATGATTCAACAATGAGGGTCTGTTGGTTCAGGTTCTATCAACCATTTGGTTGTGTTTGACACTTATTAGGCCGCGGTCAAACGAGGGGTTCTGAGTCGTTCTTCTCATCATGGTGGTACTCCTGTAAGGTTTTGCTTTATTGGCCTCACCAAGCGGTCCGTGAAAGACTTCGCAGATAAACTGCCCATCTTTTACATTAGTTTTCTCAGTGGAATGGCTTATGACTGAAAGGGCCGGTCGAGATTCCACTGTGCTCCTGAGAAGGGACTGTGCGAGTTCGATCGAGAAGTATCCACGAAACGGCTATTAACGGCGTCGGTAGACATGAAGGACAATGGCAGAGGGGACCTTCAGAAACACCTATCATATGCGTTCTCACTTTGTCGTGGTAGACCCTGAATCACCGGGCGTCGAGCTCTACGGCGCAGCAAGCTTCTAGATATCATCAGCTTCCCCCCCCAGAAGCTTCCAGCACCTGCCTAAAATCTTCCACTGCCCCCGCACTGCCCCCTGGGTTCACCGCCCCCCCATAAATCTCCCAGCGCCCCCCCCGGGGTGCTACCGCCCCGTTGTGAATCACTGGTCTAAGCAGTCAGTCATGCTGAGATGCAAGCACCCTGCCTGACCGACCGCGACAGTGCAGGAACATACAATGGCTGATGTTAGTGTCACATACTCATTAGCGCTACGAAGTAAAAGTAAAAAAGAATAATTTTCTTGACCGTACAAACTGTTGCAAACTCGCTGCCCACTGTCATCATCATGCTGTTGATACAGTGGGTATGTTTGGAAAGTTCCGCGTAAATTACTGAAGAAAAATATGAAACGGGATGAGAAACCATGATAGAGCGCTGCACACAAAATGTGCCCTGTTTCATATATCGTTACGAAAGTTCTACCCGCGATTTGTTTTGTTTAATGGACCAAAAATGTGACCTTTCTTTTATGTTCTATAGGCTGTTCGATTTTTCAGTAATTGGACTACTTTATTATGTGAAAAGTGCCGGCTAGCCAATATAACTCTGTACGACCATTGCGTGGGAAAATGAAAATGGTCAGTCGTCTTGTTTGACCTTGAATGGTTCCCATTTTCTTGTTTATTTCACCAATAAAAAATGGGGACACTTTGAACGGAAAAACAGTGCATGAAGCGTAAGAAAATTTTTAAAAACTCTGTTAAATATAAGCAAGAAGGTATAGATTTAAAATATGTTTCCATGAAGCTGCGGTAAAGAATCATGCGTCTCGTATAGGAACAATTCTGATTCCTATTTGGATTACTGCCAGCGAGATTAATGAACCTTGCTCGATCAGTGCATGTTGCTAGCTAGTGTGGTGACTAACAAACAGACTTAAGACGCTACCGTCTAACAAACACAGCTTGTGCTCGTTGAACATGGAATATATCGCCCAAGGATATTTGTAGGAAGCGGCAATGAAAACGAGCCTGACCAGTTCGAGTTAGAAAACTCCTTGTATTAACATTAATGGATGCGACAAAATTTTGGTGAATTTTTTCATACTTGAAAGTGGGAAAAGAGTAGCTGGATAGGTGTCCCTCTCCTAAAAGCGTCGTTAGAGTAAAGGCTGGATTAGTCGCACTGAGACTGTATCTATATAATGATGTTCAATCAAGGAATGAACGCTAACATTCAAATGGCCTCTGATGGAAGTAGTACGTTTACGCTGATGAATCAGTGATGCGATCAGAAGTTCCTCACTTTCACTGCTAGTTGTTTTACATCTTGTTGCTTGCGTTAGCACTTCAGTGAATGCAATTAATTGGCTAGCGACAGATCATCAGTGACGCTAAACTGATTTGCGTGCAGTTTTGGGTCATCTAATGAGAACTGGCTTGCAACAAAGAACAACACATCGGTCTACTTCTAAAGCAGTCGCTATGCAGTACCTCAAAGTACGACTAATTCTTATTTATGATTTTGATTATCATTCTTATTTATGATTAAATAATGGGTTTCTGCACACGGGGTATGATCTCATCTTTATAATATGATTATTTTTTTCTTATGATATGATTATTTCTTATTTCAGTGGTACTGACCTTGTTGTAACGCGCGGTTTACTCTTTCGGTTCATACAAGTGGTCCTTTTTGTAATGGAATGACAGTTTCATCGACGCCTTCGGCGTTCCTATAAAAACTCATAGGACGAAAGCATTTGTCTATTAGTCATAACGTTGAGGATGGAATAGATCAGCTCCGAAAGCTTTTCGTAGTTCTACATTCAGGATTGGTCATATTTTTGCATGATAAACTGCTCTATCAGGCTTGGCTGAGCGTTCATTGCGTGATTACACGTTTATAAACTATAGATAATGGAAACAAAAAGATTTAAAATTTTGATGGAGTTCGATTCATACAATAAGAAAAGCAGCTGAACTTCTGTTACATACTTACATATAACGAGAAATGGCATCACGGCAACCACTTCACAAAAGTAGACGCCCAAAAGACTGAGTAATCCAACGGCAGTTGAGACACCCATTCCAGCGCTGAGAACTCCAGCAACAGCTAGCCATGGTGAGCTACGGTTCCAATCGATAGCCCACCATCTATCCTGCTTTTTCACCACTGATAAAGTGCACGCCGTAGCGAAAGCAATGAGCACAACAAAACATGCTGTCACACGTGGACCCAAATTTTGAGCATTTTTTGACAATTCAGAATCCAATGTTTGGGAATGAAATGGACTAACTTCAACTAGTGAGTTGTTATATGACAGAAGACTTTGCTCAAACGCGCGTTCCCAAAGTCCACTAAGAAGATCATAGCGATGGTCATCGAAGCGCAATTGGTATACGAGCATCCATGCTTTTGCTTCCAGTACTACACCATTTCGGGAAAAGTCCAGCGTTTTGCTGCTGTTGACTGTCACACCACCAAGAGCTTGGCCTAGTAAAGTTCATAATGTGTCACTTTTACTTTTGGGAAGGTTAAACGGCCAAAAGTTTCCGGCTGTTCATACATTCTTTGAACCACGGCTATGTGATCATTGGTAAGACAGGGCCCATATGATGACATACAGAGACTTAAGTAAGAATATTGTTCTCCATCGTGTACTATCTGAAAAACAACACGTCAGTGCGGCATGTACTTGAAAAACATTGAATGATATTTAATCAGACGCAAATATCTTTCCGCAATGCTCAGGAACTTTACATATCAACATTAATGAATTAGTAAATTGTCGGTTTACATTTTTTTAGAGACAACCTTAGTGCAAACATGAAACACCTTAGTGCAATTACTAAAACTTGTTGCCATTTTGTAACTCGCACTGCACCACAGCAAGTTGATAGAATAAACAACTTCCATTGAAGATGTTGCTGCCTTGACTTAATTATACTGACGGGAAAAGTGGTGACGTTGGTGTTACAACTCTATCGTTGCAAGTTTTGATGACCATTGCAGTTTTTCAGATAATGATTGCAGTGGTTTCATGGGGCGATAAAGTTCTTATTGAATCGCCTCTTTTTCGTTACACGAACCCGTAAAACGCGGTTACGTACAGCACCTGTTGTTGTTGTTGTTGTTGAATTCCATGCAACAAATATAATGTTGAAAGGTAAACGGTAATTCATTAAGGCTTATAAATAGGGAAGAAAGGGTGAATCTGTTACACTTAACCGTGCAGAGAGCTAAACATAATATTAGGTCGTTGCAGGGAAAATTGCGCTTTTTGCTCACCAACTTTGAGGAAGTATATCTCAGCGTAGGATAAACTTCATTAGTCGAAATAAGAACCATTACAATTGACACACTTCTGCCAACGCGAAACTAGCGAATTTATTCCGTTGGCATAGAACTGTGGAGTCCTGGACTCGATAAAGTCTTCCAGGGCCTGTTTTGCCATGCCTTCGTTAGTGAACACTTTTCCACGCAGGAAAGTGTCCAGGTGTTAGAAGAAATGGTAGTCTGTCGGTGCTAGGTATGGGGAGTACGCAGGATGCGGAAGAATTTCGTACCCCAAGTCGTTTAGTTTTTTTACCGTCTTTGTGCGACGTGTGGCCTGGCGTTGCCATGAAGCAGTATTGGTCCCTTTCTGTTGACCAATGCTGGACGCATTTGCTGCAACTTTTGGTGCATTATCTCAATTTCATTGCAGTAATTGTCAGATGTCACTGTTTCGCCAGTTCCAAACAGTTTGTAATGCACCACGCCAGCGGTTATCCACCATACAGAGACCATTACCTTCTTTTGGTGGACCTTCGGTTTTGGAAAGCGTTTTGGACTTTCGTTTTTGTTCAACCACTGCGCAGATCGTTTCCTGTTATCATACAGGATCCACTTCCCGTCGCAGGTCACAATGCGGTCAAGAAAAGGATCCTTTCCGTTCCGCTAGAGGAGCGCAGAGCACGTTTCCAACCGGCACAATTTTTGGTACTCAGTGAGCTCGTGTGGCACCCACTTGTCCAGTTTTTTTGTCTTGCCAATGGCGCGAAGATGCCGAGATACTGTTGCATAGTGAACATTCAGCTCTTTCGCCATGTCCCGACATGTTCTACGAGGATCTGCTTCCACGATGGTCTTCAGTTCTTCGTGGTCAATCTCAAAGTGACCTCCGCGACCCTCTTCGTCTTGAAGGCTTTCATCTCCACTTCGAAATTTCCGGAACCAAAGCTGTGCAGTCCGATTTTTTACAACCGTCTTCCCGAACACGGTGTTAATGTTTCCGGCAGCTTCGGCAGCTCTGTGACCCAATTTGAACTCATACCATAAAAACGATCGAATCCGCATTTTAGACATGCTCTTTCCGATGGCAAAAAAACAGACAAGAACAAAAACCAAACAGAAATTCAACAACACAGGTAGGCAGAACGAACAATGAGCTACAACATCATACCAAACTTGACAATCGCAAAAGCTTATTTCGTCCGGAAATAAGCATACAAAAATACAACATAAGAAAAGCGCAATTTTCCCTGCAACGACCTAATACTTACATAAGTCTTTTATTCCAAACAGGAATTAATGCAGCATTCATTCTCTTAATGCGACGGCAGCAGTCCAAAATCAAATAGACTTCACTTTATTCTCGGTAATAATAATAATAATAATAATAATAATAATAATAATAATAATAATAATAATAATAATAATATTCGAAAGACTGGATGTCTTTTAACGGGGGCGTAGATCTTCATGAAGTTGTGTCTTCACGGATTTCTCCCGTTTTTTGGTTCTTGTACGTTGGAGGATCTATAAGTAAACTGACACGGTCTCCCTACCAGCGGATGGATGGAGTGGTTATGAGAAGAAAAGCGACGTACAAGTTTTGTCTCGGATATTTCGGAACGCTCGAGTTCCGTCTTCAGCGAGCAAGAGCAACTTTTTACTTCGTTGTCGGGTTAAATACGAGTCAGAGACAAGGGTGGAAGAAGTTACATGTCAGCTCGGTAGGATGCAACATCTGGTTTTATTAATAATGGCATCCCAAACTTCGCTGACATGTACACCTTTGTCGCGGTTGATGCAGCTGTTATGTCGAATGTAAAAGGCTTCTTTAATACGCCGCATGTGGAAGCGGTCTTCGCGGCAGAGAATGCGCGGTTCTAGGTCGAGTGAGCATGTGGCACCATGCTCAACAACCGCGGAAGCCTTCAAAGCCTCATCCATGATCTTGGTTGGATCGC
>CBXJ02000006.1:67500-195948 GCA_000612645.2 Trichuris muris
ACAGAGCTCTGCAACATCCGGCAGCACATATATTATACCAACAACACGAAGTGCCCAGAGCTCTATGGTCTCCCCAAGATCCATAAAGAAGGTGTTCCGTTAAGACCCGTGGTATCGAGCATTAACAGTGTCACATCGAAGCTATGCTCGTACCTCAACACCATACTCAGGCCTCTGACCGGCAACAGATCGTCCTTCGTCAAGAACAGTAAGGACTTTTGCAACGACATCCGACAAGTACCCGTAGCCACCACAGACATCATGGTGAGCTATGACGTCAAGGATCTCTTCACGAGCATCCCAATGAAACACACGCTCAGTGTGTTGGAAGGGCTTCTCGTTGCAGACACAACCCTTACAAGAAGGACGAGACTGAATCCGTTCCACATAACAAAATTGGTTTCCTTTTGCATGCGGGAAGGCAATTATTTCAGGTGCCAAGAAAGGTTCTTCTCGCAAACCAACGGAGCTCCAATGGGCAGTCCACTCTCTCCCATTCTCGCAGAGATTTTCATGGAGCACTTCGAGGAACAAGCATTTGACACCGCGTCTTCCTCAATTACCCCAAAGTTTTTCAAACGATATGTAGACGACATCTTCTCTATCATGAAAACTGGGGAGGAACAACCTTTCCTTGAACACTTAAATAGCCTGTTCCCGCAATGCATTTGCCTAACCATAGAAAAAGAATCTGATGGGAGACTACCTTTTCTGGATGCGCTGGCCATCAGGAGCGCAGACCGATATAAGACCACGGTTTACAGAAAACCTACCCATTCAGACCGATACCTCCACTTCTCTTCTCACCACCATCACTCCGTTATGACTGGTATCATTAACGGGATGGTGGATCGCGCTATCGGAGTATGTGACGCGGAGTTTCTTCAAGACGAGTTAAAGCATATAAAAAGTGCTCTCCAGCGCAACGGTTATCCTACCAATTTAACATCATCTACAATCCACCGTAGGATTAACCACCCAAGACTCGTCCACCCGAAAGAACAAAAACCGGTGATAGTTATCCCCTACTATACAGGCATCGGAGAGCACATCAAACGCCTTGGGATAACCTTAAACTTTCGGGTATTTTTCAAGAGCTCCGCTTCACTGCGCAACATTCTCAGGCACGATAAGATCAGTGTCCCATATGACCAAAGGCCCGGTGTCGTTTATCGGATAACCTGTGGTTGCGCCGCCTCCTACATAGGAGAAACGGGCAACACTCTACTTGACAGGTTCAAAGAACACCAATCAGGCGTGACCCGCTACAAGAACGCGCTAGAGAGGCTCAACGGGACAACGCAACAGAGACGACGCGGGCGACCACAGACAAAGGACCCACAGAAAATCATGGAAGACACGATCAAAGGCTCGGCTGTCGTCGAACATTCCTCTCAATGTTCGCACGACCTACAAGCAAATATTATTTGCCGCGAGAGCCTGTTCCATGTAAGAAAGATCAAGGAAGCCCTATTCATTCGCCACAATCCCTGTCCGATCAATAGGGACAGAGGGGTCGAAGTGAGCGAAGTGTGGACCGACCTAATTAATCAGACCGGCTGCTGCACCATAGCCACTTGACCCATCTGCAAATACCTTTATATTCACCGTTCGTGCCTACCACCTCCTTCTCGATTTGCGCTGACGACGGAACACGTTAGTTCCGAAAGCTTCGCCAATTAAAGCTCACTGAACAAGGATACCGTATCATTCTTAATAATAATAATGATAATAATAATAAGTCTTCTTTTTTTCTCATACGGGGTATTTTCAAGTATCAAAATTTCTCTACACGGTATCCCCCGTTATGGTACTAAGCTTTAATAAGCTTAAGCTTTCGGGCATAACCATTGCCCGTCTTCAGTGCACAAAAATAACGGCTACCGCCCAGGTTGGTCAGTCAGTCTGGAGGCACTCCTGCTCAGCCGACCTAGGCAGATGCTACATCAGTTGGGTCCTACCTTGGACCGCGTTGATTTCGCAATCCGCCCTAGTCAGCCGTGCAGGAGCACGACCTTCACAACCGACCGCCCCGGACAGTGCCAACACGACAAAAAAAAATTTTGTCGTGTTGGCACTGTCCGGGGCGGTCGGTTGTGAAGCTCAGTCTTCTGCACGGCTGACTATGGCGGATTGCGAAATCGTCGCGGTCAAAGGTATGACCCAACTGATGAAGCATCTGCCTAGCTCGGCTGAGCAGGAGTGCCTCCAGACTGACTGACCAACCTGGGCGGTAGCCGTTATTTTTGTGCACTGAAGAAGGGCAATGGTTATGCCCGAAAGCTTAAGCTTATTAAAGCTTAGAAAAAGCTTATTAAAGCTTAGTACCATAACGGGGGATACCATGTAGAGAAATAATATGTCTTGATTGATAAAACACGGCTGGGTAACCCGTGACTAACTAACTTTTATTGACGGAGATTTCGAAAACGACTCATGTTTTCGTCATCAGCGTCGAAATAATAATTTCGTGTGGTGTCCCATTATGTGTACGATTTTCTTTAAGCTTCGTAATACTGCGTATTATTTTTTAAAGGTGCCAGTTTTTTAGTTTCTCTGTAATGTGTTTAAAGTGGGACTAATAGATCGGCAGCAGCCTGTTGTAGTTGTCACCACTGTCCAAATGTCACTAATTTCGAGTCCATTATACCTATTGATGCACGTGTTGTTGCGGATGTAAGAAGCTTCTTTAACTTTCCTTAACCAATAGTTACTCTCTTGCTTGAGCTTCGAGATTCTTAAACTTTCATGGGAAACTGGACATTCTGCGACGCGACCTACGACTGCATAACCGTTAATACATTCTTCCATAATCTCATTTGGGTCTTTCGTCTGCGGTCGACCTCGTCCTGTCATTTCTTCTCCCCTGATTCTCCTCTCTGCATTCCTGTAACTTTTTATACCTGCTAAATGTTCTTCGAACCTCTGACTAATTCTATGTCCAGTTTCCCCGTAGTATGAGGATCCACATCCGTATTTAATTTGGTAAATTGCACCTGGTGTTTCTTCCGGACAGGTCCTTAATTTGTCTGAACGAAGGAGAGATCTCAAATCACCTTGGCTTTTAAAAACTACTTTAATTCCAACCACTTTTAAAATCTTTTGGATTTGCTCTCCTACACCAGGGAGTAAGGAATGATAATTCTTGTTGTTGTATCTCATTCCTTGATTGTAGTTAGTTGTCTGTTCCTCCATTTCATTATTCTTCTGCCTATAAATTTGTTTGTAAGCCCTTTAGGGTAGTCATTTTGCAGTAACGTCATCCGAACATGCTCAATCTCTTCACTTATGTATTCTTCACTGCAAATGTTAAAGGCTCGGTCTACCATACCAATTACAATCCCTTTTCTTATTCCAATTGGGTGACATGATGAGAAGTGTTTTGGAAAATGTGGCTTCGTACAGGCTCGTGTCTCATGTTTTCTTCTCCTCTTCTTTACGTGTCGCCTGTTTATGAAGAAAAAGCTTTATTGGGTAATTACCCAAACGACGTAGCTTTCGGGAGAAATGACTCCCGTTTCTCCCGAAAGCTACGTCGTTCGGGTAAGTACCCAATAAAGCCTTTTCTTCATAAACAGGCGACACGTAAAGAAGAGGAGAAGAAAACATGATGAGAAGTAAAGATATCTTCCAGAATGTGTAGGTTTCCTGTATATTTTGGTTCTGAGTTGTCCACCATTTGAATATTGGGTTTCTCACGGGTTTCAGTTTCATATTTTGAGAAAACGGCAGAATTCTCGTTCATCAATGCTTTACTTCAAATAGCGTGGCTTTCAGGACCTCTCTTAGTCCCGTCTTCAGCACAAATTTTCAAATGCATCCTATCGTGCGAGTATCACAGTTATCAGGTGACTCCAGAAACTCCAGACAATGTCATTTATTGACGCATGAAGTTTCGTTATGAATCATAATGAAATGCAGACTTCTTTGTATGACGAGCATGTCATTGCGAACTGAATGAATACTTAGCGTCCATTTAAAAATCCTGATTCTTTAGGGCCAAGGTTGGGTACACATTGAACTTAATTAGTATTGACATGGAATGGATGAAGTAATTGAGAATGAAAGGCAAATCCAGTTTTGTAAACTGTGACGACACTTTATGTCCTTCATGGCTGGTCATTCATGCAGAAAGAAGCTTTCATTACAACGATGCTGAAGAGTTCACTTCTGAAAAAGCGGTCTTTTGAAGAAACACTTCACATGAGGAACTTTATTTCCTCCTTCGTTGGGGTTAAGCCCGTTTGTTGACTAGTATCTCATTTCTGAAGTTTTCTAGGATTGCATTCCCCATTTTTTCAGTGACAAAAATTTCTGATAACCATACAGAATCATATTCGACGTTGATCACAGCGATCCGTAACAAAGAAGGAAATGAAAACTTACGTGCCCCTTACGGTCATTTGCTTTGAATGAGAAATTTCAATTCATTACCGAAGGCACACCACAGGTTACGGCGGTGTCGAAGAAAACCATGGAAGCAAAGAAATATGTGGCACAGAGAAGGCAAGATTTCCGGCTTGTATAACAATATTTGTGGCACACTGCAAGTAGAGCTCAACAACTGGTGCATTTCTGTTTTAACTTGGGATTTTATGGTGCAACACTCTCACCGCCTTTGTCCGCAAATACCGCATCAAAATACTGGCAGGAATTGCATGAAACCCTTGGAATCCAATGACACTGATTTGCATACTCAACTTTTCTGAACTAAATTTCACAATGATCATGCAAACGGTAAAGTTAATATCTTATTATTTCAACAACCTTAAATGGAAGATTTAGGTAGCTTGCATAGGAAATGGCTTAATAATGCCAAAATAATTAAGACTAGCAATTAGCAGGGCTGAGTTAGGCGGAGCTAGGCTATCCATGGCTATCCACTATCAATGTGTGAAATTTATTCACTTTTACCGACATGATGGAAAAAGTCACGGATTTCTTCCCGTTTAGATAATCGTTTTCATGAACAAATGGTAACGCTTTTTATTTCATGAAAATGATAAAGGAAAAGCACGGCGTAGCTTTCGAGCCCAATCTTGGCTCGTCATCAGCGCAGGTATTTCGTTGGCCGCCTACCAGGTCTGGTCTTACGGAGAAGCTCCTCCACCTAGCCAAACGTCGATGGGAGCCCGTCGGATCAAACTTGATCCCTCAGGGCTGTTTCCCTCCGAGTTCGGCCAGGCGTCGGAGCAACTACCTTGTCGACCGTTCCCGGTTGGCAACTCAACGTGCAGGAGCTTCTCCGTAAGACCTGACCTGGTAGGCGGCCAACGAAATATCTGCGCTGATGACGAGCCAAGATTGGGCTCGAAAGCTACGCCGTGCTTTTCCTTTTTCATTTTCATGAAATAAAAAGCGTTACCATCTGTTCATGAAAATGATTATCTCAACGGGAAGAAATCCGTGACTTTTTCCATCAAATTGCTGAATCCCGTTACTAGATCTATCTTTGAAATTTTACTGGCATGTAGTAATTTTTAATATTATACTACCAAGGAGCCTTTTCATCCAATTAAGTCAGAGTGTTGGAAATCAAATAAGATTAATGGCGAAGGCAAGAAGAACTCATTTCGTTTAAAGAAACAGGTTAGTGTATTAATGTAAAGACCGTGCGCGTGCACTGCAAAGGTCAAAATGTTCTCTGGTAATCAAACCAATTGAATGACTCCATTGATGGGTATTAGACACAGACGGAATTCTCCTTGCGAAAAACACTGTCCTTAGAAGCAGTATGTTGGCAATTAGTTTCAGCTCCGTGAAAGCGCAGAAAACAATTCTGTTCACAATCACGAAAGCTGCAGTGTTGCTGAAGTCTTCCAGAAACATTTGCCTCAGGTTTACAGACAACTCCTGTCCCCAGAGAGGAAAATTCCCTTCTTTGCTCAATTCCTTCTGCAAACTATCAAATGCTTACTGTCAATACATTTTGCAAATATAAAGATCAAAATACTCAGTATGAAAAACGGGAGGAAGAAATCTGGTATTGTCCCAAGGAAAGTGTTGAGAGTCCAAATAAACTTACAAGGAAAATAATGAACGGTGCTTGTCAGCATCTTGGAACCGTTATTAAGAGACATTAGGCACTAAGTTTTAAGTAAGGAAGCAGTTGCATGTGATTACCCACAAAATTATGGGCACAGGGTAGAGGTCGTAGGAACTGCCTTCGTAACGGGTGCTGGAAAGTTAGTCGTTTTTTGTCAGGGAAAAACCCGTTGAATTCGCATCTTTTATTGATGGTAGGAAAGGATGCGCGAAAGGGCATATGCGAAGCTTTCGGATCTCCCCTGGATTCGTCTTTAGCACATGTGTGCTGTTTGCCCAGTCATTCAGTGGGTCCGCAAGTTCCTCCGCTCAACCATCCGAGCAAATGAAATCAACTATATGGTCGAACCTTCAATCGTCCAGCGTTAGTCGTTTGCCCAGTCAGTCGTACAGTGGAGCAAGTAAGCCCACCGACCGACCAGGCAGTCAGCACACAAGTGCCGATGGCGGTTCCAGGTGCGATCCGGAAGCTCCGCATATGCCTTTTCGTGCATCCGTTTTCACCATCAATAAAAGACGCGAATTTCAACGAATTTTTCCGTGACAAGAAATGACATGTGGTAGAGTATCCAAACTGTTGAAAATACTTGTCCTCCTCTGATTGTTTTCAAAACATAAGAACTTGTGGACTCATTTTACGCTTAAAATGCCCTGTAGAAAGATTAACTTATACCGTAGTGATTTTCTCATTTTAATTGGAAATCGCGAACTGACCAAATGTTATTATCAATTATCAAATTACCAATCGCTAACAAGACTATACTGGTGCGTGGAGACGAATCCAGCTCTATTCAAAGTAGTGTTAACAATAGCTATGAAAGGAAACCCATGTCCGGCATCAGGTTGTAATATCCATGCAAATGAAGGAGAAAAGGTGTCTTTCACACTTAGAATTCCTATTTCCTTTGGCGTTAAGTAATTATGTACAGGAAAAATCATTTCAATTTTATCTACGTGCTGTGCTTTTTAGCATCCATAATTCAAGTCTTCCCTTTCCAGCAGTAACAATTCCTATCTTTAACCGTACTCAATATTCTAATAGTCACTCATGGTCAGTTCGTTCTTTCAGCTGATGACATTTTCCATAATTATTTATTTGCATCAGCTATTTGTTTCGAAAGTTATGCAATGGATCTTCCAATGTCTCAGTTAAACAGGTGGATAGAACATTAAAACTGCCGAAAACTGGCTGATTATAGCACGCCAGATTAATTTTCGACGTCTCAAGCGGTCTTTTTGTTACACTGAATTTCCCACTGAAGATGGAGTACGAGACGCCGTGAAAGCTACGGATTATTAAAGCACTTGCGAATAACGGTGCCAGTTTCTAACTTAAAAGAAAAAGTATTCATGATTACGCCGTAACCAAAAAGCCTGTAGTAAATGTTTCGAAGAAGGTGAAGTCCAGTTTCAAGAAATAAGTTCAGCCAGTTTGCAGAAACTGACCTTATAGAGAACATGGCAGTATGCTGATTAGAAAACGGTGAACCTCCTTTGAGCATTTTAGTAACACTTTGGTTAATATTGATTTGCTAAACAGACTAAATAAGGATTGGTCCTGACCAAGTATAGAGCATAAGGAATTACCTGGATATCATGGACAATGAAGTGGTTCAGTTCCCGGACGATCTGGCTTATTTCTGACCTGAGAGCATTTCCACCGTCTCGAGCAGTGACAATTACTTGACATTGCCTCTGGTTGATCAATTGCCTCCCAGGAACGTAGTGACCTTCGCTCAGAGGCCACTGCTGTTGAAAAATTAGCCTTTCCTTGTGAGCCAGTGCATTCATTGGCGTGTACAAATGTAAGGCGTCTGTCAGAGGCGAACGTAGATAAATCCCGCAAGAAAGTATTGCAGTAAAAACAATAGGAACCAGTATGAATACATATGGATGATGGCAAACTATTTTAGCATACCAACGAAAAATTTTGCCCATTCCGTGCTGTATAAGGTCGAAGTGGAGAAGCCGTTTTGAGCACACACGAAGACAAGGCATTTCGTTCAACAACAATACCTATCTATTCGTGTCATTGAGGATTTTGTGCATCTTCTGGTATATCTTTCATCCATTCACACGGAGCTCGCATTCTTCATCCAATTGTTTGCAAAGACAACTGCTAATTTAGGTAGATGCCTGTACCGACATTTTGTGACACCCAACTTACGCGAACGAGTCTGGCTGATGAAGAAATCTGGTGTTTGGACTGTACTGTTCGGCAGGCAGCACGGCTGCGTCGTTCAGATGCGTTGTCGTTTTACAGTACCATACTATTTACGCTCTGATAATTCAGATTTCTAAACGCCGTCTTTTCGCAGAACTCAGAGACTACCTGAACCGTTTTTCAGTGAGTTCCTTCTTATTGCATCTTTTAGTGGGCGTTCTTTGATCGATCCTATAATTGATACGTAAATGTGTCCTCGGAGGAAAAGAAGTTCGCTGACCCGCAGCGTCAAGCAGCTAAGAGGTTTACGACTTTTGGCAATTAAAGCGAGCTTATTGTAAGGTGGCAAACGAGATGGTTAATGCTTGAACGGTCCAATGGCACGCGATGTACTTACGGTTGTGTTGGATGAATGATGATTTGCTTTATTACAGTTGGTCACGAGGCCACGAGTGCAGGTCAGCAACTGCTGGAATGGGAACAGAAGGGCTCCTGTTTCAAAATTTCATGCAACCTGTTGAGCAAAAGAAATATCACACGATCGATCTCGATTTGTTCTCAGTTATGCACGACTGAGGTGTGATTTTCCTCTGAAAGACGTACAAAGTGCTAACCATCTGAAACGAAACTTATTCCCGCCACCTTCTCATTCGGTGAACTGTTCTTCAGCGACCGTTTGAGACGTCGTTTACTGCTGAAAAGTTCAAATGTCATATTTGTCGGTAATCTTGGCCATGAACTAATCATGTCAAACTTGAAGTTTTGTTGCGGTTCCTGAGAGGTGTTGAAAATGAAGTTCAAAAGACAAAGGGTACTAACACGGTCTCAAAATCTTTTTAAAAATAATATTATAGAATGCGCAGTGGAAAAACAGTGTAAATGAAAATTAATTTACGAGAGAATGGATTTGGATACGCTCGGTGACAGGTGTTCATGTTTTGCAATTGTAATCTCTGAAAGTGCAAGCATGTTTTCTCTTAGTTACTGAGCTTTAAATTTTTCCCTACCTTACGAGAGTATGGTTCAGAAGTCGTGTACGCTAAGTTGAAAACGTTCCACTTAAAATTGACAGAACTGATTCCATTTATTCGCTACCCATTTGCACAATTAAACATTGGATTTTTGCACATGGGGAAGGATCTCATCTTCGTAAGCAGTCACGGGTGATAGCCGTGTTTGCTTCCGAAGATGACCAATTCCACAATGGAATACCATTCTACCGAACAGCTGTTGCTTATCTCGCGGACATATAATTGATGTCAAGTGCACGAGTACAGTTGCACATGTCAGCATTCAGAAAGTAAAAGTCATTGAACTGGTATTAGACACCATCAGATGGCTTTATCACCTGGGTTGCAGTTTGAATAAAATAGTAGAACATTTTTCGATGAGATCATCACGTAAGCATTTATTATAAATTGTACTGCTCTCATTTTCTCTAACATAATTTTCGATAGTCTTCAATATTGGGCAACTAGTGATGGTCTGGCAAAAACACTTTTGATCTTTGTGTCAACGATTAAAACGGCGTGAAGTTGTTAAGAGGGTTGTTGGGTAATTGTATCACCATTTCGTAAATAATATTTTTCTTAAAAACGCGAGACCATTATGGGTGAAAGCAAAGAAGAAAAGGTGCATTAAATGAAGTGAAAATACTTTTCCGTAGACAGTGCAACAAGTTGACTAATTCGCCTCAGCAAGTGGCTACACCCATGATGCATTAAAGTGATTTGGCAAGCAATTTCAGTTCAGCAGCTCGATAAATGTATCATGATCGGAGACAGGTTTATTTTCTTTTCCTTGTTGCTCTAAAATTCTCTGCGTCAACTTTTTTAAGCACAGGAAATGAGCATTTATTGCATGTCTGTCTACCAATTGCAGCAGCAAAATTCATTAGCAACATAATTAACAGGCTCTTTACTTCCTGGATAGAATGTTTTCGCTGCAGCATTTTAACGCATTACTTGATGGCCAACAATTGCTTTGCAAAAAAGTACAGCTGAATTAGTCGTGTATCATCACTATTACCCATTCAAGAACAACTCTTTTTGATTTTGCCCATCAGTAATTCAACTGCTGGTTTATTTACAAATAATATTCAGTTACAAGAGTAGCATGCCGATTACTTTCTAATCTCTAGTTGTAACATCAGTTCAGGATTGCAACTTATTTTTTATCTCTATTACAAAAGCAAGTTCAGCTTTCATGGTTGAAAGACTGCGTCGCCGCGGTTCTTTTACTCAATAACCAAAACCTGAATGAGTGGCCCAATTGTGATACATTCTAATAATTCCATTTAAGGCATATTAATACTGAAATTCTCACAATATTGATGTATGAATTGCATGGATTTTCCGTGTCACCTGGAATTTGAAAATATTGATGTATGGTACGAATGAATTAGGAAGACTAGTTGTAGAGTCGCGATTTAAAACGCAATCAGGACTTATTTTACAAGAAGACTTGAATCACATACCTTGCTTATAACAGCTGTTTGCAGTTTCTTATTGCGAGAAAGTTATTCCCATTGAATTATTAGGTCGTTGCATAAGTTTTTGCTGTTTTGTTAGCTCTTAGGTTTGATAGTGTTTTATTCTTGCTTGTATGTTTTTTTCCCGGCAAATGATATAATATTTTGTAGCTCTTTTTTCAACCTATCGATTGATCGTATTTCATTTGCATAAGCTCGTTAGCCTGTTGTTCTTTTACCGGTGAAAGTGAGGATGAACAAGACGGTAATTCGGGGAGTTTTGCTTTACGAGTTCAAGCAAGGCACTAAAGCTGCGGTAGCTGCTCGGAAAATTAATATGACATTTGGCAGTGGTACTCTTGGCGTCGGTACAGCTCGGTGGTGGTTTCGCAAGTTTCGTAGTGGGAACGAGAGCCTTGAAGATAATGACCGTAGTGGGAGACCCAGTGACCTTGATGAAGACCAATTAAGGGCCATTGTTGAAGAGGACCCACGGAGATCAACTTCAGATATCGCAGAAAAACTAGGCGTTCACAAAACAACGGTTAGTCGTCACCTCCAACGAATTGGGAAGAGGAAGAAGCTGGACCAATGGATACCTCATGAACTGACCGAGATTCAAAAGTTGCGCCGTTTCGAGATTTCATCAATGCTCCTTTTGCGCAACAAAAACGACCCTTTCTTGGCACGAATTGTTACCTGCGATGAAAAGTGGATATTGTACGACAATCGGCGGCGATCATCGCAGTGGCTGGATAAAGGTGCGGCTCCCAAACGTTTTCCCAAACCGGATGTCCACCAAAAGAAGGTAATGCTTACTGTTTGGTGGTCAGCAACCGGTATTATCCACTACAATATCCTCAAGCCTGGTGAAACAGTTACTGCGCAGACATACTGCAGCGAACTGGAAAAAATGCATGAAAAATTACAGCGTACACGTCCTGCATTGACAAATCGGAAGGGTCCAATTCTGCTGCACGACAACGCCAGACCCCACGTTTCACAAATGACAGTCCAGAAACTGCACCACCTGGGCTATGAAACTCTTCCTCACCCACCGTACTCACAGATCTGTCGCCCACGGATTATCATATTTTCAAGCACCTGGATCACTTCCTGAGTGGGAGACAGTTTAAAAATCAAGAGGAAGCAAAAACTGCCTTCGAGCAGTTCATTGCGTCTAAGACTCCGGACTTCTACGCTACTGGAATAAATGCCTTAGCGAGTCGTTGGCAGAAATGTGTAGATTGTGATGGTTCTTATTTCGATTAATAAAGTTTATTCTTTGCCGAGATATTTAGCTTTAAATTTGCGGGTTGAAAACAGCAAAAACTTATGCAACGACCTAATAGTTTATTAATCAGCACTACCCAACAGTGTAGAAGTATTTGGCTTCACTACTCGTTCGACAATGACGAAACGCGGTAGTTCAGGAAATACTGCTGGTTCGCATGACAAATCTGGTCCAACCGACACAATTGTCTTGCAATATGAAAATTTTAATAGCACTTCACCAATTTTAATGCGCAATAAATTAACGATGGTTCAGTTATTGTACATTTCATAACATAACTGTCGTATCCGTGATTCTCATCAAAATTCCGTAAGACTTAAGGGATATTGTCAACAGAACATTACATGTAATGGCAACAAGGACAAGCTACGACTTCTCATCACAGAAGAAGATCGGGAAAGTCTCTTATAGCTCGAATGGTTCTCTCCATTAGGTCTGTGCATCCAAGGCGTTCACCAAATCAATTCCCAAGACGCAATATCGCACATACTGGAAGAGTTCGCCGATGTTTTCAAGGAAGATCTAGGAAATCACAGAGGCCCTAAGGCAGCATTACCGATTGATCCTAAGGTAATGCCCATTCGAATGAAGGCTGAAAACGTTCCCTTAGCTATCCGTCCTCGAATAGAAGCATAAATAAGCAGACTGCTTAAAGAGAAAGTACTTGAACCATTCAGTAATTCAAAATGGTCAATTCCAGTGGTGCCCATTATCAAACCAACAGGAGCCGTGCGTCTCTGCGGTGATTACAAAATCAATATAAACACAGCACTGCAAGAGCATTCATATCCAATTCCTTCAGTAAATCAGTTACTGTCGAACCTGTCTGGAGGAGGTTTCTATGCAAAAATTGACCTGGCTGACGCATATCTACAGCTACCGGTGGACAATGCATCAGCCGAAGCCCAAACCATTGCTACACACGTGGGTGCGTTCAAGGTAAATCGACTTCTGTTTGGCGTTTGCATCGCTCCAGGCATATTTCAACAGGTCATGGACGACTTGCAGAGAAACATTCCAGGAACAATCCCGTATTTTGGTGACATACTTATTCGAGCACCAACTCTATCAGAGCTGGCAGACAGATAGAGACAAGTTTTACAGATTTTTCGCAACACGGGACTCCATGCAAGGAAAGAAAAGTGTCTTTTTAGAGTTAAATCCATCGATTTTCCGGGTTACAAAATCGACTCATCAGGAATTCATCCACCCAAGACGAAAGTAGAAGCCATTCAAAATGCTCCTGTTCCAAGAAGCAAAGAGGAGCTACAAGCATTTCTCGGATTGCTCAACTTCTACAACAGTTTCCTAAAGCATAAAGCGACTGTGGCGGAACCGCTACATCGCCTGATGGATAAAGATACAAAATGGCTTTGGATGAAACGCCACGATCAAAGTTTTGAAGCAGTCAAACGACTACTCAAATCCACAAGTGTCCTTGTTCCGTTCGACACGGCAAGTTCTATAATGTTGACTTGTGACGCGTCTCCATATGGTCTTGGAGCTGTCCTCAGCTAAATTCAAAATGGAAGGGAAGCAAATATTGCATTTGCTTCACTCACACTGACGCGTTCTGAATGAAACTACGCTCAGATAGACCGAGAAGCCCTTGCCCTAATTTGGGGAGTCAGAAAGTTTCATCACTTTTTATACGGTCGACAGTTTACTCTCGTGACTGACCATAAGCCACGTTTTGGGACTGTTCTCACCGTCCAAAAGTACGCCGGACATCATCTCGCCCAAAATGCTCCAATGGTCCACAATATTGAATGCATATGCATACAAGCAGGTTCACAAACCAGGTATACAAATAGGCAATGCTGATGCACTAAGTCGTTTATCATGCAACACGTCGCATGAGCTTAAGCCGGAACCCCGGGAAATTTTTTTCATCGAAGAACTGTCTTCGCCTGCACTAATCGCAACGGACATCGCGAAGCTCACCCAGCGTGATCCACAACTCAGCAGAGTCCTCAACTGGGTATGGAAGGGATGGCCTTCAAGATCTGAAGAAGGTTTCCAGGCCTACTTCGCCAAACGAAATGAACACACTGTTCATAAAAGCTGTCTGCTATGTGGCAACAGAGTAGTGGTTCCTAAACATGGGCAACAACGCGTCCTCGAGGAACTGCATCTGAGTCACCCTGGAATCGTACGAATGAAAGCTCTCGCTCGATCGCACGCTTAGTGGCCAAACATTGACTCAGACATCGAACGTTTCGTCGCGCAGTGCACTGCTTGTCAGACACAGCAGCAGGCACCATCGAAAACCCCAGTACATCCATGGGAGGTACCGCGAAATTCGTGGTCGCATCTGCACGTCGATTTTGCAGGTCCATTTCAAGGAGAACAGTTTCATACCGTCGAAGATGCTTACTCGAAATGTCTCGAGGTAAAGAGAATGACTTCAGCAACCGCTACAAGTACAATCAGAGTACTTCGGGCACTATTCGCTGCACATGGTCTCCCTGATTCCATCGCCTCCTATAATGGATCACAATTTAAGTCGGATGAATTTCAAACGTTCTACAACAACAACCTTATAAGGTCTCTCCTTATTTCCCCGTATCATCCCTCAAGTAACGGACAAGCAGAAAGGATGGTCCAGACGACGAAACGAGCACTTAACAAAATTGTACATGGAAGCTGGAACAAATGTTTAGCACGTTTTCTACTAACGGCCCATATCAGCCAATCGTCTGCAACTGGCGTCAGCCCAGCAGAACTGCTCATTGGTAGGAAGTTAAAAACATGCCTAGATCGCATGCACCCAGATTACGCTGCAGAAAAGCAACTGAAACAGGGCATTCAGGTTGCTGACTGTAAAAGAAAACGGATTTTACAGCCAAATGAACCGGTCTACATTAGAAGTTAAGATTCTACTTCTCAGTGGATTCCAGTAACAGTTACGAAGCCCACAGGCTCGGTTTCCTACGAAATCGCTACGCCTAAAAGAAAGACCGTTAAGCGTGTTGGATACTTGCACGTGAACGACCAGTCAACGTTGGGTAAAGCTTTAGTGACGGTTACAAGGTGCCAAAAAATACAAGGTTTGCAACGAAGTGCTCAACACGGGGCAAATAAAAGGAGGAGAGAAAGTTTCCTTTGACCGCGGGGACATATAGCACGTTTATCAGGTGCATCGGCTGCACTATGCCCTCAGGCAGTCGGTAGTGCAGCCATCCTACCCCTATGCCATCCTCCTGGAAAACCTGCTGCTTAGGCACCCGAAGCGTTTCGAAGAACGACTTATCGCTCGTCATATGGCTCGAGGCCCCTGAATTAATAAACCATTGACGCTTAGCTGCGGTACATGGGCTGTCCCTTATGCCAAAGGGACGTGCTTTGCTGCAGCGACGTTTTCTTCGTCGGACGCTGGCCTTCTTCCTTTTTCCTGTCTCTTGAAAGCCCTGCAATTGACCTTCAAATGACCGCGTTTCTTACAGCAGAAACACTTGCGGTCCTCCTTCCGTTGCAGCTCTTGTACTTTCCATTTCGCTGGGTTACCTACTTTTTCTTGCCGACAGGCGTATGCAAATCCGCCATTCTCTCTCCTTTTATTTGCCCCGTGTTGAACACTTCGTTGCTAACCTTTTATTTTTTGCACCTTGTAACCGTCATTAAAGCTTTACCCAACGTTGACTGGCCGTTCACATGCAAGTATCCAACAAAGCGGCATACAGACCAAGTTCAGAAGAGAATTACAGGCACACCGGTAAATGAAGCAGCACTAGAGTCGGTCACCTCGACTCAGACTAACGAAGACCCTATCGCTGCTCCAGAACCGAATATCACACCAAGATTCAAGCGCACGGTATCGCGTCCCAAACACTTAAAGGACTACGTGTGCTGGGAGAAGGAGTGCTAGTCATTGCACCAGAAAACCTCACAGCAGGAATTACGGTGCGACATCGTCATTGCTGCGCATGAGTGATGCAACATGCCACCTTTGACATGTACCCCTAGCTTACATGAAATTGTGATTGACACGACCTAGAAACGCTTCCTGTTTTCCTCATCATTACTCATATATATATATATATATATATATATATATATATATATATAAGCGAACAACTTGCATCACGGTTATTCTCCGTTCAGTAAAAACGTTTTATTCCCAAAACGTATTCAAATGCAAAGCTTTCGGACCAATCCTAGGTCCGTCATCAGTGCAATCATTCCTGTCAACTGCCCAGTCAGCCGATGGTCCTGCAAGTTTCTCCATTCGACCATCCGGGCTGGTGACGTCAGCCATCAGGTCTAACCTTCGACCCGTCAAGCGACTGCCACCCGCCCAGTCAGTCAATCAGAGGAGCAAGCGTCCTAACCGACCGACCGGGACAGTGACACAACACGAAAAAAGAAAATTTGTATATATATATATATATATATATATATATATATACATATATATATATATATATATATATATATACAATCCTGTGTTCAGTTTTATATATATATATATATATATACTGGCAGTCGACGAATTTTGGATTTATGCACTGATGACGGGTACGTGTGTTGTACCCGAAAGCTCTGCGTTTAGCGTTTTTTGGAAATAAACGCTTTAACGAACGGGTGGTTTACCGTCTTTGAGTATTGGTTTCGCATAAAAATGCATTTACCCCGTTGGATTATGAATAATTATACCTATATATATATATATATGATGTTGAGTTTTCACGGATTTTTCCTTTGCTTTGTACGTGGATGGATCTGTAAGTAAACTGACACGGTCTCCCTACCAACGGATGGATGAGAGTCGTTATTAGAAGACACGGTCAGAGAACAACGTACGGATTTTATCTCGAGTACTTCGGAACGCTCTAGTTCCGTCCTCAGCGAGAAAGAGGAGGAGGTTTTTGCAGTCAACATTGAAATTCTGTAAGACGCAAGCAAGCCATCGATATCTTCTTTGGATGTCAAGGCAAGTGGCTTCCCTAACCTGGGTTGTTTAGTCCGCTTGTCGCGAAGCACTTCAAAATATGAGACATCCTTGTCTGCTTTCTCCGGATGCTGCCTAGAAAGGTGGTCCAACATCCGTGAAGGTTTCATTGCCTCATTCGATAGCACTTTCTCGCAAATCAGACACATCGGTAAATGCCTGTTACCGTGCGAAGGAATGAAGCCATATTTCAAGTAATCCACGCTGTAGAGCCTGCATTTTCTTTTACGCTTTGACATGCCTTACCCTGCAAACCGATTTTTTCTTAGGAATGCCCCACTTTTGGAGTCGGGGTGCATTTAGCTAACCTCTTCAACTTCGCCTCTCCTCTAATCAATGCGAGAGCAGTTAAGCTTTCAAAAACCTGACGTTCGCTTTGGTGTGCGACCGCTTCTTTCGTTTTGGAATTGTATCCCCGTGGATTCTCTGTTAGCCCTTCTACAAGTTTAACAGCCGTAGTTGTTCAAGTACATAAGGGCATCTCACTTACTTAAAATGGCTGCATAGGCACAAGTCAACTCTCAGAATCAAAACTTCCCGAAGAGCAAGGAGCAAAAAATACACGGCTCCGAAAAGGTGGACGAACCGAGAAAGCGAAGCATTTTATAAACCAAGTGCAGACAGACATGCCAGCGCGAACCAATAAGATTCATTTCGATTTATACTTCTGCATAGAGCGCAGAAAAACTGCGATCTTTCCTTTGATCAGACCGCACAATCGCGAGTATCGGATAGCACAGTTGCCTGTCGGCTACGCGGCGCTGCACTATAATAAAAACTTTCGTCTGATATGTCAGAATTCAACGATCGACGAAAGATAAGCGCTTTAATTTCCATAACCAAACTACGCATCCCAATTCATGCCGAGAAGACTTTTTCATCTGCAAACAGTACTTGTGTTTGAAGTACTGGCGCATTCGCCTCGCGCAAACTGTGACACTGACGAGCGCCGCCGCATCACCCCTTCGGCCGTCGGTCCATCGCCCCTGTCGACCGTTCATCGCCCCCTGGACCTACCATCCCCCCCCCCCTTGGGAAACACTGTTCTAAATCATCAGTCGGCGCATTCATTGAACGCACGTCGGATAGTACTGCTTGAAAAATGGATTCTGCATCAGGTTCATTACAAGTCCATAAGTCAGCAGTCCTTGTCGGGTAGCAGGACAAGTTCATTACAAGTCAGTCAGTCCATTACAAGTCAATAAGTCCTTGTCGGGTAGCAGGACAACCTCGCAGGTGGGAGTAGCGCCTCAAAAACGTGTACCAAAGAGTCGGATTCGAGTCAATGCTTCGGTACTTGAACTACAGACGCGCGAATGGGAACAAGGCCACGAGCATAGCTTCGCAGGCAGTAGTAATGCACCACAATTCTTGGACAAAGACACTGCAAGCTGGATCAAATCTTTTCAAATTGGAGCATGACCTCGGAGTAATATAATAGCATAGAGTAATAAATGTGATGGTATTCCGGCTTTCCCGTTTTTGAATGGTACCTATAATAAAACTGCAAATGCCCTACCAGCGGATGGATGGGCGATTATCCGCTGGTAGGGCATTTGCAGTTTTATTACAGGTACCATCCAAAAACGGGAAAGCCGGAATACCATCACATTGAAAATATGAGATCCGTTACGAAACACCCGATATTCAAAGAGTCATAAATGGGAGTTATGCCTTGTAAATAGGAGCAAAACCCATAAAATGAGAGGGCGATATGTTTTTTAAATGTTTTTTAAATGGGGAAATCGATATGTTCTTTCGGGCCCAAATGTCCCTGGCGGCCAAATGGGAGTGGCCAAAGACCGTGATCAGGTCCCAAGCGAGCCTTGTATGGCGCAGTATTTCTCGAAATTGGGAAGAATACTTGTTGCGGAATGAAACTACGCACGGTTTTGCAAGCCAGAACCTGACAACTATGTTTTCTTACTGTAGAAAGTGGGCCCAAACGTATGCGGTGTATTAGGTGCGCAGCACGAGTAAAAGGCAACTTCATCGTTGTGAATTATTTTCGTTGGACGAATGCACTCGGTGCTTCCAACAATACTCTCGTCCAACTAAAGGTAAGACGTTGCGCATGAGCAGCTAAGAGAAAACTGGTTCGAAAGGTGGTACTGTGCTTGGCAAGGGTCTTGTTCTCCATTGCCCCAACCTCCTTACTGTATCGCCGCGTCTGATCACGCCCTTGTTTGATCAGTCGATGGACGGCACCATTAAAGACGCTTGACCTTCCACGCGCGTGTAGCATTACCAGCGTCCATTGTTTACACAATCGCGGATAAGCTGGCATGTCGCCAGGAAATGGTAGGCGCATTTCTGCAGCGAAAAAAAATTTTTAAATCGCATTTCGCTGTGCGATAATGCGCGGACAGTACGATACTTTGAACCTACTTTTTGATAACGAAACGGCTCATGCGTTTTGCCCGATGGATGGAACATTTTATTTCGGAACGCGTGGCGCTAAAACTTGCTGTTTTAGCGCCACGTGTTCCGAAATAATATGTTCGATCCACTTGTTTCTGGACACCGTAATCACAAAATGGGAAGAAACTTCCGCTACTCTTTATTCAATTATACATTGAAACCCGTTACGACAATCTTTTACATCATGTATTCTAAGATAGTGTGTAATCAGCTATGTAGCAACTTTATTGAATGTGCTGGCAGAGCTGGAGTTTCTGAAATATGCTTTTTTCATTCTATCTTGCCAGCGCAGGTCAACTCATATATTTCTTTTTTTAGTTTACTTGGGTTTTAAAAATGGGGTGTCTTTTAACTGGTCTTCTATGTTTCATGATGGAATGTACGGTTTGATCCCGTTGGAAGTCGAAAAACGTATCTGAAAGTATATCGGAAACAACGCCCTACCAGCGGATGGATGGCCAATTATTAGGGAAATGTCTCAGAACACTGTAACCGTTCCTTTCGGAACTACCTTGTTCCGTCTTCAGCGAATGATAATGTTACCGTTTTTGGCTTCTAACGGGAACAAGCCGTACATTCCATCATGAGCTTGGGTTTTAGTAGGATGGGTAAACCCTGTAGTCCATGGGGTGTGTACCAGACAAACGCAGTTTATAGTTAAGCAGCTATGCTGCAGTGGACATGTTGATCATACAGGTTACTTTAAATGTGAATTTATTGCATTGTTCTTACTGCTTTTATCGCTTCAGGCACAATCTCATCTGTTCTGTGAATAAGCCAGAATATTCAGTAAGCTGCGAATAGTGCATTCAGCGTATCTTGTTTATCGAATATGATTGCTTGTCCCTAAGTGGCAGAGCGAGTTTTTCCGTTTACTAGTCCACTGGAAAAAAGAAAACACCGAGTCAAGTCCGTACTTGGACGCCATTCAATGAACGCTAAGGTGCCAGAATTTCCGAAAGTTCTCGCTGTTCTGTCTTCATACTTATTTGCCATTCTTATCACGTCATTATCAGTCATCCTACAACAGTTATTCGGGCAAACTCTCATCTACTGACGTTTCTTAGACCGCTTGTTTGCGCTCGTTACAGTGGGCAGGCATGTAATCGCACAGCAGGCGTTCTGCGAACCGATGCATGAGTAGCTTATTAGAAAAATCTCGCACAATACTGAACGTGTGAACGTATTGCTCCCTTTTTCCGTCATCAGCGTCTGTGCCGCACGGTCACCTTCAGCGAATGCAGTGCATGGCTGTTAAAACCGTAATATTTATTACAGTATTTTCTACCGACCTTGTCTCTGCTCTCGTTTGTTGCTGCGATTCTCTATCGCCCCGTATTGATAGATAGGTCAGGTTCAACGCCGACGAAAATTTTTGTCAACAAAAATTGAGATTAAACTTGTGTACCTGATGTATTTACAGTACCAGTATTGAATAAAACTGTTTGACCAATCTTACTGTGAACATTGGAAACAACGGAAACAAACCGAATTTTCCACGTCTGGTTTCATATTAGTCAATCGGTGCCCTAAACCATCCGCTCACGACAACGTTCTTGAGATAGAAAATATAACGCGTAGACCTAAACGAATACGTTTTGGAAATGCGCGCCTGCTGTACAAGGTTGGTCATATTGGCTTGCTCATGTTCTGTCCTTGACTGGGATACGAGCAATGTAAGCACATGGCGACAACTTTGGCCTACACTTCTTCAACCACCCTTTGATTAACAGCGCTCTCAAGGGAACGATGGCGCTCCTTTGGCTCACCATCGGCCCTGAAACGTGTCCAGCCCCCCCCCCCAACTCCAAAGGAGAAATACTGATATATTAATTGAGCTGCTTCTCTCCCTGTTTGTTACAAAGGCGGAGTACTTTAAGTTTGGACGCATTTGTGTTTCATGCTGAAATGCTTGTCTTGTAATATTACACTTTCTATTGCTATCCTGTTTGCGCACTTTGGTGCAGTTCTCACTTCAGGGTTCCTTGACTTGCGCTTTGTTTTTTGAAGTTGCTGCTTACTACCAATTATTGCAATCCCTTTTTAGACTATAATGCAAATTATCAACTGCGTTATTGCAAGACATTTCTTTTTGAAGACTGGGTTCATTGCAACAGGAGAGTCGGTTGAGTTTATTGTTTTACGGATTCTTCCAGTTCTCATGCGTCTGAAAATGAACGAAACAACGGCCTACCACCGGATGGGTGGGCAGTTATTAGGTAAAAATTCAGAGCACAACACCTGCTTTTGCTCGGAGCTTTCGGAACAATCTAGTTCCGAGCAAAAGCAAGCGTTGTTCTGAACTTTAACCTAATAACTGCCCATCCATCCGGCGGTAGGGCGTTGTTTCCGTTAATTTTCAGACGCACGAGAACGGGAAGAATCCGTGAAAAGCAAACTCAAAATATCTCATTTCGAAAAGGAATTATTTTGCATTTGGTGCTTCCAAAATGTCGGTTTTCTTTAAGGGATCGCTTTCCATGATCTTCCAGTTTTTATAACACGGTTAATTCCGTTTCAGTGAAAATCTTTTATGTTCTTCCCATTAGCAAACCATTCGGATTTGTCTTCGATCCGTCATCAGTGCTAACTTATTTGTCAAGGTTATTTCTTATGCTAACTTATTTGCACGAGAAAACGTAAGGTATCTGTTCAAAAATTTATATTATCTATTTACTCAGTTTCGGTTTACAGCTTTTCTGACGACCTGCAATTTGCATATGAATGGTTAAGCCGATGTCCACGTGTGACTCCAATGGGTATAGACACTTTTCTCATTCCTTAACTGTTCTATTGTGGAAGAACTTTAAAATTGCGTCTCGTTCGAAGGTAAGTAACCCGTTGAAATTTTTTTCACTAATGTAATCTGATCGTAGGTGCTTCTTACAATTGAAATCTTAGTGCCTCTGTTCTTCTTCCTGGTGCTCTTCTGGATACGTAAAGAGACTGTGCCTGTCGATAGGCCAACATGTAATCCCTCACTTGTACTGTTTTAAACTGTTTTGTATGTATGAGTGGCTTCATTCTATGAGAAATAGGTTCAGCGTTTTCAATTAAAGAGCGACCGCTCATTAGACAGATATTGCTGATATTAAGAGCAAAATCGAGAATATTGTGTGCATCTGCATTTCATATGGCACTTTTGGAATAACTGTGCCTGTTCTGTCATTCCGGCAGATGTAAGTGGTACTGTTGGTACAACTAAATTATTTTGTGCATTATAAATGCAGGTGCGGGTAATGTTCTTGGTCGTATTGTGAGCGACTATTTTGTTCTTTTGACGAACATTCGTTGTAGTGAGGAGGATTGGACATGTGGTGAAAGGATTAAGCCTTTTACGTAGACGTTATTGTGCTGTTTCATATAAAAGTTCAATTCGCTGTGGTTGTGATTGCGTGATCTTTAGTCAAATTATAGGTAGTTACCTGCCAAAAGGAATGCCTAGCGCTGGGCTATTTCCTATGATTCAGACATATTTTTGTGGGTTGACTAATCCATGTATTCTGGCGGCACCTGATGATGAAAGTACCGGAGCGGGCAGGCAAAACTTGGCGTAATGTGATGACAAAACGGCTGAAACATAATTATGTTTTGTGCATTACAGTAGTTTCGAAAATTTGCTGGCTGCAGTTCGTCGCGACCTTCAGAATGAAGAGTTCTCTGGGAGCATAGCAATTGTTTTGAACAGCACTGCTGTTCTTATTGAAACATTGCTAGGTATGAAAAAGCGAAAAAGAGACTTTGAACCTGTGAAAGTTAAAAAGTATTGGAAAGCCACCGATCTGTACAATGAAACTGAAATTTCAACAAATCTTATGAGGGATTTGGAAAACTGTTTGTTAACACGGCGCTTCTTTGTGGATGCTATAGTACGATCGTTGAAAGTAAGTGTGTGTGTGTGTGTGTGTGTGTGTGTGTGTGTGTGTGTGTGTGTGTGTGTGTGTGTGTGTGTGTGTGTGTGTGTGTGTGTGTGTGTGTGTGTGTGTGTGTGTGTGTGTGTGTGTGTGTGTGTGTGTGTGTGTGTGTGCGTGCGTGTGTGCGTGCGTGCGTGCGTGCGTGCGTATATGCATGTGCGTAGTAAATTGGCAAGTATGTACAGACGTGATTTTCAGAATGAAAATTTTCGCGATGATTTTTGCAAGAGGTCGCTGTTCTTTGAATATGTGAAGTTTGCTGACGGCTCAGAACCAAAGGCGGCTGAATTTCAGAAAATTATGTGCACGTACTTTCCACTAGAGAAAGTTCTGAGCTATGAAAAATATCCATTTCAGGTAAGCGACAGGCTCGTTTGAATTTGTGGTCACTACTAGGCAATTTGTTTGTGTTAACGTTCTATTATGCGTTCTGATTTCAGTTTTCGCTTTCTATTAATCCTTCCTACAAATCGGTTTAAACGTGAAGTTTCACTTAGATTTGAACTGTACGCATTCGGCCTATTGTGATAGGAACGTTTCTCATCCTGTTTTATTAACGGCTGTACAGTCAGCAGCTCTTTTTCTCAGCACCGATGGGAGCAAATTCATTAGCTTGTAGCTTCTTATGATTGCAGGTTCATTAAAATGGGAAGTATGACGATAAAGTTTGAAATTTCGAGGTGAACTAATTTCGTTCCCAGCATTGGTCTTTGACAATCCTTTAGCAATCATAGCTTTCCTATAAAGCGAGACAATCAAACCGGTTTTGTATTTGCCATTCAGATTAAGTGTATTTATCATAGTAGATATTCGCAGTTGTTTAATCAAACTTGGCTGCTAAAACAAGCCTAGCATTTAGTCATGTTATGCATGCCGGTTGTTCTCATTTAGAAGCTAAGGAAACATTGTTGAAAATTAGGTTTCCAAGAACGGGATAAAAACTCATAGGTTTTCTCTGTAGACAAAATTATCACAGATTCCCCGTTTCATTGTAAAAACTTTTATTAAACTCTTTACAAAAGCGAAGCTTTCGGACCTCCACATGGTCCGTCTTCAGCGCTAACTGGTCACCACGCAGTCAGTCTTTGGTTCAGCAAGCTACTCTGCTCAACCAACCAGATGAGCGACATCCGCTATCAGGTCGAACCTTGACCCGTCCAGCATTTGGCGCCCATCCGGTCAGTCATGCAGAGGAGCGAGCATCCCCTCCGACCGACCGCGACGGTGACTAAACGAGAAATGACGAAGGCAAGCGCGAGTCCGTTGATCGTCGACGTCTCCTCTTTCTTTAAACCCAGCGGAGTTTAAAGTACTCCTACAAGATGTTTTCCAACTTCAAGCCATCTTCCAATCCTGCGCATTCTTCTGCCTTGGTCTTCCTCGGTGGCCCTGTGCAGCCCGGAATTCTTCGAAATAAATCTTTCTTTCGTAACGGGGTCCAATTTTCAATAGACAAAATTATCACAGATTCCCCGTTTCATTGTAAAAACTTTTATTAAACTCTTTACCAAAAGCGAAGCTTTCGGACCTCCACATGGTCCGTCTTCAGCGCTAACTGGTCACCACGCAGTCAGTCACCAGGAAGACCAAGGCAGAAGAATGCGCAGGATTGGAAGATGGCTTGAAGTTGGAAAACATCTTGTAGGAGTACTTTAAACTCCGCTGGGTTTAAAGAAAGAGGAGACGTCGACGATCAACGGACTCGCGCTTGCCTTCGTCATTTCTCGTTTAGTCACCGTCGCGGTCGGTCGAAGGGGATGCTCGCTCCTCTGCATGACTGATCGGATGGGCGTCAAATGCTGGACGGGTCAAGGTTCGACCTGATAGCGGATGTCGCTCATCTGGTTGGTTGAGCAGAGTAGCTTGCTGAACAAAAGACTGACTGCGTGGTGACCAGTTAGCGCTGAAGACGGACCATGTGGAGGTCCGAAAGCTTCGCTTTTGGTAAAGAGTTTAATAAAAGTTTTTACAATGAAACGGGGAATCTGTGATAATTTTGTCTATTGAAAATTGGACCCCGTTACGAAAGAAAGATTTATTTCGAGGTTTTCTCTGTATATGAAAACAGCGATTCCCCGTTTTTCTTTTGTGAAATTATAGCTGCAGAGCTGTTGAAAGTTACCTCTTCCGCCATCAGCACACTTTTCATTATTAGCGAGCTTATTCAGTTAACCACTAGATTCGGAGAAGATACCAAGAAAGACCGAATATTATAAATGACAACAAGTTGAAAATGGTGGAATGTGTCATTGTAAAATTTTACGAAGAGAGCACCGTTATTCAGTCAAGTTTCTATATTTCCAGTAGATTTCAGGGCTCTTTTGACCCCTCCTTCGACGGTTTAGAACAGTGATGCGCAAGGCTATGCCAGATATCGCCCCCTTATCCAGCTTCGAGGTTGCCCTTATCCAGCTTTATTTAGGATTGAAGTAGACGTTTGGTTTCATCATCAGCATGCCAAACTAGGCGGACCCGTGCGCAGTATCTTTCGGGCGCCAGCTAGACAGTGCGGAGCTTTTCACGCTTATTGCTTCAAAGCATTTATCCGGTTATTTCTCCCTTTTTTCAGGCGTTGGCATTGTTTGAAAACATTACAGGATATTCTGTAAATTTTAATCGTGCATTAGCGGTCGTGCGAATTGCAAAAGCTTTTAGAAAGGCATTGGTAAGTTCCTTGACTTTTGAATTTGATCTGCTTTATCTTGCTTGCAGAACGTTCTGGCTAATTCACACATTTGGCATTCTACAGTTAATTACATTGCAGCTCAAAGTCTACTTGCAGCGAGTAATAGCTCCACTACTAAGAGCTTTGACTCATTAAGCTTCCTACTTTGCGGTCAGCGTCTATTAGGTAAATGCTTGCGAGTTTCCTATGTTTACGTCTCTTTGCTCTAGATCATCGTTTGAATGGCTTGGATTTTTAAAATCAGCGGCAAAATTGCTCTTGCAGATAACAACGAAGAGTTTAGCGTTTTAGTGAGTGTAAATTCTTCACAGGTGTCAGTGTAATTCCAGTGTTGGCTATATATTAACGGTCTGAAAACTTGCTTCGAAGAAATGGTTTTTTTTTTTCATTGGCCATATGGTCAAGGAAATAGGGACCTTGAGTAAGGAATTAGTAGAATTATAAATCATTGTTTTATGTCTTATAATATTGTTCTTTTTTATTTGTTTTATGTCCTTGCATATTTAATTGATTTTTGGAATATTTAATCCATATTCGTCTTGCAATGCGAACGTCTTTGCAAGATGTTTAGTATTTTAGAGCATCTACTGTACCTGATGCAATTCCCATGCATTCTAGGAAATGTAGTTTATAATTTAATCATTATCAGCGGTTGCATGACTTCTTGTACCACGTTGCATTTTTTAACGCAAGATAACAATATGTATATGAGGCATCACATGTGTTATAAACGACGTTTCCGCCCGTGAAGGTATGAAAATTGTGCATAAGTTGAGATAATGATGAAAAATGTGGACTTCTTTGACAACAGAAGTTCGGATGCATATGTTTGTCTACAGCAGTGTTTCTCAAAGTTCAGTTGTCACTACTTACTCTTTTTCAAAGCTCTTGCAGTCGCTCGCCGCCCCAGTGAGCCCTGCTAATATGGAAAACTAGCGGGAAATGGACCAGCGGAAGTCTGCACGGAAAAAATGGCACGAAAAAGGTGCGATCAGAAGGTCATAGGCAGTAGAGAAGCAAGGTATCCCACCGGTTCTCTTGGCTCTCCCCACCTTCTCTCTGGTGCTTTCCCCTTTATACCACGACTTTCCGTGGGGAAGGGCTTGAATGGGCAGTAGCGTCCTCTAGCCGCTCATGGTGCACCCACTGCTCCTTTGGGCTTCATCGCATCCTCGAATCCGTAATTGCCCCGAGGGCAGTACCTTCCATTTGAGAAACATTGAGAAAGCCTGATTATCTTCAAAAATGCAGTTGATTGAAGTATTAATATTTTCTAGTTGATTAACAAGTTTGACGGGATTTATCTGACAGTTTTATTTTCATTTTCTATCCTTCATACGCTTACAAGAGGTTTAAGCATATAACACCGCATGTCTCATCCATTCTTTTGTATTCTTGTAATGGGCTTCGTCAATTACAAAGTTTCTGCTTCGCAAGAATTCCTGCTCGCATCTTTATGAACGACGCTTTTGGTCCTATTCCCGCCTGTCGTCAATGCGTTTGTCACGTCTGGTTGTTGGACTCGTAGTTTTTTCCGCTCGACCACCTGAGACTGTGACAGAATAACAAAAGTTTTGTGCTTAATTTTTCAAGCATGAAATAGTTATGCAACTCAATGACACCGAATGTGCACATTGATTGCAATCCAAGTAACTGAAAATTGGATGCCTTGTAACGGGTCTTCTGTTTGTCATGATGGAATGTACGGTTTGATCCCGTTGGAAGTCGAAAACGTGTCTGAAAGTATATCGAAAAGAACGCCCTACCGGCGAATGGATGGGCAGTTATTAGGGAAATATGTCAGAACACTGTAACCTTCGTAGCTTTCGGAACTACCTTGTTCCGTCTTCACCGAATGTTAATGCATTTCCCCTAATCCAAGTAACTAATGTAATTCTGACATTTACGGAATGAATTCATTGCTAAACTTTCCGCTTTTACACGAAATACATGATTGCCGTTTTTGTTTCTACAAATATGGAACTTTTGTACTTTGGTTTTATTTCGACTAATTAGTTTTCGGCATCTTCAATTGGGAATCGTTGTTGTTAGATCATTTGCAGAGATAGTGAAGAAATCAAATGAATGCCGAACTCTGTGTGAAAACTTCTGTGATGTTATTTTTAGGATTAGATGACGTTTTGAAAAAGCGAAGTCAAATGGAACGATTGCGCGAATTGTTCATCCGTTCAGGTGGGCGCATTGAAAAAAAGCGAAAAAGCTTACTTGTTCAGGAAGGTGACCGCATTGTTGTGAACAAAACTGGAATCAACATGAATAATGACGATAGCTTTATCTGTAGGGCATTTTCCCATGAAACTGCAGGTAATGTGAAATTTTTATTGGGCGTTCGGTCGTTCAGGAATTCTGTTCTGTCAGACGAAGAATGTTGGGAGTGGTTACAGTCGTTTCGACTTCCGAATAAGTTAACAACACAGCTGTTCACATTGTTTCGAGGTTTTATACTGATTTCCCCTTCGAATCCCGTTTTGAAGAAGATAGTAAATAGGGTAGATGAATAAAAGTTATTAATGCACATTCCACCATAGTTCCCACTTTATTTCAGTGGAATGAGCGACTTCATCACGTGGAAGCTGTTCGCAGTTTGTTGATATATTGGTACGAAAATGTGAAAAATTATTCTATTGACTTTGAACGAAGTAAGCTGAATGAAGGACTGAAAGTAAGTTCTCATATAAGGGCAATGAGGGGTCACTGTGTTGCACTTAGGTCCTGGCGCGGATATACCTTTCAGCTGACAGCGCATTGAACATTACTTCATTCCTTTCCTTTGGCCATTTTTATCACCACGTTTTTGCAAACATAGCGTCAGCGAGTTGGAAGACGTTTTCAGATGACCATGTCGCGAAAAGCCTATTGCATGGTTATAATTTATTACGCGTAAGATGTGAGTTTGTTTCTTTACTGTGTACCTTTATTTACTTTCAGTGCTTTCGATCTGCTCGTATCCACTATGTAAAAACGGAAAGAGAGATGGAAGAGGCAGCTTCATGCCTCTCAGAATTCCGGTTGTTTTTCTCTGGAATTGTCTTTAGTCAATTAAACAGAACTTCAGTGACTTTACCGAGCTCTGTAGAATACAAGATAAGAATGGCTGATTATTTGGTGGACGACACATCGCAAATTACAGACAGGTACTTGGTAATGGTAGTAGGATTAATTTGTTCATTTGTTTGCTGTAGGTTCTGGAATCCAAGACCACGTGATCAGCCGTTCGTTGACTTAAAATACGTATACTTCGGGTTTTCAATTCTTCAAGATTTGCTAGATGAAGAAATTCTCCATCTGCTTGCGAATAATAACGCAAGTGCTGGCATATATGTGCAGCAGTTTCCAAGCAGTTGCCATAGCCTTGATTTGTAAGTACTATTACGCGCTTGCGCATTAACGGCATACTATAATGCTGTTAGGTTTTGGAAATTAATTGAAAGAACATTGCCGATGTTTATGATTCTATCTTGGATATTCAGCGTTGCTATGATTCTAAAATGTCTAGTGTTGGAGAAAGAGTTGAAACTCAAAGAATTCATGAAAACTATGGGGGTTGGACATTTTGCAAACTCATTGGCTTGGTTTGTTCACTTTTTCACTTTGCTGATGACTTCTGCTGTAATAATTATTTTGGTGCTCAAGGTGAGGCTGCATGTTTATACGTTTAATTGAATTGACCTTCGACTTTTGTCTTCAGTACGGAAGAATTCTTCCTCATGTTGATTTTATATTCTTGGTTTGTTTTTTTACTTTATACGCATGTGCTATTATTTCTCTGTGTTTTTTTATATCTCGTTTTTTCAACAAAGCCAGTCAGGCAGCTATTGGTGGAACTATATGCTATTTTGTCCTTTTCCTTCCTTATCCTGCGATGCTTCCGTACTTTTCGGATCTGACGAACTCTCAGCTATATCTCTCAGTAAGTATTCTGCTTTATGGATGGCTTTTCTTTCCTTGTTACGGTTGGCTACATACCGATTTCTGCGTGTCTATTGTGTGCTACTTTAGTGTATACTACCCCAGGTAGCCTTTGGCTGGGGTTGCACAATTATTTCATGGTTTGAGAAGTCTGGTCGTAGCTTGCATTGGTATGAAATGTTTGCAAATGGTTTGGCAGGAGACCATTTTGGCATTGCTGATGTGTCACTCATGCTACTCTTGGACGCTGCCATTTATGCAATGCTCCCATGGTGCTTCAAATCAATTTGTCAGTGTAATTTTTATTAGTAGAATTGTTAACGTAAAAGCTGTTGCATTGTTAGGGACTCAGTCGATCCGAAAGGGCAGGAACTATGTTCTTTGTTTTCCTTACTGTTTTAAAAGAACTGACAAACGTGAACTGATAAATGGTAGGAATTCGTTGTGCTTACAAGTTTCGTCAACTTTTGATTTAGGCACTCATCCACAAGAATGTTCTGAAGCAGTAAATTACGAACAGTTAGACTTGGCCGTCGGTATTAGCGTTATTAATCTAACGAAAATATTCGATGATGGAGGAAATGGGAAAAAACATGCCGTCGATCATCTAAACGTCGAGTTTTACGATGGACAGATTGCTTGCCTATTGGGACCCAACGGCGCTGGCAAGACAACAATGATGCAAGTCTTCGTTTACGTTTCGAGAGTTATTCGCTGTACTGTTAAGGTCAATTTTATGCGGCTTGCTTCCACCGTCGGATGGTTCCGTTTTAATGGATGACCAGCAGGTTGTGACATGTTCAAGTACAGTGAATCGATCTATAGGATATTGTCCGCAGTACAATGTACTCTTCAATGAGTAAGTGGAATTTACGGAACTTAATTTGTTTTGCATGATTCTTGCGTTTATTCGACCGCCATTTCATTTTTTATTTAAGCCAGTTGTGATTTGAATGTGATAAATTGTTTTTGCGTTCGCTATAAGCATTACATGTTCCTTGCATGTTGTCTTAACGATATGGTTGATGTCCACATTGTAAAGTTTCATTAAACTGTGCGTAAAGCGGACTAATAGCCATTATAGAGGTGACGTTCACTTCTAATACGAACGTTTGCTGGGCTTGTCATTTGCTGTCGCAGTCATATATCGGAGTAGTCGCCTGCCTGTATGAGAGAAATGTTCTGCAGGTCTCAGGAACAACGCTGCATACTCGGCTCATTTGTTCTCGGAAACTCATCGGTCAACTTTTCCTTCCTTTAACTACCTTTAAACCAGTGATTCCCAACGTGGGCCCTGGGACCCCCTTGGGGACCCCGGAGAGGCGCAGGGGAGCCCTGGAAGGCGTGGGGGCCCTGAGGGGGTCTTGGAAAGTGAAAGGGTTCCTGGATGAGCCCTGACAAGATTGAAGGCACTCTGGTGTGGTAATCACAGGTGGTACAATGAGGTCACCCTTAAAAAGCGCAAAAACCTGTAGGGAATCTAATAAGAGAATAAGGGTGGCGCTAAACAGTTGGTGGGGGGGGGGCAGGATGGTTATCAGCAATGAAAGGGGTCCCTGACTCCAAAAAGTTTGGGAACCACTGATTTAAACCTGAGAACAAACCTGAAGTGTGGTACACGGTAATCCCCGTTTCTGGTGAAACGTTTTTATTGTGCAGAGCTTTCGAGCACGATCTTGCGCCCGTCATCAGTGCAAGGTTAGTGACCACCGTCCAGGTTGGTCAGTCGGTCTTCAGGCACTCCTGCTCAGCCGACTTAGGCAGGTGCTACATCAGTTGGGTCCTATCTGAGACCGCGTCGACTTCGCAACCCGCCCTAGTCAGCCGTGTAGAAGCACGATCTTCCCAACCGACCGCCCCGGACAGTGCCAGAACAGTAAAAGAAACTTTTTTTTTTACTGTTCTGGCACTGTCCGGGGCGGTCGGTTGGGAAGATCGTGCTTCTACACGGCTGACTAGGGCGGGTTGCGAAGTCGACGCGGTCTCAGATAGGACCCAACTGATGTAGCACCTGCCTAAGTCGGCTGAGCAGGAGTGCCTGAAGACCGACTGACCAACCTGGACGGTGATCACTAACCTTGCACTGATGACGGGCGCAAGATCGTGCCCGAAAGCTCTGCACAATAAAAACGCTTCACCAGAAACGGGGATTACCGTGTACCACACTTCAAGATTTGAAAGATACCCCGTGCAAAGAAGAAGTGAATGAGAACAAACCTGTAAAAATTTTCTTTTTATTTACAGAAATGATTGCACTGATGACGGACCTAGGATTTTGTCCGAAAGCTTTGCACTTGAATACGTTTTGGGAATAAAACGCTTTTACTGAACGGGGAATAACCGTGATGCAAGTTGTTCGCTTATAAGAACAAACCTTACATTTAGGTTTCAGCTTGGGTAAGGGCACAAAAAGACATGGTTATCGCATAGTGCACGCTAGCGGCGGAGCTGGCAAGTCTGCAAACTTCGTGATGAACAATTGTTCTAATAGAAGGAACTAAAAATACCATGAAGAAAAACTTCGAATAGGATGAATACGAATCCTGTCGCAAATGATGGCTTTGCGTCATTTTGCTGTTAAGATGAGGCAGGAGAAGTTTCGAAAGCGTCGGTTGCGCGTAGTATAGACATAAATAATGTGAAGTCGTTTTATAGGCATAATGTTTGATTATAACCTTGCGAAACATTCAATTTTCAAAGGTGGAAATCGGATATGTTTTGTTGTGCTTAGTTGTTCAATTCTAATTTACGAAACGTCGACTGAATGTTCTGTTTTAGATTGACAGTGAAGGAGCATTTGTACTTCTATGCAAGCTTAAGAGGCGTCGACAGTAGCATTATGGACGACCATGTTGAAAAGATTTTGCACGAGACGTGCCTCAGGAATAAAGCCAATGTGTTGGCTTCGACCCTATCTGGTAGATCGTTGATGTTAATTTTTATGTTTTCCCGTTTGTTGTTAAGGCGGTATGAAGCGGAGATTATCAATTGCGATAGCATTCATCGGTATGACAAAAGTTATTCTTTTGGATGAACCGACAGCAAATGTTGATCCACAGTCAAGAAGAAGAATTTGGGATTTGCTTCTGAAGTGTAAAATGAGTATACCGTCTGCGCATTTCTACTTATTGTCTTTTATGAGAAAACCTCTTAGGCCGAACAATTCTTTTCTCTACCCATTATTTTGATGAAGCCGAAATACTAAGCGATCGAATTGCAGTAATTGTCGACGGGCGGTTAAAATGTTGCGGTTCTTCGTTGTTTCTAAAAGCCGTTTATCGCGCCGGATACAATCTGGTACTGCAAATGGCAACCGCACGTGGTTCTTCTCCAGAGCATGTTACTGCTTCAACGGAAAAGATTACCAGTTTCGTAACAGCGTACATGCCAGAAGCAATAATAGTCAGAGTTTCATCAAGCGAAATACAATTTAAACTCCCAGGAAAAGTGCTTGAAGAAATGCAGCCATTAGTAGTCGCCATTGGTTCCCACATGAAAGAGTTAAATTGTTTAGGATACGGGTTGTCAGAATGTAATCTTGAAACGGTAGGCGAAAAGTACGTTATCATAGTCACTCTTTTAGTTTTGAAAATTGTAGATATTTTACCAGGAAACAGAAATGGGCAGTTCGCCAGCGTTCAGAGAAAGTCAGGATCGTCGTCAGCAGAGGCGTGCAGGTATGCTAGAAACAATAGATTGGAATGCATCTTATTGATGACCACATAGCTGAAACTTTTACTTGTAGCATTGTTAAACAAATGTGTATAAATGGTGTTGACTCTTAAACGTTGGTACACAGTTTCATGGAACGCTGATTCTTGTATTTATAGTTCCTCACGGATGTTTTCTTGTTCATCGTAGCTTTTGTACGTGTAAACAATTTAAAAAACGGCATGAATTTTTTGCATGAATAAAAGCTGCGACGCTAAGCGTAAAAGTTTTCCAGAAGAATTACAAGAATAAAGATCGTCCCGTTATAAGAATGGTTTTTAGAGAATGCTAATTCTTTCCACTTTGGATGTTATCATAGAAAAAGTGCTTTTGATTCTATTAATACCGTTTTTACGTTGCTTAAAATTTGCACGAATTATTCATGTTGACAGATGTATTATAGTTTTGTGTTGAGATTTGCTATCAGACATATGTTAATGTTAACGTTTCCAAATTTCTTATGCAACCAAATACTGTGCGGATTTTTGAGTTGTGATCTTGCACTATTGAACATACTAATCTGGGTGTAGCCATTACAGGTGGAATGTCGGTTGGCAGTGAAAGCTGCGTACGCTTTAAGAGACTCCCCCTTCTGCAGCGGCCATTCGATGAACAGAAACGGATTTCTCCTCGTGGACGTGTTTGGACGCAAATTTGCTGTTTTGTTGAACAGCGGAAGTTGAGCTGCATTAGGGATTGGAGAATACTCGTTTTTTATGTAAAAATATTGGCACGCGATGTCTCTCACCCGTACATAGCTTTTCAGATTATTCTGCCAGTACTTCTTGTAATCCTGGCGTTGGCTTTACGTTACTTAAAATTTTCCACTTATGAAAAAGAATATAAGCAATTATCTCTTGGCCCATCACTTTACGGAAACACAACGGAATCCTTTTTCAGGTAATTTCAATAGGCTTTTACTGATTTCACAATAGCCAAGCTTCGCAAGACTGCTGTTTTTAAGGCTTATAGTTGTGTTGTCTACACGTTACTGTTTAATCATTTTTACATTCAAAGCCAACACAGCGCTATTATTAACAGTAACAAAAGCAACGTTTACTACAACTGCAATCATAAACGTCGTCTTCGAAATGCTTATTCTGTTAGTCCTAATAAAGTTTACTTTTAGTAACTGCTAATAGTGTCGAAAATGCAAATTTCATTCAACTGCACACAGACCTCTTAATTTGACCATTTTGTTTAATTTGTAGCCTTCCAAGGTCGTCTTTAAACTGGTCAAGCGAATCTGGTCTAAAGAGCTATGTAGAGAATATGATTCTGTACGGCTTGGGAAAGAATTGTTATCAAGATGACATTGACAGGTAAAATATGTGGCGAACTTTAGTATTATGCCCTTATGACGACATTCCAGGAGCTCTGCATTGTTGTGTCATAACATAACCGAATGGAGTTATGAAAAGCCAAGCATGGCCTTGCCCACTCGTGCTTTAACGTGCCAATGTGATTCTGGAAACTTCTTTCCATGTGATAAGAATGACTATCCACATATGCCTGAACGTTACAATTGTTCGAATGGCATTGTTATGTCAGACTTAACATACGTAAACATAACCAGCTGGCTCTTAATGACTGAAAGATTATTCAGCGGTAAAAGGTCAGCACTAATATATTGCTTCATTCTTGCGTACACTGACGTTAGGTTTTTAAGTTTCTATCTATGTGTGTGCTGTTAGTTTACTCGTATGGTTTTCACTTTCTCCTCTTCTGTTTGCGTGTGGAGCTCTGCAGCTTGATGAGCAGTTGTGTAGTATTACCTGATTCTTTACTTAAGGTACGGAGGCTTTTCCGTTGCAACTCCATCTGAACCTTTCGTCGAGTTGAATTCAAGTAGTCTGAATGTTTCATTGAAACTGCTCTATGGTGCATTCTCATCTTTTCTTGAAAATATGGCAGTTGACATGAAATTGTTCCATCCTTACGAAGTACCATCTTTTAACCTTGCGACAATGCAAAACATGATAGCCGACATGAATCCCAAAGAGAATTATAAGGTACGCACATTAAGTTTAGAATTTGACAGGTCTCGCTATCTTTCAGATTTGGTTTAACAACCAAGGCTGGGCTGCTTTACCCTCATATACGATGGCATTTTCGAATGCTCGTTTGCGTGCCCTTCTGCCTGCTGATAGCAACCAACGCAGTTTTGGTATCAGCGTAATCAATCATCCAATGCCACAGACTTCGGAGAAAATTCGTGAAAAGTGAATGAACTTTATCTCTGCGCAATGTTTTGAAGATTTGGCTTCTGTATGAGAGATATACTGTATTTTTTATGATATCCATTCAATGAGATTCATTTTCTATTGCTAACGTGAGCATGTTGTTAAAGGTGAGCTATACTTCATTTTTAGGTACATTTTTGTTCTATGATATGATGGTGATGGTACGACTGACACCGTTGAAAAGAATTTATTTGACAAAGGGATTACCGTAGCTTTCGGGACTTACCGCGTCCCGTCTTCAGCGGCTAGTAACTGAAAGCGATAATGTGACATAGAACATGGTAAGGAAGGGGTAGTCTTAAACCAGGAAGTATAATACGTTTAAAGTACGCTTTCAACTCTTTGGATACTTTATGTATGCCCGGACCTTGAGATATCACAAATACCTTGCTCTCGAATGATGGTGGTCCAAATATCACTAATATCAATCCAAATGTCTCGGTTAATTGTCTTATTGTGTTTTATAAATATAGCTTCTTTGATTTTCCTTATGTCAAATTGTTTCTCATAGCAAAGAACACTTGTTTCAAGTGTACCTTAGCAGTGGGCCGCATGTTCCACTATTGCGGAAGACTTAATTGCATTTTCCATTATCTTGATGGGATCCAACGTTTGTGGGCGGCCCCTTTGTCTGTGCAAAGTTCCATCCAATCTCGCTTTAGCGTTTTCGTAACGGATGACATTTGCCATATGTTCATTGAACCTGTGGCTTAGTGTATTACCTGTCTCACCAATGTATGATGCGAAGCAATTGAATTTAATTTCATAAACAACACCTTCTTTTTCGATGTCCGGCACTCTGGCCTTATGATTTCTGAGCAGTGATCTCAAGTTTTTCGAGCCAGTGAAATATAAACTTTAAACTTCAGTCTTTTGCTAATCTTGAGAACGTTTTCGGCTAAGCCTCTATAATAAGGCAACACAAGAGTCGTGTTCATTTCTGATGTCACTTTTTCGCTATTTGTGTAATTGAGTCTCCGGTTTACAGCAGACGCAATGAGATTCGCAGGGTAGCCATTCGCAGTCAGACTTCTCGTAATGTGCCTTATTTCTGATTGCCACGTACCGTCACAGTTCCCCGTTCCATCGTAAAACTTTTATTAAACGCTCACAAAATGGCAGAGCTTTCGGTGTTTTACGATGGAACGGGGAACTGTGACGGTACCTGGTAATCAGAAATAAGGCACATTACGAGAAGTCTGACTGCGAATGGTTACCCTGCGAATCTCATTGCGTCTGCTGTAAACCGGAGACTCAATTACACAAATAGCGAAAAAGTGACATCAGAAATGAACACGACTCTTGTGTTGCCTTATTATAGAGGCTTAGCCGAAAACGTTCTCAAGATTAGCAAAATACTGAAGTTGAAAGTTTATTTCATTGGCTCGAGGAACTTGAGATCATTGCTCAGAAATGATAAGGCCGGAGTGCCGGACATCGAAAAAGAAGGTGTTGTTTATGAAATTAAATGCAATTGCTTCGCATCATACATTGGTGAGACAGGTAATACACTAAGCCACAGGTTCAATGAACATATGGCAAATGTCATCCGTTACGAAAACGCTAAAGCGAGATTGGATGGAACTTTGCACGGACAAAGGGGCCGCCCACAAACGTTGGTTCCCATCAAGATAATGGAAAATGCAATTAAGTCTTCCGCAATAGTGGAACATGCGGCCCACTGCTAAGGTACACTTGAAACAAGTGTTCTTTGCTATGAGAAACAATTTGACATAAGGAAAATCAAAGAAGCTATATTTATAAAACACAATAAGACAATTAACCGAGACATTTGGATTGATATTAGTGATATTTGGACCACCATCATTCGAGAGAAAGGTATTTGTGATATCTCAAGGTCCGGGCATACATCAAGTATCCAAAGAGTTGAAAACGTACTTTAAACGTATTATACTTCCTGGTTTAAGACCACCCCTTCCTTCCCATGTTCTGTGTCACATTATCGCTTTCAGTTACTAGCCGCTGAAGACGGGACGCGGTAAGTCCCGAAAGATACGGTATTCCCTTTGCCAAATAAATTCTTTTCAACGGTGTCAGTCGTACCACTACCATCTTATCATGTTTAATTACACCATTACTAAATTGAAAACTGGATGCATCGTAACGGGTCGTTGAGATGACATTTGTGTGTTGCACACGGTTTTTCCCGTTGGTATTGTTTCAGTGTATCTGCAATTAACCAAAGAACCTCACCAGTCAACGATGGGTTAGTTTATTGGTAAAAGTTGCGAGAACACTGTAACGTACGAATCGAAGCTTTCGGGACGCTCTAGTCCCGTCGTCAGCGAAAAGGAGCTCTAGCTCCTTTTCGCTGACGACGGGACTTACATTTTTGTTCTACGATTAAGTCAAAATGAATTAAGTTCTTATTACGGTCACCGTTTTATTGTGCTATTATGTTTAGGGATACTGTCGCATTTGAAATCGCTTTGTGCTTGGCCGTGCTATTTTCACTTTGCTCATGCACTGCCGGCGTTTGCATGTCAGTCGTTGAAGAGAAGTCATCTGGCGTGCAGCAGCTCTTGTTTATCTCAGGATTGCGCCGTTGGCTCTATTGGATTTTCAGCTTGTTTTTCGACTTGGTACAAAGTGACTCTCAATAGTTAGTTTTACGATTAATACATTCAGCTTCTTTAAGCTTCTTTATGTGGTAGCTGTTGCCTCAATTATTGTTGCATTGATTGTTTTTGAAGAGCAGCAATATGTGGGCAGTTGGAGTTCAACATTGGCAATTATGATCTTGTTCTTCATGTTTGGGTAAAAATTGTAAACGCCAGTCTTGTGGGCAATGATTACGACTTGCAGCCTGTCTTCTATTCCTTCAGTTTACGTATTCTCGAAACTCTTCGAATCAACTGCCGTTGCATTCATGGTATGTGCACTAGGTGGATTTTTCATCGGTTCCACTTCTTATTCATTGGCGACTGCATTTGAATTGCTTAGTGAGGATAATCAGGTGAATGATGCTTTCTTCATTTTATAAATCTCATTTCTTAACGTAACAGGAATTGCGTATTGTAAGCATCATAATGAAGAATACTTTCCAATTTCTTCCTCAATATTCTCTTATTTATGGATGGAATGAGGTCAGAACATTTACAGTTCCCGTGAATTCCCAACGGAAGCAGTAGGTAATCCTCATTTTTAGTTCATCAGCAACGACAATGGTTTTCGTTATTTTTCAGATAACTGTTTACTCGACTGGGATGTCCTAGGAAAACCAATAGTTATTATGCTTATCGAAGGTGCTATTTCAGTGCTACTTTTATTAATCATCGAATATCGCGGAGATTGGGATGGAATCAGGTATTGTCGTCTTTGTTTCATAACGCTAATGCTGGTGCTTCTTTTGTTTAAATGGTTTGGCTGTAGTTGGGTGGAGATAACTAATTATTCATTCATTACTGGTTCTTTTGCGTCTATTGGATACCCATTAACGTAAGCAAAACTGAGTTACTTTTACTCAGGCCATTCTTCAACAAACTGACTAGACCAGAGGATTTCTCACATGAAGAGAATGTCGATGCACCAACAGAGAAAGCAAATGTACTTCCTAAGTCAGAAAAAGAAGAACAAGAAGCGATTGCTTTAAAAGTGGTCAATTTAACGAAGGTGACAAAGTGTCTTTGTTAGTTTCGACTTTTTTGACTCTATATACGATTTAGTTGAACGCTAATGTAAGCACTTTGCCCATTTAGGATTACTTCAGCTGGTTTAATAAAGCAACAGCTGCAGCAGTTGACAACGTATGTTTTGAATTGCGACGAGGAGAATGTCTTGGTCTTCTTGGTCAGAATGGAGCCGGAAAAACTACAATCTTTAAAATGATTACTGGCGAACTGAAGAAATCAGCGGGCAACGTATTTCTTCATTTGAAAAAGTAAGCTGTTCCTTGTAAGCTGCTTGAATGAGAAAAGTTGATACCGGACTAGGATTTTTGCATCGTTAGGGAGTCCTCCTTTATTTGCCAGCAGCCAATTATTTTTAAGTAGTGTGCGAATAGCTGTGTGACTGATGGACGATTGATTGCTGATAATTTAAAGAACACCTTTGTCTGTGTCTTAAGATGAACTAGAAAATCATTTGGCCCACAGGCCACTGTTGGGAAAAGTTGCATGTTCCCACTTAATATGGACGTGTTGCTTGAAAAGTTCACTTTACTATACTTTGTAATAGAAGAAGGACAGTGTCATTTGTACCGCAGCTTGCTTGCTGAATGCCGAATTCCGTGCGCAAGAAAACTATCCTAACGGACGCGCGTGTATTCGTTTGCTTTTTCTTACCTAGTTAACCAATTTGTCTTTAGAGTTCTAACATTTTCAATCCATTGCATCTTTAGTTATTTCTTTGACAGTACAGTGGAACCTCTATAAGTTGACCACTCAAGGGCGTTAAGAAATTGGTCAACATATAGAGGTAGTCAACATACAGAGGTACCCCTTGAATTAAGTTAGTGTTTCTCAAGCTCAGAACCCCCTGGGACCCCCGTGAGAAGTTTCAGACCGTTTGGGTCCCCCTACACTGGTTGGTCAGTTGGTCAGTTTCTCGTGCGCTGATTGGCTGGAATTGTAGAGCGCAGGAGCGGTTAGATTCAGTGATTACCATCAGATATTGTCCCTCCGCTCCTATTACGGTGAAATTTATACCGCTCTCTGTCATATCTATGCTAACTACAATACATCCAGTCAGTGTGAGCGGAAACGGATAGGTTCAGTGAGACCGGCAAGAAAGTCTGTATGGAAGCATGCCAATTTATTTGGTGAATCAGTTTTTGTACAATGTCAACGAGAGATACTCGGCTGACACAGTTGCGAGCAGACTAACTTATCAATGTTCGGCAACATGGAGGTAACGCGCAAGCGCAGGTCACCCCGCTTCACTAACTGCATCCGGTTACGCTTCTTCGTCATGAGGTCTGTGACCACACTAAATGCGCGTTCCACTAGCGATGATGAAGGAAAACAGATGAGCCATCTTTTCACCACGGCCCTCACATTAGGATACAGGTTACACAACTCAGTCACGAAGAACCAGCAAGTTATAGCGCGGCAGGGAATAACATACTATTTATGGAACCTACTAATGCTGCTGAATTGTAAAACAGATGGAAATACAGCGCTTTCTCAGAAAGCAGCAAGCACAACTTGCATCCTGAAGTAAACCATCTGCTTCACGTGCAGTCATTGTCAACATAAAGAGAAAAAGTGTACGCCGCTATTCTCGACGATGTGATGCTTATCTCGCCGATCAATGCTTCCACTGAAGCACAACGACTTAAGCAGTGTTTCCTAAGCTCGCGATCGCATTCGCGATCTTGGTTAGCTTCGCATGCGCAGACTGCTCGAAATGGTTGAGCGGAGGGGTTGCCAGCACTTCCCGATGCAACTACGGTGGCGTCTGCAGCCGAGTTGCAACCATTTCAGTCAATGATGACTAAGGGGTGCCATGTAACCCCCACATGGACCCCTTGGCGATTTGGGACCCCCTGGGGACCCCCAGTGGTCCCATGTGACCCCCTTGAGAATCACTAAATTAAGTCGTAAACACGCCATAACTCCTTCCAAGCACTTTACTGAAGATGGAACGTAGTAATCTATATGAAGAAACAGTACGAAAGTAAAAGATTGAAAACTGAATTAGTATTAAGACAATGAACATAAAATAGTGGTAAAAGAGCGTTACAATCAGTGCATTTTATGGCCCGATCGTTGCACGTGTAAAGAAAGTCTATCGTTTTCTGCTTTGCTTTCTTCCTGCACACATATGTGGTGAAAGCAAATTCAGCGTTAACTATTGCATAGACATATCAGCAGCAAATAACTTCAGCTGATGTAGTGAATGGCGTACGTCGTCGTCTGTTAGTGTCTTTTCGACTTCTGTATCGCTATCGTTTTCTTCTTCTAAATCAGGCAAGCGCTCATGAATTATCAAGAGGGCAAGTGCTGCTTTAGCCAATCTGTGAAGTTGGCACAAATGCGAATGGTGGCAACAGGTGCGCGCTGCAATGACAGAAGCAGTCATGATATATACGCGCACATTGATAACGCAAGCTAATGATTTCCACACGTTAATGATTTCTGCTCCACTTGTTGCAATGATGACGACACATGCTCATACGTGGGAACACGCACACAAGTCATGACGCATGCGCACACACTTATAACACAAGCAAGCTTCAGTTTGTAATGTCCTCGGCATTTTGCTGGTCCACTTAAGCAGGTAAAAACATGTATTAATAGTAGTTGATAGGCAGTGTCTCAGCCATGGTGGTCAAGGTACAACATACGGAGGTGGTCAACATATAGAGGTAGCTCTCCTATGCTTCATAATGTCGGGCCAGCAAGCCAAAAATGTGCGGTCAACATATAGACGATGGTCAACATATAGAGGTGGTCAACTTTGGAGGTTCCACTGTAATTTCAACGCTAAGGGCGGAGCAAGATGAGTTTTGAAGTTTCCAGGAGAGAAAAATGTAATTCTCAACAGCAAACAGTAGGTCCACTCTGGAAGATAAATTTATTATATTTTTGTACATTATTTTTTACACGTCTTGCAGAACCACAGTTCTAAAATATTTTTATTCTCTGATGTCTGCGCTTTTACGATGAATTGTCATGTTTTCTAATGACCTCGCTATGGTGTTTAGATTACCAATCATTGACTGTTAAGAATAGGGCTGTACCTTGGCTATGGTTGTTGCATTCTGTGCTGATTGTAAAAATGTGGCATCTTGATCTTGGCGTGCGGCTTGCAGAAATTCCTCAATTTTTGAAGTTATACTGAATCATTGCCCTACAAAAGGATAAGCGGACAGTTATTACGGAAACGATGGAGCGCTACAGCTGATCTACGTGGCTTATGGAACAACATGCCTGCATTGGTTCCGAATGCTACGAAAGCCAGCTATTGTGCTCTGTCTTTTCCCAGTAATTGCATATCAATCCATTAGCCTGGCGTTGTTTCGATATAGGTTTATCACTGAAGAATTTCAAGGGATACAAGCCGTACACCAAGATCAAGGTGTCACATTGAAAACCCGGAACAGGATGTGCCATATTAGCGTAACAGTATGCCAGAAATGTGAACAAATACTGCTAAAGATCGGTTTCTTAGGATGGGTTTGGGACATCACTATTATGATTCGAACTGCTGAAATGGCTGTTGGATTTTCGTTTACTTCGTCTGTAGACACGTAAAAGACAACATGGCTAGTAAATGATCGGCAGAAAAAGATGGTAACCAAAGAACATGTGAAAATTTTTATTTTTCTACGTTTTCGGAAGGATAGCTTTATGAAAGTTCTGAAAAATAAGCTTAGTACGCTCATTTGTCACTCTCTGTCGTCTCAAACAATCTGAGCAGCCTAACAAGCAGTAATATTAGCAGTAACAGTAGTATGAAAATTGGTTGACAGTTGCTCTGCCCATGCCATTTTACGTTGACGACGGAATGCATTCCCCTTCGAAAATTGCATACTTTTCTGACGTCCCTTTTTGGATCTTCTTTGCCTCGCGCCCCGTTCTTACTGTAGGTGGCGCTGATATCGCCAGTTTCGCTGGTTGGAACATGTTTCTTGTTTACACGTACGTGCCGCTAATGTTGCGTATTACGATAATTGTCTAGGTAAATTTGTTTACATAGGTGACGCCACTGTCAAATTGTGTTGACATTGCTACTGTGCACGAATCTGAAAAGACTTAGCCGTAAAATCGCCCACCAAGGAGAAATAGCCTACTTTGTCGCTCAGTTGTGGGACAGCCAAAAAGCACATACTAAAACGATAACTCACCTTTAGTTATAGTGCACCAACCTGCCGGTAAACGTCGAACGCTGAACCAACCTGTCTAGTGAACGAGAAATACTACGACTACCGACCGTAGTATTTCTCGTTGATGATCTTCACCGGCTGTTAACATCCTAAATACGGCTACAATGAATAACAAACAATGAGCAACACCGATATAGCACTACGTGACGTTTCTCCATGTATCCCAGCGCCATGCATGGAGCACACCAAGGGCAGATCCTTCGCCAGTGGATCAATCCTCTTGTGTGCGTGTACTGTACAGCAGCCAGTGCATTTCTAAGGGAAGTCGAACACAGTTGAGCAAAGTTCCGGCGTACGTTTGCACTCATCATCCCAAAGTAAAACATCTCTCTGTTCAAGGAAATCACGTTGCGTCGCCAGCCAATCACATTTTCCTTCGCTCCAAGGCATTCTCTTGCTTTCCAGAATTTGTTCGTCAATCAGATTTCATTAATGACAATCTCTCGGCACACCCATGTTCCTGTTATTCTTCTCTTCTGCTCTTCGTAGGCAGTAGCCTACAGGTGCCCCAGGTGTGTCGCTTGCTTTGAAATCCAGAAAACTATTCAACATTATGACAACACAGTTACAAATTCATCACAACTTTCTGCAGTCCTGGTGGTCACACATTGTCTGTTCGAATTCTTTCACCCAAGGCCGCGCTGCCATGAACTTGCTTCCAGCTGCCCCAGATGTGTCGCTTGCTTTGAAGTCCAGAAAACTATTTATCATTATGACAACACAGTCACAAATTAATCATAACTTTCTGCAGTCCTGGTGGTCGCACATTGTCCGTTCAAGTTCGTTCAAGCGACGCACCGCTCCAATTAATTTATCACGTTGTTTCTGCGCCGCAATTCCGTTGCGCAGAAAGCAACACAACTGTAGGCATCATGATGTGTCCTTACCTAAGCCTAGACCATAGAATGAGAGTCATGTCGCCCTTTCACAATACGAAAGCAACACAACCATAGGCATCGTTTTCTGCCCTTACCTAAGCCTAAACCATAAAATGAGAATCATGTCTCTCTTTTACATTACGAAAGCAGCAAGACCGTAGACATCGTTTTCTACCCTTACCTAAGCCTAAACCATAAAATAAGAGTCATGTCTCCCTTTTAACTTACGAAGGCAACAGAACCATAGGCATCGTTTTCTGCCCTTACATAAGCCTAGACCATAAAATAAGAGTCATGTCTCCCTTTCAGCTTTATGGCAGCCCAATATTTACAATTTCATGTTTTTGCTGTCATGCTTGTCGCACATGATCATTTCGATTCCTACACCCAAACCACCGCTCCCATGAGTTCATCATACTGTTTCAGCGCGACGATTTCGTATACTTCGCTACGCTACAATGTTCACACCGAAGAAAATCTTGGGTCTTTTCCCCTATCACCCCGACCTATGACAAGTGGGCGAGTTGCTCCGCCCCCATTATTGACGTTGTTTGCTCACGCCAACTGACGGTCGCTGCAGACATCTGCCGCGGCGCGTTTGTTCCGGCCGGTGGCGTAGACCAATTGATGTCTGCCGCGGTCATCTGGCATAAAGGGTGCGCCCAACCGACAGGAGCTGCAGACACCTGGCGCATAGGGTTCGCCTGAGCGATGGGCGCTGCGGTTACCAGGCGCAGGGTGCGAGCGTATCCGCTCAGAACGGAAGTGTACGCGAACTGGAGATAGCAGCTAATACCATGTGGGCGCCAGATGCGAACCCCCTGATTACGATATATACCGGGCCTTCTGCAGGAGCGCTATGATCCTTGTAGTGAACGGCCATATTTTGCCCTGAAAAATTTGTTCCCCTATTCTACCCGTATGCTGCAAGTTTCGGTGATAATATTGCAACCTACACTCGCACCACATTTTTCCAAACGCTACCGTGAGTCCATATCCTGCTTATGTTCGGTCTTTACTATAGGCAAGGCTGCGGCCAATTCACATCGCGCAAACTTTATTCACAATTAATAATAATACATATGTACAAAAGTCACTGCGGTGGCCAGTATTCCACTACTGCTTCTATTATCTCGTAAAACGGATCTACACCGGGTTGGAGTCTTCGGCGCCACATGAACTCTCACAAGTAGGAGTCCATCATTGACCGGTGTGTGCCGCACCGGGCTTTGTTGCTTCGCTTCAACTGTGCCCACAATGACTCCACAGCCTGCGTGTTAGCCCCCGTCTGCGGGTTAACAAAACCCACAGAGTGGTTTACACGCTGGTGCGTGTAACCGTATTGTGGCAGGCTGTGGTATGCCCGCCACTCGTCGCTCATTATGGTAGAGCCAGGCGCTACATTCTGCCTTATGGCAGAAATGAGCGTAGCTGACGAGCGGTCGGACACGGGCATCATGAAGCAGTCACCGGTTTGCAAGCACACACCGCCGAAGACCCATTGCTGTGGGTAGGACCGGCCTCGGTTGTACTTTCTCTTCGAGTACACGGTCTCGTCCACTTGGACGGTGAGGCCTGGTCCTCCCACAATCACCCGGTTCCTCATGAGGGTGTCCGCCACGACTTCCCTCATCGCCAGGTTCCACTCGACGGCAGCCTTGTGGTTCATGTGCAGTTCTCTCTTCAGTTCTTTGATCGAAGTCTTTCCATGCACCCAGAGATATATGAACCAGATGATGATGTGTGCAGGAGCCTTCGTTCCTGAACGACCACTACGTGTACTTTGGACATATGGCTCAACAATGTTACCTTCTAACCACGTTCCCGTGCGGAAGGACAATTCTTTCTTGCAGGCTTTCTTGTTGCATCTCCATCGGGAAGCTCGTCCGTCCGTCGTGCTTAAGACCATGGGCGTCCCGCAGGAGTAGGTTCTCTCCCGGTGGAGAACACCGTGCTCCTGCAGGAACGCTATGGCTGAGCGTTCATCAGAACACATGCATGTGAGCTCAGCGTAGGTGACGTGTGAAGTGGATTGCGACATGTTTGAACAATCACCAAGTACTGGTAAACTGGTAAACGGAGAAGAAAAGAAGGACCAGTGGCTCTCAGCACTACGCTACACACGAAATAACACCCCCGTTCCTGCAGAAGGCCCGGTATATATCGTAGTCAGGGGGTTCGCATCTGGCGCCCACACGGTATTAGCTGCTATCTCCAGTTCTCGTACACTTCCGTTCTGAGCGGATACGCTCGCACCCTGCGCCGGGTGACCGCAGCGCCCATCGCTCAGGCGCACCCTTTGCGCCAGATGTCTGCAGCTCCTGTCGGTTGGGCGCACCCTTTATGCCAGATGACCGCGGCAAACATCAATTGGTCTACGCCGCCGGCCGGAGCACACACGCCGCGGCAGATGACTGCAGCGACCGTCAGTTGGCGTGAGCAAACAACGTCAATAATGGGGGCGGAGCAACTCGCCCACTTGTCATAGGTCGGGGTGATAGGGGAAAAGACCCAAAATCTTTATTGGGCAACAAAACAAAGCGACACAAGTGTACACTATAATATACAACCAAAAAACTGCAACTCTACACGATAATGTACAACAAATTAACAAAATAACTACAACTATACAATAATACCAACGAAATAAAACAGTACGGCTGTACAACTGCACTATCATGACGGCGGGTACAGGGTGGCGATGTCGTTGAGCAGTTGCTCAAACGTCTCCTGGCCGCGACATCTCCGACGCCACACCTGCTTGCCCAAGTGCCGGTGCATGCCGCACCGCAGCTTGCTCGAGCGCTTGAGCTGAGCCCATAGCGACTCTATGGTTTGGGTGTGGGCACCGGTCACCCTGTCCACGAAGTTCACCGAGTGGTTCACCGTGAGGTGGGTGAACCCCTCAGTGGAAAGCCTTGAGTAGGCTCTCCACTGATCCGTCATGACAGTGCTGCCGGGCCGGACGTGCTTCAAGATCAGGGCCAGGAGCGTTTCCCTGGATCGGTCTGGAACGGGTACGGCGAAGAGTTCTCCTGTTTCGCGGCATATGCCGCCAAACACCCATTGCTGTAGAAGTAGCCGGCCGACGTTATATTTTCTTCTCGAAAATAACGTCTCGTCTACTTCCACAGTTAGGCCCTCACCGCCGATCTGGACCGCGTCCCCTGATGCCGCCTCCGTCGCGAGCTGGCGCATCCAGTGGTTCCATGTGACCATGGCGCTCTTGCACATGCCTTAAAAGCATATCCTGCAACACCAACATTGTACAACATAACTCAGCCTTACCCAGCTCGCACTCGCAGTTCTTAACGCTGTTAATTTGGCGGCACCAGTCGTACATGAAGAGAACAGCCGTCTTCAACGGCGTTCTCATCCGCGGTCCTATTAAACATACGATATAGAGCACGCCTACGCTACCTCTCCTTACCATCGAACCACGTTCCTCTTCGAACCGATACCTCTTGGCAGCAACCTCCGGCCCGACACCTCCACGCCGCAGAGTGTCCGCTTCGGGCACACGTCAGCTTCATTGCGTGGCCTCTGTTGCAGGTCCTTTCCCGGTGCATGAGACCCCTCTCCTGCAAATACCTCACCAACTCTTCCTCGCTCATCGCACTCAACTTCGCGTAGTTAACCCTCTCCATCGTAAATACGTCACAACGCTGCTTTCCCACTATTTTATACGACGGCCCAGCAACAAAAACGTTATCAGCGCCCTCAGCGCCCCATAGCGCAACTAAACCTGTACGGGGCGTGAAACAGACAAGATCCTAATTTCTTAGTAAGTGCACTACCGCTTGTTCAGTAATAAAGGAACAGCAGTAGTTAGAAATTTTCCATTGCGAATAGAGTAACATTATCGTGAGTGATTTTAGTGAAATAACTGCTACATGTGGATTACCAGTTGGTTACTGTCCTCAGTTCGATGCACTCAACGTTCGCCTTACTGCTCGGGAAACACTTTCTTTATACGCTGGCATACGTGGCATCAGGAAAAAAGATCGTCATAATGTGATAATCTTATCATGTTGGAAGATTGTTATCCTTGGTTTTGCAGGTAGTAAGCGCTTATGTACATCGTCTTGGTTTAGTCCCTGTTGTTGACAAGCAAGTTAAAATGTATTCCCGTGGTTTCAAGCGACGACTTTCCGCAGCTATTAGCTTAATTGGTGATCCCCCAGTGGTTTTGTTTGACGAACCTACAGCCGGTGTGGATGTGATGGGTAAACGCCTGCTCTGGGATGTTATCTTGGACACCGTTGCATCTGGTCAAGCTGTGCTATTTACGTCTAACAAGTACGCGTTTGAGACGATACTGTTTGTACTCCAACTAATCGCTACAGCATGGAAGAATGTGAAGTTTTATGCAATCGGGTTGCTATTTTGGTACGCGGGAAAATTTTTTGCCTCGATACACTTCAAGGACTGAAAAGCAGGTAACAGTGAATTTATTTTCTATATGGATTGGCGTTTTCTGCTGTCTTCTTTATGACGAACGTTTCCTCCATTTTCTGAACCATGTAATGTTGTTCATTATTATTGCTTAATTGTTTTATTCGGATACAAAACACGGCAATCACCTGTGACCGCGAAAATTTCTTTGCTAACGAAGCTTTCGAAAACCGCTCACGTTTTCGTCTTCAGCGTTTTGAAATGCATCAACTGTATCAGTCCTAGGTGACGAAAATGTTTTAAACTGAGAAAGAAGTTTAAGAATCCGCTCGTTGTTTAAAATCTTATGGAATTGGATGTCCCAGGAATGTCGCAAAGACAACATTTGGTTTTGGTCACCAATATAGACCAAATACCACTAACTACAATCCCTCCGTATTAATCTATACAGGGATTTGTCTAATTAATAATGCATCTTTTATCTTTCTTATCTGGAAATCGTTTTCCTTTCCAATTTTGAAAATTCTCAGTCTCATCCGGTTGTGGACATGTGGATATGTGCTGTACTACAGCTGATCCATTGATACATTCCTCCATGACTTTTTTGGGGTCCTTCGTCTGTGAACGTCCACGGCCTATCGTTTCTTCCCTTCTGTTCCTTCTTTCAGCATTTCTGTAACGTGTTATTCCTCCCAGGTGTTGACGAAATCGATGTTGCAAATCATATCCGCTCTCACCAATGTACCGTGCACCGCATCCACATATGATCTGGTAAATTACACCTGCTTCAACTTCTGGTGGTTTTAACATTTTGTCCGTCCTTAGAATAGATCTTAGATTTCTGTGACTTTTAAACACCACCAACACTCCAGTTCTTTTCATGAACCTTTTTATCTTTTCTCCTAGCCCCCGGTAATACGGGATTACCAACTTCGTCAAAGTGTCCATTTCTTTCCTCCTTGTTGTTCTCTGTTTTTTCATTTTTTATTCGCTCATTAATGTAGTGGTCTATCAGTTTTCTTGGGAACTCATTGTAAACCAAAGTTTTCTTGATGTGATCAAACTCTTCCCACTGGTATTCCGTGCTACATACATTCAAAACTCTATCCACCATTCCAGTTATAATCCCACTCTTTACATTCAGGGAGTAGTTGGAGAAAAAATTCAAGTATTTCCCTGAATTGGTTGGTTTTCTGTAAACTTTGGTTCATAACCAAGTCCTTTCTTTATCACAAGCACATCTAAGAAAAATAGTTGGCCTTTTTCTTCTTTCTCAAGTGTGAATGCTATATTGTTCGGGAAAACGCTATTCAGGTGGTTTAACAGCTCAATCACTTTCCCTTTTTTCATTATGGCAAATATATCATCTACGTATCTCGAAAATTTGATGTCTTGTAACGGGTCTTCTGTTTGTCATGATGGCACGTACGGCTTGATCCCGTTGGAAGTCGAGAGTATGTCTGAAAGTACTCCGAAAACAACGCCCTACCAGCGAACGGATGGGCAATTATTAGGAAACACGTTTCAAAACAACCTTTCGTAGCTTTCGGAACAATCTTGTTACGAAAGGTTGTTTTGAAACGTGTTTCCTAATAATTGCCCATCCGTTCGCTGGTAGGGCGTTGTTTTCGGAGTACTTTCAGACATACTCTCGACTTCCAACGGGATCAAGCCGTACGTGCCATCATGACATCTACGTATCTCTTGAAAACCTTTACATGGTGGTCCAATAATCCCCTCGGGAAAGCTTTCTTGTCAACGTCTTCCTTGAAAATTTCAGCGACTACTGGGGACAAAGGGTTCCCCATTGGTGCACCGTTCTTTTTGGGCGAAGTACAGGGGGTCCTCGGTTAACGTCGTTTCACTTAGCGTCGTTTTCGCTATAACGTCGCTCGTGAACGGCCGAAGAAATACAGTATACACGAAGATTGGCAGGTTCTCCCATTTGGCTAATGTAACTCTGCCCAGCAGTAACGGTTACCTGTCAGTTTGAAATGAATAGGATCGTTATGATGGACGATGCGACTGCCCAGCACCCACCAGGATATGATGGATGATGAGCCTAGTCAGCGCCTACTCAGTGAATCCCTCTGGCAAAGTCTGACGGGGTGGCACGGAGGATGCTTACAGACGGCCTCCTCTTCCGGTTAAGTATTCCCTATAACTTGGACGCGTCCATATCCCTGCGTGGTCACTGCGCGTCCGATTCGCTGTCCCCGTATGCAAACCGCTTAGCATTCGCGTCGATATATGAAAGGAAGAAAATGCATGCACAGCAGCAGACACTGGATAGTTTTTTTGCAGCACAGATAAGCATGAAGATGGGCTATATTGGTAGCCTGTAATATCAGTATTACTTCAGCTACTCGGAAATACTGAAAACAGAGCCGAATAAAACGTATTTGTATTTTGCTAATATCTTAAGTAACATATTTATAGATGGCGTAGTCATCGGTGGAATAGCTCCGGAAGTCTCAGTTTTCTTTCACTTTAAACGTGCGGGTTTTTTAAAGTGACAATCCAGGTCTTCACCATCTTTCATCCCTTGTTTCCCATCCGATGTTTCTGCCCTTTTCTGTCGTTGTTCTTCATCTTCTCTCTTTTTCTCTTTTTTCGCCTTTTATTGTATTCTTCCTGTGCCCCGTGAAGCACTTGTATATAGGACTGACTGGGCGGGCGACGGACGCTTGATGGGTACATGGGTAGTACCTGATAGCTGATGTCGCCAGCCCGGACGGTCTAGCAGAAGGGCTTGCTGAACCATTGACTGGTTGGGCAGTTGACGAATTTTTGATTTTATGCACTGATGATGGGTACGTGTGTTGTACCCGAAAGCTCGAAAGCTCTGCGGTTAGCGTTTTGAGAATAAACGCTTTATCAAACGGGTGGTTTACCGTGTTGGAATATTGGATTTGCATAAAAATGCACTTACCCCGTCGGATTGGGAATTATTATAAGTAGACACAATAATTGCATAAATAGAGACGATGCCCTCTCCATCAGTGAGGTGTGGTCGAGTATTGTCGTACAAACCAACTGCTGTTCTTTAACAGCCCTCGAGAGTAATGGGAGGTTCCAAGACAATAACCCGGACGTTCTTGCTGAAAACTAACATTGGAAGTTTAGGAGTTTAAAGGCTGATCTGAACACATTCCATTTTGCATAACACAGTTAAGTCCGTTTCTTTGTAAGAACATTTTTTATTATTAGCAGAGCTTTCGGACGTAACTTCGTCCATCATCAGTGCTAAAGGTAATGTCAACTGCCCAGTACGGTCGATGGTCCTGCAAGCACCTCCGCTCGACCAACCGGGTAGTCGACATCAACGATCAGATCTCAAGCCCCTGACCGTCAAGCGATTTGTCGGACTTGCAGGAGCTTGCAGGACCATCGACCGTACTGGGCAGTTGACATTACCTTTAGCACTGATGATGGACGAAGTTACGTCCGAAAGCAATGCTAATAATAAAAAATGTTCTTACAAAGAAACGGGACTTAACCGTATTATGCAAAATGAAATGTTATGAAATTATCTCGTCAGGCAATAAAGAAAAATTTCGATCTGAGCACACTTTAAACATTCATAAAGGTGTCTCTACACAACCTTTCCGTTCATTTACATGCACGCTGATGATGGGAACAGGTAATTCCCGAAAGCTCCGTGTTGACGCTTGAATAAAATTTTACAGGGTATAGCCGTTGGGTCAGCTTTACTTATATTGAACATGCCCCCTGTTACCAACCCAAATTTCACCTGTTTTTAATACTAATAATTCGTTTTCTTTCTTTAATAAGTCACAAGTATTCCTCATTGCAATCCATCTTTTACTGGTATACAAAGAAATACAAAGTAGAGCTTTCAGGCCGCCCCGCGGCGCAACTTCAGCGCTATGTGCATGTTACCAGCCTAGTCACCCGTTGGCTCTGCAAGCTCCTCTGCTCGACCACGCGGACTAGCGACATCAGCATTCAGGTTGGTCCTTTGCCCGTCCAGGGTCTGTCGCCCGCCCAGTCAGTCATGCGGAGGTGCGAGCATCCCCTCCGACCGACCGCGACATTGACAAAGATGAACAATGATAGCAACGACCACGTTGAAAATAGGGTTTCTGATAACGGGGTGTGATCACTGATCTTCAGTACGGTGGATGCCCGTTGGAGCTTCTGGTGTCTGAAATAGACCACAAAACACGCCCTACCAACGGATGGATGGGCAGTTATTAGGAAACAATCGAACACCAGTGTAACCTCGAAGCTTTCGGAACCGTCTTGTTCCGTCCTCGGCGAGTTTGGTAATAACCTACTGGCTCCAACGGGCATCCACCGTACTGAAGATTAGTGATGACAAACGGTCTCGTTACCAAACATCCTGTGTTCAACGGGGTGTGATCTCATATTCTTTGTCAGAAAACACGGCTTTTACCCGTTAGTAAAGCTTTTAATTTCATCGAAGCTTTCGGTGTCATACCTCAAGGACTGACACCGAAAGGTATGACACCGAAACCCCCGATGAAATTAAAAGATTTACTAACGGGTAAAATCCGTGTTTTCTGACAAAGCAACGAACACGGTTTTAACCTTGCATTTTTTGGTCCTTCCCAAATTCTTCGTCATCTTCTTTCCGTTGTTTTGCCATGCCTCACCAGTGCAGTCTTCTACGTTCCGTGTGTACATGTTTGTCTTTCATGTTGACGGCATATGACGTACTATATACACCATTACAATTGTGATGCTGTATACAGTACGTCATGCGCTGTACTCAAAAATGCATAATACCAACACAAAGTTATGCTCGAAATTGATTTCCTAATGAATGTGTTATTTTCCTAGTATATTATCCTGTGATATCAGTTTCATCAATTTGCCTTTTAAAAAGGTTTGGGCACGGCCACCGCATGGTGATAAAGGCTGGGCGTGATCGAGATAATCATATGGATGAAATAGTTTCCTACGCTTTGCACCGACTACCTGGTAGCTACATCGTGGAAAGGAATCTGCATATGGCGAAGATCCAGCTACCAAATAAGCAAAATGCTTTACCTGAAGCAGTCAATTGTGCAATGGATATCAAAAGGCAATTCAATGTTGAAGCATGCTCATTGATTCAAAACTCATTGGACGATGTATTTGTTGAAGTTACGCAAAGCAGTGTCGTAACTAACTGAATGACTGTCATTTATTCATTTTACACTGGAAGTTATCAATAGAGGTTTGTTCTCCAGCTGAGTGGAACTATTAAATGTGTGAAAGTTGAGATTTATTTCTTCGCAATGGTGTACCTATAAGTACAAGCAAGCTTGCATTTGGTAAACAGCACCATGTGCACGAACACGAACATTCCATGCTGTCCAACTCCGGGGTTCTGCTCCAATTTGAAAAGGTCTGATCCAACTTGCTGCGTCTTTTTCCAAAAAATTGTAATGCATTACTACTCCATACTAGCTATGCTCGAAACCTTGTTCCCAGTTGCGCGTCTGTAGTTCAAGTTACGAGGCATTGGCTCAAATCCGACTTTGGTATATGTTTGCGAGACACTCCCACCTGTGAGGGTATCCTGCTCCCTGACGAGGCTATGACCCACGCGAACAATCTCCTCGCAGGGAGTAATACCACGCAATTTTGGTTTTGATCTGCTTTGCCTCGCGCACTGCGGCGGCCTCATGTCGCTAGGGGGCACTAGTGACGTTTTTCTTGCTGTACGGTCATTTTGGAACAATAAAGGCCCACTCGTCAACGATATTAACATTAAACGTAACGCAAAAGATACAGTAAGCGAATTCCAAAACGTCATTTCAATTTTTGGAACAAACGCTTCGCGATCAGATGGCTAATTTAAGATTATTTGTCCCAAAATAGATTCCAAAATTAATAAACTCAATTTATAAAACGGATGATGACTGCATGTGTTCACCAGGCTAAACTGAAGCATGTATTAAAGTACGATGAAAAATGAGCTTTTGTTACGGTGCAGCAGTGGAATTTTGAAACGAAAGAACAAATGTATTAAAACCGCACAACTTTTTAAGGGTACGAAATGGAGAAAACTCTTTTACAATTTGCATTCCAGTACAAACAAATCACCAGAACTGCATTCTGTCGAAGTTACATCCAATTGTAATTCTTGTTGGAAAACAAAAGGTAAATGCGAGTATTTGGATATCAGTACTGATTCCTCTTGATCGAAAAACAGGGAAAGCAAATACACATTATGTGCTGGTATAAAATGGAATAAGAACGGCACGATGAAATAAGCGTCTATTACAACAATATAGCCAAGGTCACTTAGCTAAATGACGCCTCACACCACGGATCAGATCTTTTGCGCAGTCTTCTAGTATTTCCGCAGCAGAAAGAAACACACCAACTGACTGCGCCCGCTGGCAGGTTTCCAATATGTGAGAAACTTGCTTTATGTTGTCACGTAAAGACTTAATGGTTTCTAAAGTCAAAATCGAACTTTCGTTTGTCCTTCTTGTATAGTGGCTTGCTTCTTCAAATACAGTATTGCAGCTTGTCACATCTGCCGCGCCTACAAAAGCACTGCACGTTAAGTCACGCTGCCGATTTTCTATATTCATGTTGCCATGAAACATTGCCAGATCCCATTGAAAGCAAGTAATAAATGGTCGAGCACCAATTGCAGTAAAACTGCAAATGATCAGCTACCAAATGAGTCAGTACAGACACAAGAAACAATTAAAATTAACAAGCACACTTCTCATGGATAACTGGATTCAACAAATCTTAGCCCGTTTCTATTGAGCAATGACTTTCACAATCAACATTTCTACAAGTGATCTTTCATAACGGGTTGCATGACGTTTAATACCGACAGCTTTAGTTCGGCGCAAGGAAAAACACAACCCATGGAACAAATGGAAAGGTAAACTACATGAACGGGACCTTTTACCTGGAACCTTTTACCAGTTCTTGCTTTGTGTACACCATAAACTCCCAAATATTGAACGATTGCCAACTGCGAGAACATTACCTGAATATTCCAGCTCATATTGTAACTATGTTTCAACCAATTGATACAAAAATTGAGATCATTCTCTTTTTCTCCCTTGACTGAGTATCCTGTTTAATACACTATTATTCGAAGAAATCGAACATTAGTGGCGACGTAGCATTCGGAGCTATCCCGCTCCGTCTTCAGCGCCTTGTGGCGTGTTTGTAATGTGATGTGATGTGATGAAAATTTATGTGATGAGGAATATTTTATGGAAGAAATAAAGCACATAAGATGGCTATCTAAAAAACTTGGTTGAATCAGCAAGTAGAAGGGAGTTTACAGAACGGAACGAAAGAATCAATCAGACTGCACACGCAATGAACCCTTCTATCCCGACCATTACGATACCGTATTTTTACAGTATTGGAAACAAAATCAAAAGTGTAGCGAAAAATGTGGGTTTCCGTGTATTTTTCAAACCTTCACCTAATATTAGAGCTTTACTTAGAAATGACAAGCATAGCGTCCCTGGTGAAAGATCCCACGGTGGCGTTTATAGACTGAGTTGTAGTTGCTCAGCCACCTACATCGGTAAAACTGGACGCACAATCATGGACAGATTCATACAACACCTATCGGACATTAATAGAAACAAGAATGCAAAATAAAGAATGCAGAATAATGTTTATGTCCGAAGAAGAGGAAGATCACCATCACTAGATGCACAACTTGTAATGGAGAGGTTAATTCAAAATTCAGCAGTGGTAGAACATGCCGCAGAATGTAGCGGATGTTCAATGCTACACGACTATGCACAGAGAAACACCATAGACGAAGAAAAATCAAAGAAGCATTATACATAAGACATAACAATTGCTTAAATAGAGATAAAGGGACACATTGTTGTTGAGAAACACGGCATATTTCTCAACAACAATATGAGATCTCACCCCGTTATACTGAACCCTATATTCAATATAAAGGGACACTTGTAAGTGACATATGGACAAGTTTAATACAGAGAACAAACTGGTGTAAACTCATCAGACCTGAACGATTCCGAAACACAAACACGCCACAAGACGCTGAAGACGGAGCGGGAGAGCTCCGAAAGCTACATCGCCACTAATGTTCGATTTGTTCGAATAATAGTGTATTAAACAGGATACTCAGACTGTAAATTTCAAGGGAGAAATGAGAATAAATCCTGTTACAAACCCTGTATTTGATCATTCTCTTTTATTAAAATTGTTAATCATACACGGTTCACTTGGACATTCCAAATACATAGTCTCACGCTCACGGATATTATCCCTTTATGATGAGTTGAAATCCAAAACCAAGGCGTACATTTTATCAAACCACCAACAAAGTTGAGCATAAAGATTACCTGAAAGCGTGTACAGGCGCCGCAATGCACTCTTGGCTCGAGAAACTTTTGGTCCCTTTATAGGGAACTGCTGGACGGCGTAAGCAGATAAACGCGCAAAATCGCCGATCGTATGAATGCCACATTCGTTAAGAACTTTTCGCAAACCAGGGCAGCTAGGAATGAGTAAATATTTTTGCGCGACTAATATGTCAATGTTAGAATTACCATGTGCTTGATGTAAGAAGTGGAACCAAAACATCAACAGTTTCTGAGCAGTTTGATAATTCAGGAAAAAGCGATCCTGCTATGTCACACCTTTCTAATTGTACAGGTGAAGTCCAGCTTATTGCTTCTTGTGTTAAAGCGCCGCTGGAACTTCTTGGAGGGGCACAAGTTGGATCCTTAATTTCGAACGTGAAAAAAGCACACTACGTCTCAATAGAACTTGTGAGTATACAATTTCTCTGTTATTAACAAGCTGACATACTTTCGCGGAAACGATCACGATATCTTAAGCAATAAGAAGTCGGTTTTATGTTCTTCCGAATATACCCAACTAGCATATGCCCTCCAATCCATTTGAACAAAGCTACGAGCGAGCGCCTTCCTGCAGCTAACAAAACCGACTTTTTGCGAAGGGAAAGCTATGTTGATATTTTACAACAGCATATTTGTCCCACTGGCTTCGACAACTGAACAGGACGACGGCGTAAAAATGCAAAGCAATAAGCAATGATTTTAAGCCATGAAGTTTTTACGCAGTTAAATAACAATTAATTCCCGTTTATAAATACTTCGTTAAAGGTGGAAAACAACGAGGCTCTTCCGGAGCCGTCATGTTCCCTCTTCGAAATCCGAAAGTGATTGTTCAATTTGATTCGACAGTTACCAACGCTAAAGAGAGAAAAAGACGATTCTGATTTCTCCGCGCTGCTTTACACCTTAAACGCTTCCATCTTTTTATTGAAGAAAAAGGACCTACAGTTAGATAAATATGAAGCTCTAATGACCCTTTGTATAACTATTTATTTTCACTTCAAGCGATAAACACAATCATGCAAGCATACCATTAGCTGATGCAATGAGTTGCGTGTCGACGGCTGCTCTCTTGGGCAGCGTGGCGAATGAGTAGTCGACGATACATGAAGAAGACGTCCATCTGAATTAGAATTGCCTTGTCCAGTTCCAGAAAATAGTTCACCAATGCAACTATCGCGATAAAACTTCGACCCTTTTTGGGCTTCAACTGTCTGCAGATCTAGAAAGGAGTGGAACCGAAACTCACGTTTACATTCCTTTTGAAATGCTGTCATTCAGAACCATGGAACTGTTGCTCGCAGTTCTGTCGAGTGAGGGTACTTGTAGATCCAATGACTTGACTGGACAGACAACGAAAGAAAACGTTGAACACTCGAAATCCACGTGAACACGCAATTTTAAATCAATAAAAGACGAAAATTATCAACAGGTTGCTATCCATAGCAGAAACAAGGAAAAATTCACAGCAAAAGCATGTCTTCTAAAGCATGGTAGCAATTGAAGTAAAACAAAAGTGTGCACAGCATTTATGGTACTAGAGCCAACTAAACCGTTTATTGGTATAGCAAATCTCGTACGTAAATTATCCCTTAAAGCAAACTTGCATATAAATGACGACAAATAGTTATCGTTGCGTTAAAAATCATTTGGGCAATACTGCTTGCAGTGTACACGTAGTATTTACAATGACTTAGCTCTGCAAACATTACAGCAGTTCCTTAAATCATGGGAATAGAACCATTTCTTCAAAAACGACCATTCAAGAGAACACAAACCTCGCTGAATAAAGAAGAAAACTACACATACCAGTGAAATTTAGTAAGCATTGTGGCAAACGTTTAGAAGCTCCTTCGATGTTTGTTTCGGTGACAGCATTCGACTTGAAAATGTCTGCAAAGATCGGCTGTGAACATAACACAACGGAAGAAGAATTAACCACACCTTCGTCGCTCGGGGTTATGGCCAATAATGGCGCAGAATTTCTTGTCTCAACATTTCTGAAGCTTGCGAAGCAACTGAATATGATCTTTTCCTGGACTAAGTCAAGCTTACGTGTTGGAAGCGCATGGCATTCGGGTCACCAATGGCAACTTCGCTGGTGAAGGTAATGCAATGAAAACGGGAGAGTTCTGCAAAATAAAAGGTTCAACGCAAGCAAACTCGCCGTTGATCGTCCACTCATAACAACACTAAATGCTACATTTTCCATCAAGCATGTCCCACTTCATAACGACATCCTCGCTGTTGTAACCGTTTAGATAAACAGCTCTTAATGATTTTGTGATGAAACTAATAACGGCGAGCACTAAAATTCAAGTCGACGCATACATCGTAGAAGGATAAACCTAGAGGACTGCTGTTTAAAAAGACTGAAATGCAAAATACGCAAACAATGCAAAACACTATGAAAAGGGGGCCTTTGTATTATATCTGCATTAATAATGGTAATAATAATAATAATGAAAAATTTTTTACCTTGCTTCTCTGCCTGCCTAATCTCTCTTGCTTCAATAATAATAATAATAATAATAATAATAATAATAATAATAATAATAATAATAATAATAATAATAATAATAATAATAATGTCTTTACTTTGTTTAATTTAATAATAATACTCGTCAGAAATATGAGGGTCAAAAGGTCTGCTGATTTGAATTCTGAAAACAGTTCTCGGTATTCAAATGGATGTTAAAATAATAATGGCTGCATTTATGCACATTACTGCCAACGAATAATTACGCAACGCATACGAAAGACGAAACACAATTATACTTTGTATAACAAAGCACGTACTTCGCTCGAATCTCTCACAGGAAACAACAGCCTTCGAACATCGACAAGCTTGTGACGTGAACTGCGAGAAACAATATACCGGCGTTTGGAGGAAACATGTTGTACGCCTTTCAAACGCTTTTTCACAATGACTGATGCTCGAGTCTTGTTCCCGGCTGAAGGCTGAATACGTACATTTTATCCGACAACGACGAAATGTCCAAGAAAAACTAACGCAACATGCTGTCTGTCTCTTTCAAACTCGATCTCGTCGATTATGTCACTCCCAGGTAAAGGCTGCTCATTAAGCAATGCTCAAACAGCTGGAATTGTAGAAATGTTTGCACTAGCACACTCTCACATTTTCTTCTTCTGTCTGCTACTTCTCCGTCTTCTCAAAAATCGATTTTACCGTTCATCGTAGCGTAGTACCACACATACTGCGCACAAATAACAGTACCCTTGCCTTCAGGTGCCACTATATCAAGCTTGTGCACACTCGCTATTCAATGACGCAAGAAGCTCCTAATTTGAAAAGCTAATAAGGATTCAGGAGTTGTGAACGGTACTCACAAACGCGCTTTGCGAAACAGAATGCGCTTACAATTCTTTCTACACGTTCTCTCGCTCATCTCCTCATAGTTACCATTACAAGAAGTTAAACGTGTCTCCATAGAACACAGTACACAAAGAAAAATTTTGAATATAATCTTAAAAATCGAACACAAATACGCACGTCAAATGAAGTATTCGCCGATCTTTGTCTTCTCGAAGCTATGGGGAGGGAAGCGCTTGCGGTTGAAGTCGACCATTCAATCTCCGGAGAACTATCACCCAAGTCACCGAATGACATTGATCTTTCTAATGCATCCCTACAAATACGAAGAATGCGAATTGAATTTTTCTAAATTAATTCTCACTTTAGCTGCCCAAGGCAAGGTAGAGTCAGAGGATAATCACGAAAAGTTTCTTGCCAAAAGCGAATGGCAAGTCTTCGCAAATTCATGTAAGAATGGCAGAGGAGCGACGTTAACAAGTGAGCAATTATTTTCAAAAAGGCTGAATCAAACTGGCCACGACACAATTTCTTCACTGTTCCAAGAGAAACTTGTAAATATAAATGAACCTGCAATAGTAAGTGTCCAAGAAAACCTCACCAACCGCGAAATATTCGTACAAGCACTTCTTTCCACATACACTCATAAAGCAGCTTAACTTACCACTTTGTAGTTCACCGTCTGTAAAAACATAAAAAAGACAAAACAAGCAAATGATTGATAAGTTGCTCAACAATGTTTAAGAAAATAATTCTGCACCAGTTTTTCTCCGTTTATTCAATGCTCAAACCAGTCTTCGGATTACAGATGTTTAATGCAGGTAGCACGGTTGTTAGGTTTTGGCCGCTGACAATGTGGACAGAATTCCGAAAGCTCCGGCTGAAACACCGAATGAACGAAAAAATAGTGCAAAGTTCATAAACATTATTGGACTAATACCCACTGCCACCAGAAACTCTATGTTCCAGGCAGTTAACCAGTTACCATATATAAACCCGATCAAAGAGCACAATATTTGTCAGTCCCTGGAAAAAGATTGGTCTACCTTCAGCGTAAGTGCCACCTTCGCCTTTTCCTATAACTGAACGGAAAACACGAAAAGGCTATTATGTCAATTTAAACAAGATTATTTAACTGAAGTAAGTCAGAATCTCAAGCGTTTTCCGTTATACATTTTCCAAATGTTTATACTTCGTTAACAATTTCACGAATACCATTCATGCGAACTACTTTATGGGAATATATATATATATATATATATATATATATATATGAGAAGAACATATATATATAGTCCGTCGTCTGCGCAATATATATATATATATTGCGCAGACGACGGACTATAAAAGACAGCTCCAAAAGCAAAGATAAATTCGTATGTTCAGCAGTGCTAGTTTTAGGTAAGCTTTAACTACAGACTTATCGAACAGCGCTAATAAGACAATCATTCATAAAGCAGAACAGCCAAACGCAATCAGTAAATTATATAGATCCACATTTAGGATTAAAATCCCATTGCTACATACCAGAAACAATAAGTTTCTGGTATTTCTAATCAAATTAAGATAATGCCACAGATCACCGTTTATATGTCAACGATTTTATGCTAGCTTTCATTAAAGAATAAGTCATTGTCGCTAACACAGCCCCTAATGATGGTGGGATGGGAGAAGTCGTGAAGGCCAAAGTATCTCCTCAACAAAAATAGTCTTAAACAGAAAAGCGCTGCAACAAATTTTTGCAGAACACCACACATTTTATTGAGTTTTAAAATAAGCTTTCTACAAAGCCCAAAACGAAAGATGGAATGAGTCAACCAACAGATGCACTAAATTGCTATGAACACGTAGGCACTGTGAAATCAGAAGCAAAACTGAAATTCAACGAAGGACACATATCGTGAAACCATTAATCTAAAGTGTCAATACGATTTTAATGTCGCTTCAAGAAAAAGTAAGTGCTATTACTCTTCTGTTAGCAAAGAGCTCGTTTCCTGTTTGATCAGGATTTGAAGTTGGAAAACACTTAGGGCGAACAACATCTGGCAAGAGAAAATTTACCTACACCAGTTGAAGCTGAAGTTAACGCGCTAGCTGATGTAAGATGTGCTCACCAATTGGACCAGGTGAGTTTATGTCCGGTTGGGTAATTTCGGCAACGAGTGCCACAAAGACATGTTCCGCGGTTTTTTATTACTGCCTATCCAATGATATGGTATCCTGTTGGAAGAGTACTGCTGAGCACCCGTTGAGTTCTATCTACCGTTCCCTGTAAGAACACCGAAGCAACCTAACCAATGGCTAGTTGGTTGGTTGTGTTAGTGAAAAAACAGGTAAACAGTGAACGTAGGATCGTTTAATTTCGTAGCTTTCGGAATCGACTGATTCCGTCGTCAGCGAGATGGCGAAAAGCTTTAAGTAGAAAACAAACTACAGTTCGTCATCAGGATGACGAACTGTAGTTTGTTCGCAGTTTCCTTTCCGATGGTCAACGAAATGCATTGGGGGAACAGGCTGGTTAGGTGTTCAAGTAAACGTTCTCCCTCCTCCCACCCGGTTTTCGTGATGGAGATGTCATCGACGAAGCGTTTGAAAAACCGTGGGGTTTCTGAGGGTGGTGCCGTGCTGAGCGCTTTCTCCTCGAAATGCTCCGTGAAGATCTCTGCTGGAATGGGAGAAAGTGGACTACCAAATGGAGCTCCGTTGGTTTGTAAGAAAAACTTGTCATGACACCTGAAGTAGTTCCCTTCGTGCATGCAAAAGGGGACTAATTTTATTATGTGGAAGGGAGTTAGGTTCGTCCTCTGTGTAAGCGTGCTCTCTGCAACGAGATCTTCCAACACGGTGAGTGTATGCATCATAGGAATACTCCTGAAAAGGTAATTGACGTCATTGCTTACCACGATGTCATTTGGGGCTGTGAGAAGTTGTCTAATCTCGTTGCAGAAGCCCTCACTGTTCTTGACACAGGACGGCCTGTTACCCTTGACAGTTCCGAAAGCTACGCTCAATAAAGATCACTTAACAAGGATACCGTATCATTTTTTCATTACTATGAAACGCCTTGCTACTAATTTCTCTTGCTTCATGCCTATCAAATATTAGAATGGGTAATTTTCATTCTTACTGTCATCTCTAGACAGCAGTTCGCTGTTACTGAAGCTCCCTTTCCTCTGCCCACTCGTGATTCTCATTTAATTTTTGGCACCACAGTACGCATACTGTGATAAATCTTATCTGTTCAATTAAGAGTGGGTACCATTACAGCTCGACAACGATTTCCCTGCTACAGTAACTGCATGTGCTAAAAACATTAGCAATAAACGCAAACAATCTTCATATATCCTATTCTTTTAAGGTATACGGAGGTCAGACCTAGCACTGGCTATTAAAAACAATATTTCTCCATTCATTAACGATTGTAAGGACAACTTAAATCCATGTAACTAACCTGCTCGTGTAATGATCTTTTCGAAAACTCAACAAATGAATCACTGATGTCCAACAACTGACTAATTGGCGCAGTCAGATGTTTACAAACAGCAACTATTTCGTCAGGATGACGAACTGTAGAGCAAACGTCCTTCATGAATTCGAAAAGGGCAATAATTGTTGCTTCATCACAAGTTGAAACCTAGAAAGGCAATGAAATACTGAAAATTCGCTGGCAAGCGCTGCTGATGAGTGCAAAAATATAACTAGCCATTGCAACTTACTGTACGCTTTTTCTGTTGCAGTTCGGTAACGAATACTCGCACCAGAAAGCAGTAGAAACGAAGCGTCGCATGGCCGCCTTCCTGAGACAGTGTCTTCGAGGAATCTTTCGGAGATGGCCATTTAAATATTCCTGTTCCATAAATACTAAATTTGTTCACCAGAATACACAACATTCTGGCGCAACAAAGGAAAAACGTGGCACTCTAACGAAACAAAATTGTGAGTTGCAGGTGGCGTCGACGGCCAAATACCTGGTGAGAGGAATGAAAGCGAAGAGAAAAGTCTGCCACATCGATCAGGCGTATACACAGACTTTCGAACAAAGCTGATGGGCACATGTCAAGAAGCAACGTCCAGTCGTCGAAAACACACTTCAATTCAACCTAATCAACGACACAGTATAGTGCAGATGCAAAACGATTATTTCAATTACCTCCTGTTTCAGGTCCGGTGCATATTTAAAGATGTATGACAGCCAGAGCCACAACTTTGATGTAGCTTCATTCCCGATCTATCGGACTTAAATGGCAAGAACGTCGCAGAGAAGTCACTTACTGCGATCCAATTTTGCAAAAGAGAAGCCACAATACTCCGCCAGGAAAAATATAAAGCAACACAGTAATCTTCACTTAATAACACAGAAGCTTCTTTATAGAAACAGGCTAACCACTGCGCAGCAGAATCGTCCAATTCTATCAATTTTACAACTTGATCAAGGTGTGTGTTCAACCTAAATTACAGGCTACATGTTCGATTAGTTACAACAAAATGACAAGGACTTTGTATACCAATCTTTAAAGCCTTGTTTACGTATTAAGTCAGACGAACAAACTCGATCCTTGGATAAAATAATGGAGATGAAGTATAGTGCAATCGACGATACAACGCATTGTTTATCTTCGACCAGAGCAAGTCGCATTGGAGGAAAATGGATATAACGAGGAGTAAGAAGATCCAATAAGGCCTAAAAACAAAACTGAACAGCAGCGCATGAAATTGAGCGAATCACCATTACCGTTAGTTCATCAATATGGATCTTGCATTTCTGCAAAAACTGACCAAAAAAGAGTGCACATCGTTCACAAAGTATCCAATATGTTTCTTCGGGAATTGCTACCCGAGTAGCTCCAATGCAGTCGAAAACTGTTACCCAGCAAGCACTAACGAAGTCTTTTTTGTCTGAAGGGACGCAAGCGAGAAAGTAGAGTAACAATGCTAAGATAACAGTAATATGTTCTCTCATAACAATTACCATCGTCGCAAAGATAAGAAACACTTGATAGTGCTTCTAAAACGATGTTGGCATGAGCAGCAACAGTTGCAATCTTTGAAAAACAAGGCAGCGTAAGGGGAGCTGCAAAGTGAACGGTGAATTTGAAAGTAACTTCACACACGAAGCTTCGAAATCATTTTAATAAATTGATGAGGCTTAATGTAACGGTACAATTTCACAGCGTCTTTAAGTTTTATTTTTTTCCCCAATATTTCAGGACAACGCTTATCCTGTCTTCAGTGGATGCATTAGTTCAAGACAACCTGTACAGACTTGGAAGATGGTGGTGCATTGTTGCCTTCGTTGAGAAAGGACAAGCGTTGTGATGAGAGTTTCCGAAACATAATAAAACCTAAATACGCTTGAAGTCGAACTGTGTTACATCATGTTTAATTACGCTGCTACAAAGAGCCCAATCTTCAATATCGCTGAAGTATCGGGTGGCTAACAGGGGTGTTCAACATCCTGAATGGTATACGGCTGTATCCCAGTGTGAGCATTACCAATACCAATTAAATGCTTATTGGAGAGACAGTTCAATGCATGACCGTTTCACGTGCATTCCGGTGGAACAAACACTGCAACTGACCCTCAACTTGCTGGAACAAGACGAGAGCTTCACTGGTATAACAAAGTTTAATCCGTTCCATCTGATGCAGTTAATGAAATTGTGTATGACAGATGGTAACTATTTCCGTGTCCAACGAAACTTCTTCCGGCAGAGCAGTGTCCCAATGGGAAGCCGCTTGTGATCTGTCTTTGCAGAGATTTTCATGGAAAATCTTCATGCACTGCATTCTGAACATGAGACCAGCAGTGCCGCCCAAAATTCTTCAAACGCTATGTCGATGACATTTTTGTATTGACGAACAAAGATAATGAAGAAACGTTTCTGGAAAACCTGAATAATTTGTTCCCAAATGTCATTCTCTTCACGATGGAGAAAGAAAACGAAAACAAGCTTCCATTCCTCGATGTACTGATTATGAGAGAGAACAACGGGCTCAGGACGACCGTGTACAGAAAACCAACTGATTCATAATTGTACCTCAACTTCGCCTCACACCATCCGAAACCAGTCCTTTTTGGCATTATCAATGGCATGGTAAACAGAGCCGTTGAACTCTGTGCCAAAGAGTTCCTTCATCGTGAACTCAATTACATAGAAAGGGTACAACGCAAAAATGGTTACCCACGAAATTTTGTCCGTTCAGTAATCCAGAAATGAACCTGGAACAGAACGGAAGGTGCAAGAAATGCTTTTGACGAACCCGTTCCTTCCTTGTCTTCTCTCCCCGTTTTTGTTGTTATTATCAAGGATTGGGATAGAAGATCAAAATATTATCAAATGCCTTGAATTTCGAGGTATATTTCAGATCAGCCTCGAATCGCAGATCGCTGTTACGAAGCGACAAAGTTAAATTGACGGACGAGTCAATTATGGGTTGCGTCTACAAGCTAGTTTGCCAACGCTCAGCTATTTACATTGGTGAAATAGGCCCAACACTACAAGACAGATTTAAGGAACACTTAAATGACATCCAGAGATATAAAAAATGCTGAAGATAGACTAAACGGGATAGTCAGAACCAGAGGACCAGAGGACGCTCGCAGACGTTAGACCCGCGCGTCATCATGGAGAACCTACTGAGGACGTCGGCCGTCGTTGAACATCTAAGTACATAAGCACTGCTCGTTCAGCACAATGATTGCTTAAACAGAGATCAAATGGGCCAAGCAGTTAGTGATATTTGGTCTAATTCGATCCGACATACCCAATGTTGCGAAACTAGTGACCCTCAAGGTCACCTCCCGTTAATCCCCTCAAGACGAGCTGCTAGCTACCATTCCACGCTGTACGCGAAACCAGCACGTTTCGAAAGCTCCGCTGCAATTTTCACAGTTGCCAATACAAGTAAACTGTTCCTCCACGATACAGCCGTAGACCATTCAGGATATCGCTGAAGCACCACAAATATAGCCAAAAAGTTAATCAGATGTACGCTTGTTCATTAGTGAGTACTCAAAATTGATATTTTTGTGACATCAAAGACTGATATTGTAGTTTACATATTCTATTACCCCATAGCATTGAGTGCTACTTGCAGGAAAATATGACCTCGAAAGCTACGGATTAGTTGAGTGAGCGAACAAGTGCCAGTCGTTAGTTTACCAAAAAATATAGGTGGCCTAAAGCTGCTTCATTACAAGAAGTCCTGTATTTAGTAATTCAGCTTATTCTTTGCTGAACAGATGAATAGGTCCTCTATAAATGTTAAGTTGCCTTACTGTTAGCCAATTTTCAGGCACACAAAACATGCACATTATGAGGACAACAAGGGAGTCCCGCGGTACCTAAAAACCACATCGCTTTATTACAACGATCTACTTAAAGACAACAATATCCTCTTCGCCAACTGTCTTAAGTACATCCTCATAGGAGAAGTCTGTCAACGGACGCGTACACATTGCTCCCCAAAAGGGGAGGCCATACTTCCCGAAGTGGGCTATTGCCAATGCATTGGGAATACATGGACTCGCCTACGCGGAGCAATGTGCAAACGTCAGATGACAGTCTGTTCCTACGAGGATTACTTAAGACAGTTGGCGAAGAGGATATTGTTGCCTTTAAACAAATTCAGAAAGATCTTCTAAGAACGCTCCTAACAAAGTATGTTTAGCCAAGTGAATTGCGCTGGCGTCAAATGTCTCAGGCAAAAACAGGCAACGATTCATATGCTCGGCTATCTTGTAAAGAACGGTTATCACTGAGGAGTACATAAAATGCCGTCACGCTCTGTTGAAAGCACAAGATTTCGTAACCAATGTGGGCGGTCTCATCTTTTTGTTATGGATAAGCCCTATAGGATGAAGTCTTTCATTGTCATAGCTTTCAAGAGTCCACTTCTCCTATCACCAACGTCAAACGAAAAGCAAAGCGAGGAGTTACTCCTCGCACTGCTTTTTATTTGACGCCGAAGATGGGAGAAAATAACTCCGAAAAGCTACATAAATAAAATATCTCATGCTAACTGGCTTATCCTTAACAAAAATGGATGAGAATATGCAAGATTGGTACTTTCTGCATGTTCAATTGCACTATGCACGTGTGTCCGAAGCAAGCGCCCATTCCCTCCTTCCGCATGAGCTGTTCTATCGACCCGCTCAACTTTTTATTGCCCTCCCCCCTTTAATTTTCATATCGTTTCCCATCTGAAACAGCGCATTAGATGATACCTAGTCTGGGAAAGTCGAAGTAATCGCTTGGGCTAACAAGCAGAAAATTAGCAAGCACTTCTGGCAAGTAGCCGATCGTTGCACTTTCATAGCTTATTGTACTCTCGGCGTCGTCTGCTTCAAGACAAAATTTTAAGAAAGGATAACAAACCTGGAAAAACCACCATGCCTTAAATTAATCCAATGCATACCATACCGTATCAAAATGATCCTCTAGACGATCACGGATGCGCAGTAATAAGTTCCACCATGATTTCAATTTCGCCAAACGGTCATTGTGACCATGAAACTTAACCTGAAGATATGGCTTCATCAACTGGACAATACTTTCATCGCCACGTAGTTCATCTTGTGCAATGTCCACGACCTGCACCAACTGATCCCACAGGGAAAATGCAGCAATTTGAAGTCGTGCATCCATTGAGCTGAATATTGGAGCCATAGCTTTCGCAAATGAAACAACCAAGGAATTTCCATAGAATGAAACCTAGAATAAAAGACTAACAATAATAGCGGAACAGCAAAAATGACTATCGACAATGACATATTACATCAATATTTAACACTCCCTAAGACTTGAAACGTTTTCTACGGTTTCTTCCATTCGTTCTGTGTCTGAAAATTAAACATAACAACGCCCTACCAACGGATGAAAGGGTCAGTTATTAGGTAAAATAACTGACCAATAAAATAACAACCTAGTTCCGAAAGCTCCGAGATTAGCAAGTGCTGTGCTCTAAATTTTTACCTAATAACTGACCCATCCATCCGTTGGTAAGGCGTTGCTATGTTTAATTTTCAGACACAGAACGAACAGGAAGAAACCGTAGAAAACGTTTCAAGCGAATCTCCCGTTATCATGAACCCAGTTTTCAACATCACTCCCTGAGACAGTGTTTCTCAAGGGAGTGTAGAGAGATTCCAGGGGACGGTGAAGGGTATTTAGCCTTCACCGTCCCCTGGAATATGTTATGGAAGCGGTAGGTTCTTCCCGACTCCTTGATTCACAGGAAATTGTGAGAGAAGAGGGAAAGAAGCGGAGGAGAATGGGCGGGATGGTTTTGCATACTATTGTAAATGACCCGCGGTTTGCAAGTCGTATTTCTGCCATTTTTCGTGCCCTGTAGGATGTAGGAGACGGTGGTTAACATGGAAATTCTAAAAGGGGCCAATGGCGACTCTGGCGACCTCGAGAAACAGTGCTCTAAAAGATTGAATAAATCTGTTCCAGTAACGGCAACAGCAGTTATTAATAGATGAAACAAGTGCTGCACGTGACATGGAAGAACAGTGGCAATACAGCACTACAGAGACAAGAGGAAAATGGTCTACCTCAGCGAATGGCACTTTAGTAGGCATATTCGTTTTAAAGAAGGAAGCGACCACAGGTCCCAGAAAAACTCTTGTTCTTTCCGTTTTTCATTTTCTTACTGCAACGATCTGTCGAAGTGGACAAACGTTTGAAAAGTAGGGATTAGACTTGACAGCTGATGTCAATGACGCAGTCTATCGAACAGAGAAGAGCTTGCGACTCCAACGACACGGCTCAGTGGGTGGCAAAAACATGCTAATAAGGTGGGGAAAACCTGAAAGTTCCGCACGTTAAACCTGTTGACATCATTAGAAGCTGTAATTATCAGCGCGCCAAATTATCGCAAAAAGCAAAACCAGTATACTTTTCTTCTTCTCTCTTTAACGGGGAAAGGTGTATTTCTGCTGACAGATTCTTGAACACGGTATCACCCGTTACATAAAAGCGTTTATTTCAAAACGCAGAGCTTTCGGCTACTACTCATGTAGCCGTCATCAGTGCACAATAAAATATGTCGACTGCCCAGTCAGCCGACGGTTCAGCAAGGTCCTCTGCTAGACCATCCGGGCTGGCGACATCAACTATCAGGTACTACCCTTGTACCCGTCAAGCCTCTGTCGCCCGCCCAGTCAGTTCTGCAGAGAGCGAGCATCCCCACCGACCGACCGGGAAAGTGACAAAACTCCATAATGAACAACGACAGTAAACAACTCGTGCCCGTCGACGTGTTCTTGTTTAAAACGTGCGGGTCTTAAAGTGACCTTCCTGGTCTTCACCATCCTTCATCCCTTCTTTCCCTATCCGATATTTCCAGTATCGATGTATCCAACCTGATAGTTGATGTCGCCAGCCCCGGTGGTCTAGCAGAGGAGCTTGCTGAACTGTCGGCTGACTGGGCAGTCGACATATTTTGTGTTGCACTGATGATGGTTACATGAGTAGTAGCCGAAAGCTCTGCGTTTTGAAATAAACGCTTTTATGTAACGGGTGATACCGTGTTCAAGAATTTGTCAGCAGAAAAAGCAAAACCAATTGAAAATCACCTGTTAGAAAGAACACGAAAAGAGCAAACGGAAACGGAAAGTTTCAAATGAATTGGCAATCACTAGATGCATCATGTAATTCCAAAATACAGCTACAGCCTCTTACTTTCACCAAGAAAAGATACAGACCACTTGAATTGATCAAATTTTTCATTTGATGAAACGTAATATCTGCTACGAGATTTTATTTGTTAACAAAAGAACACGACACGTTTTTATTGTCGCCAGCACGTACAGTGAAATTCATGTCACCATGCGACCGTTCCCAATGCCAGCCAACAAGGAATCGAAATTAACTTCGCTGTGATCCCAATGCCGGCACTGGCTGATTGTTGTGTCGCTATTAAACACTATATGAGAGTAGTCTGAAATGAATACCGGATGCTTTGTAACGGGTTTCACGCCCCTTTTGGTCGTACTCCGGCTTTCCCGTTTTTTGGATGGTACCTGTAATAAATGTGCAAATGCCCTACCGGCGGATGGATGGGCGCTCATTAGAATATCACAGGTCAAAAACTCTTATCGTAGCTTTCGGAACGCGCTGGTTGCAAAGTCGGACTTCGCCTGATCGCTGATGATGGAACCAGGGCGTTCCGAAAGCTACGATAAGAGTTTTTGACCTGTGATATTCTAATAAGCGCCCATCCGCTATAAGGGCATTTGCACATTTACTACAGGTATCATCAAAGAAACGGGGAAGCCGGAATACGACCAAAAGTGGTTTGAAATACTTTATCCTTCGCAGGCTTAAAAAATAATACGATAAGAAAGTATGACTTTTCGCTGTTCCTTAGGTTTTATTGAAATTGCGTAGCTTTCAGAACAGGTCTTGTCCCGTCTTCAGCGACTACAATGTATGACAGTCAGCCGATGCAGTAGTATTTTACTATGTGGCACGAAAAGATAACTTATGCATTGGCAAGGCCCTGCACTGCCTCTTTTGAATGATCAATCACCTGTCAAAGCCAGAAAACGTTGCCTCAAAAATACCAATAGCGATGCTAACTAAATTTTGGTTTCATGAATTCGTAGTCAATCATAAATAGGCACGCCAAAGTATACGCATATGTTACTGAGTACAAGTGACATGGTGTTGCCATTTCCTGTTGGAACAATAAACGTTAAGTAACTCATCGGAGAATACCAACAGAGAAAAGAGCGCGAAAATTAGCAGTTGTGAACCAGTTTGGGTACTCTCTGCTTTGTTGAACAATCCCAACTGATGTATAGTCTTTGCAATAAACAATAAAACTCAGTGAACCCGTTACAGAGAAACCAATATTCAGAAAGCTCTTACCTTCGAAGCCGTGTGGATATTATTACATAGAAAAAGTGGAAATTCGCATTCTCTTACCGAGTCAAAATATGACTGCAGAAGGCAAGAACAAACTGCTATCAGGTGAAAACCGTGTTCAGTCCCCAGCAAGGGAGCAGAGGATTCTAGAATCTACAGTGATTGACTGTAAATGGATTACTCTAGTACTTGGCAAGACAACTTACCAACAATGCTGCTCCAACAAACTGCGCGTTTTTGGAAAGTAGACATTTTGAAGAGTTAATGCAACGCATAAATTTCAGGCCACATTTTCCAACAGATATATCGCAATCCAAAGCGAGCTTCAAAGCGAGAAGAGCTATGCAAGACCAGGTTTCACCGCTATACTCAGAGAACTGGTCGGAGAAAAACCTATAGAACGCATGTGTAAACAGAACGTCAAATTTTTAATTGCAGCCCTTTAAAAAGACGCGAATGTGGAAATATTAATTAGAACTGAACGTATTCACAAGTTTGCAGTTTCCATTCACCGTTCAAGTAGGGCAGTAAGTCGACTGCTAGGCATTGCAGCATTTACAATTTCCTGCATTGCTGACGGCCACGTACACTCCATACATGAATCCAAAAGGCACTGGAAAGCTTTGTAAACCGTGAGAGTTGTGCTTTCATCGTGCTTTATCACGTTTAAAAGTCCTGCAACATTTTAAATGTCTGAAAAGTGCTAAATTTAAAAAAATTTACAACTCACCAGCTGCTAACAGTTGCAAGTCACTTGAGTCCAGGGTAAATAAGCCAAGGGAACATTGATCTTTAATAACCATGTGCAACGAATTCACCGAATTTATTCTTACATCGGCATTAGATGAGGTCAAATCCGAAACCAACTGCGCAGCTACCTTATCAGCTGCTTTGCCTGCCATTGGTAATGGGCCAAAGCAGCGAAAGCTCATTTCACTGACACAGTCGAGACAGTAAGACGGCCTGAAAACCGTCGAAGATACTTGCTTTTCGAAATTAGTGAAATGCACGTAAATTACTACAGAATTGCTAATGGTACTTTCCCACAACGCGGAAACGTATTCTTCAACACCTTTATCAGATGGCCATTACCCTAAGCCACTTTATGCTGAGTGCAATCAAATGTCGCCCATCGTGAGATAACAAAAACAGCTATTAGTGTTTAACTTATGTTGTTCACTAACAAATAGATTCCCAAAAATATTTAATATATTACTTCTGTAGGGACCAGCAGGTACAGCCCGCGAAACTTGTACCTACGCACCCTAAGGGCCTACGGTGACCCCAACGTATTATTGGACCGATTTCCGAGGTCTAGACCTTCTAGTAGTTCGACACACAATAAACGGTTGTGTTTCACTCGCTCCCATATTGGTGACCCGTCTACTTGTTATGGCCAAGAAAACTGCTCAGTCGCCGGTACCGCCCAAGGACGCCTCGCAACCTCTGGTATCTACAATGCTACCTGTCCCGCCGTATATCGCCGCCGACCCTGAGCTGTGGTTTGCGCGCCTTCAACTCTTCTTCCAACATCGGGGAATCCAGGATGAACCAACCATGTTTGAGTTGGGCCTCGGTGCCATACCGGAAGATTCCTTGTCGCAACTACGCGATTTTATACTGACGGCGCACACGCAAACAGCACCTTTCACTGCCCTTAAGAACGTGTGTCTACGACGCCTGGCCGACAGTGAGGAACAGCGCATCAGACAAGCACTCTTGGGTGAGGAACTATCTGACCGTACACCCTCAGCATTCCTCCGTCGCCTCGAACAACTGCTACCCTCCTCGCAAAGGGAGCGAGAAAACCCGATTTTACGCCAACTCTTCCTTAGTCGCCTGCCACCGCAGCTACAGGCGGCAATGGTCCCGTTAGGTGACAAGCAACTGAACGAATTGGCGAACATCGCCGACCAGTTGATGGCTCTCCAGCCGTGCGGCACTCCAGGGATCGCGCATGGGGTGCAAAATGTTAGCCATCGGCTTGACCGTCTCGAGCGGGCGCTCGAACAGCTGACCCTGGCCGTCGAAAACGGTCGCCGCTCACCACGCAGTCCCTCCCCCTCTCGCCGCTATCAACAAAGACGATCGCCGTCGCCTATGGCCGGTCGCAGGGACCCCCCAGGGTTTGTTTTTACCATCGCCGCTTCGGTCAAGACGCCCGCAAGTGTACTCCTCCCTGTCAGGCGGGAAACGACAATGGCACGCGACGTTGACGGCCGTCCGCGCAGCCAAAGAACAAAGCCGTTGTCTCTTTCTAACTGACCAACAGACTGGCACACGCTTCCTCATCGACACAGGAGCGACCGTCAGCCTTTTGCCACTCAAATTCGCATCCGCAAAGTACCTGGAACCTCACGACGTGTTGCCAACTCTACAGGCAATCAACGGAACCCCCGTGACAGTCAGCGGCAGCAAAACGCTAACGATTCACCTGGACGACTTGCCTCCAATCAAATGGACGTTCACAATTGCCGACGTGAACACAGCGATCATAGGCGCCGACTTAATCTACCATCACCGCCTTGCAGTCGACATCGGAAACCGACGTCTTTCCTCTTCTACATCGCAGAACCCCGTGGCAGGCATGTCTCCACAACCAAATGAGTTTAGTCGGCTCATACAACGATTTGTAGATGCCCAAGAGCACTATGACCCTAAGACCACTGAAGAACGAAGCCGCTTGGAGCATTTCCAACACGTGATTGAAACGAGCGGACCGCCAGTATCGAGTAAGGCTCGCCGCCTCGCACCACAACGCTTAGGCATTGCCAAACAGCATTTTGAGGAACTCCTCCGCCAAGGAATTGTCCGACCGTCAAACAGCAATTGGTCGTCTCCTCTACATCTTGTGCCTAAGCAAGAACCAGGTCAATGGCGGCCTTGCGGGGATTTTCGCAACCTCAACCGAAGCACGAAACCGGATCGCTATCCGTTACCACATGTTGCAGACTTCAACAACGAACTCCGTGGGAAGACCGTTTTCTCAAAAATCGACCTGGCAAGTGCCTACTTTCAGATACCGGTTCGTTCCCAAGACGTCCCAAAAACGGCTATAATCACGCCTTTCGGTCTTTACGAGTTCACCATGATGCCGTTCGGCTTAAGAAACGCCGCCCAGACATTCCAACGTATCATCGACCAAATTCTTCGAGGACTCCACGACTGTTTCGTTTACGTGGACGACATCCTTGTTGCCAGTCAGTCGGAAGCAGAACACCTCTTGGTGCTTCAAAAATTATTTGACCGCTTGGCATTGTATGGCCTAAAAGTAAACGCAGACAAGTGCGTACTTGGCGTCAAATCTCTGGTCTTTCTAGGACACCTGGTCGACCATAACGGCATTCAGCCCTCGCCAGACAAGGTTGACGCCCTTCAAAACTTTCCGAGGCCTACGACCGTTAAACAATTGCGACAGTTTCTCGGCATGGTCAATTTCTACCGACGTTTCATTCCGAACTTAGCCCTCCTCCTCAAACCTTTAGATGCATTGGTCGCCCAGACGAAAGGTACAATACACTGGTCGACCGCCACGGTGGATGCATTTAGCACAGCCAAGTCAACTTTAGCCTGTGCTACACGTTTGGAACACCCGGAGCCCACCGCCACATTAGCGCTCATGGTAGACGCTTCAGAACAGGCAATTGGTGCGGTATTACAGCAAAATGTGGAGTCGTCCTGGAGACCGTTGGCATTTTTTTCCAGACGCCTACAGGATCATCAAAAGCGTTACAGCACCTTTGGCCGTGAACTGCTGGGAGTGTACGCTGCTGTGAAGCATTTCCGACAGATGGTCGAAGGTCGCGAATTGATCGTCTACACTGACCACAAGCCCCTCGTCCGCGCATTTGAGAATGGCTCACAAGGCTTAAACGACCGCGAAATTCGACAACTCGACTTTGTCACTTCAATGCAAATACAGATGCGCCACATAAATGGTAGGGACAACATCGTGGCAGACGCCTTGTCACGTGAAATTCAAGCCTCGGAGGATATTTCAGCAATCTCCGTCAAAGACATCGCTGTCGCCCAGAGCAACGACAAAGAACTACAATGGACGAAAGACCACGCTTCGCTGCAGCTGGTCCCCGAGCAAATAGAAGGCTGCACTTACCCCCTCTGGAAAGATATTTCGCTGCGAGAACCTCGGGTGTACGTCCCGGGCACGCTCAGGTTAGCTGTTTTTGAGTCCGTCCACGGCCTCTCCCATCCGGGCGTAAGGGCCACGAAACGCCTCATGTTGACACGTTACGTGTGGCCAGGCATCCAGAGCGATGTAGCCCAGTGGACGCGACAGTGCCTGCAGTGCCAACAGGCGAAAGTCCACAGACACACACGCTCGCCACCTAAGGAGTTTCCTCTGCCCCACAGTCGCTTCGCCCACGTTCACGTGGACATCGTCGGCCCACTGCCAACCGCGGATGGATATAAATATCTCCTAACAGCAGTAGACCGGTTCACCCGCTGGCCGGAGGCGTGGCCTGTTCGGGACACGTCTGCCCAAACAGTAGCAGAGACTTTTCTAGGTAACTGGATAGCCCGATTCGGCGTCCCACTACAGATAACGACGGATCAGGGACGTCAATTTGAATCACGCTTATGGTCATCGCTGAACAAACTCTTAGGCATCGAACACACGCCAACGTCCGCCTACCACCCGCAGGCCAACGGAATGGTAGAACGATTCCATCGGCAGCTAAAAGCCGCCCTCATCGCCCGCATGCAAGCAGCCGGTATTAAATGGACAACGGCGTTACCTCTGGTCCTCTTAGGCATCCGCACTGCCTTGAAAGCCGACATTGGCCTGGCCCCCGCCGAAATGGTATATGGCTCCAGCTTGCGCCTGCCAGCCGAGTTCCTGTCCCCAGCATGCCCATCAACCAGCGCCGATCCCAGTAGTTTCACAAGCACGCTGAAAGCAGCGATGCACAGGTTACAGCCGACGCCTCCTCGTCGCAATAGCACGGCCACGTTTTGCAGCAAGTCACTGAAGGATTGCACTCATGTCTTCATTGAAGAACCGGGACGGACCAGCAGCCTGACACCCCCATATGCCGGCCCCTATGGAGTCCTCAGTCGGACGAGCAAAACCATCACCGTCGATTTAGGAGGAAACCACACGACAATCGCAATTGACCGGACTAAACCAGCGTTTTTGATGAATGAACCGCAGGTGGCATCAGCCATGCCCTACCGTCGCGTATCCTTTCAGTGGCCACCGGCACGATGTTCCCTCATCTAAGGGGGGAGTGATGTAGGGACCAGCAGGTACAGCCCGCGAAACTTGTACCTACGCACCCTAAGGGCCTACGGTGACCCCAACGTATTATTGGACCGATTTCCGAGGTCTAGACCATTCTAGTAGTTCGACACACAATAAACGGTTGTGTTTCACTCGCTCCCATAACTTCAAAAACTAATTTCAAGAAACAAAAACCTGAACGAAGACCAGTACTTAAGTGAGATCATGTTTGTTAAATGTACGTTATTTCTACAGTAACGCAGAAAGTCACGGGGGGGGGGGTCTACTATATTGGAATGTTACGAGTGAAGCGCCCGTTGAGTTCTATTCACTGATACCTGTGAGAACACCAAAATAGTCTAACCAGTAGCTGCTTGGTTAGTTGTGTTAGTGAAAAACAAGCGAACAATGAACGTACGATTGATTTATTTCGTACCTTGAAAACAGGAGATTTTGTAACGGTGTAATGAAACATGATATAATGATGTACGGCACTCACCGTTTGAAAGAATTTTATGGGCTTTTCTGTTATCTGGACCATTATATAAAAACACCGTAGCTTTCGGGACGCGGTCGGTCCCGAAAGCTACGGTGTTTTTATATTAAAATTCTTTCAAACGGTGAGTGCCGTAGATCATCATATTTCGTACCTTTCGGAATCTGTGCGTTGACCGTCGATCGCAGCGTGCACGCATAGGCGCGTGGGACAAAAGACGCGTCAGCTGCACCGGATTATGGACTCGCGCTAAGTAGGGTCTGAAAGGATGCGTCAGCTGCATCGGATTGCGGATCAGAGATGGATTAGCGCCATGTGCGTGCCATATGACGCACCCTCCAAAACGTATATATACGGAGGCATTGCCTCAGCAAGGGTTCGAGGTATTCCTCCTGTGTGTGCTGTTCGCTGTATATATCACCGAATAAACTTGATTACTGCTTCGAGTTGGTCATGCCGCGCGCAGAAGCTACAGAATCGTCTGATTCCGTCGTCAGAGAGAAGATGGAAAGCGGTTCTCCAGTGTCTTTTTGATACACAGTCTTTCCATCTTCTCGCTGACGACGGAATCAGTCGATTCCGAAAGCTACGAATAAAAGCTATCGTACGTTCACTGTTCGTCTGTTTCTCACTAACACAACTAACCAACCAGCCACTGGTTAGGTGGTTTTGGTGTTTATACAGGTATCAGTGAATAGAACTCAACGGACGCTTCAGCCACAACATTCCAACATGATCCACCGCCCCGTTACAAAGAAACTGGTTTCTTCAAAGCAGGGTGTACTTTACCATTTGGCCGACACCGTACTGTAGTTCCACATGGTAATCACGATTGCTTACAGTATCACTGACGTCACAGACCAGCTACGAGAGGGTACGCGTCACTTCGCCACAAGCGTTTCGCCCTCCGCTCGCGTTTCCCCGTGGGGTGAGTTCGTCGCATGTCAGTTCGCCGCGCACAGTTCGGCGCGGGGTCAGTTCGTCGCGGAGTTTCGCCGCCGTGTTCTCAGTTCACTGGCGCAGTGGCACACGGTGAGCTGTCAGTCGTTCACCAATAATCAATTACCGCTTTTGCGGCCAGTCTCCATATTTGACGGTTCATCTCTCTATACATGTCCTTACTCCAACCTTCTGGTCTCTCCTCCATGTTTCCTTATGACGCTCCATGCAATTTCTGCACCTAATTCCAACGGATACGCTACCTTTAGTTTAGAAGATTCTTCTTGGCACGGCAGTGGAACCCGTTTATTGAATCGAAAAAAGATACACTGTAAATCAAAGAGGAAGTACAGCGTACTTTTAATGCACATGAAGGCCCTCTACGGCGACGGCACGTTCAGCGTCTCGCCTGACGTCTTCGAGCAGCTGTACGTGCTATTTGCTGAAAGGGAGGGCTTCGTGTTCCCTGTGCTGTACGCCCTACTGCCAAACAAGCAGAAACCGACATACAGCCGAATGTTCAGAGCGATAAGGGATAGGTGTCCACAATTTTCTCCGGGGACCATCTCCATGGACTTCGAGATGGCAGCAATGAATGCCGCTGTGGCCACGTTTCCCTCCGCATGGATATTCGGCTGTTTCTTCCCCCTGGTGAGAAACGTGCATATGCACTTAAACCAAGATCTTATAAACAGGTGCCGTAGGGAGCCAGAATTTGCATTGTTCGCCCGGATGATGGTCTCCTTGGCGTTTGTTCCTACAACTGAACTGGATGAGGCTGATGTTTTGGGAACAGTGCCCCCACGAGAACTTCTGCCGACCCTATACTGGTTCGAGCAGAACTACGTGAGAGCCTGGAACCGCTTCCATGGCCGTCGGGCGCCTCTATGTCCTCCAAGTATGTGGTCCACCTACGAAAGGACGTTGATGGGCATCGACCGAACTAACAACTTCGCAGAGGCCGCGAATCGCAGCATTCGGTCGGAATTTGGGGTGGACCAACCAACACTTTGGAGGTTCATAGACGGCCTACGTAAAGTCCAGCCCGGTCGTGACAAGGAATACGAAGAGTACGTCAGGGGAGAATAGCCGCAGCATAAGCGCCAGAAATATATCCGAGCGGATAAGAACATTCTGGCTATCGTAAGCCAGTACGACAGACGAAACATGGTTGAATATCTCCGGGGGATTGCGCACAACTTTAAGATGGATAAGTGAGGTAAGTGTGTACGTTGACTGGCCGAGTTTCGAGTTTCGCAACTTCGAAAATTACAGAAGCACACATTCGACCTCGCTGAGAGTGACTGCTTCCTCTCATCCATCTGTTGCACTCAGGCCGTCTTCAGAGGTAAGCAAGCAAAGCAGGTTTTCGATAAATTAAGTTATTTCTGTTAGGTTTGCCGGGGTGAAAACCGTTAAGAGTAACTCGAAGGAGGTGGGCTAAGACATCACGTATAATTACGTCCCACACAGAATTCTGATCGAATTCTGCGATTCACGACCTCAGCGAAGTTGTTAGTCCGGTCGATGACGAACAGTGGCCCTTCGTAGGTCAACTGCGGCGTTGACTGAAGCGGCAGCATCCTCTAACCTGGCAAGCAATTGGAAGAAGTATCTCCTATATACAGGGGGTTCTCGGTTAACGTCGCTTCACTTAGCGTCGTTTTCGCTATAACGTCGTTCGTGAACGGGCGAAAAAATACAGTACACACAAAGATTGACAGGTTCTCCCATTTGGCTAGTGTAACTCTGCCCAGCAGTAGCGGTTACCTGTCAGTTTGAAATGAATAGGATCGTTATGATGGACGATGCGACTGTCCAGCACCCATCAGGGTATGATGGATGATGAGCCTGGTCAGCGCCTACTCAGTGAGGCCCTCTGGCAAAATCTGACGGGGGCACAGAGGTTGCTGACAGGCGGCCCCCTCTTCCGGTTAAGTGATCACTAAATGATCCGGATGATCATGGCTGCGTACAGCTGTTACAGAGAGATATACGAAAGAAAGAAAAGGCATGCACAGCCGCAGACACTGGATAGGATTTTGCAGCACAGATAAGCATGAAGGTGGGCTATAATAGTGGCCTGTAATATCAGTATTACTTCAGCTACTCGGAAATACTGAAAATAGAGCCGAATAAAACGTGTTTGTATTTTGCTAATATCTTAAGGTCACATACTTATAGTTGGCGCAGGCCTCGGTGAAATAGCCCCGGAAGTCTCTGTTTTTTGGCATCGCCATCACGCGCTGCGAACGCATCCCCGCAGCCCCTATCAAAATAATAATAATAAAGTCAGTTTCATTTAACGCCATTTTCGCTTAACGTCACTTCTCCAGGAACGCATCCTGACGTTAAACGAGAACCCCCTGTACTAGGGTTTTTATTTTAGGGCACAAGGCTCTTGTGGGTTGCTTGCAGTGTTCCGTTCACGTTAAACGTGTTTTGCGTCGAGTAAAAATCTATTCGGTACCATGTCCGTGGCGACCTCGAAATTGCTGTGCTTCGTATTTTGTCTAATAAAGAGAATAGTGCCCGTTACAAAGAGTAAATTCGTGGGAATACAGAGAATATTCGAAATTATTTGTATATTCGCTGCAAAGATTCAACACAATTGCTGTACTGTAGTTCTCTGTAGTCTAATGAACTCATAATTTCTTCTGATCAATCGTTGTTTGCATGTCCGGTTTAAGGGAGGTCACCTAGTTCGCCTTAGTAGTAGACCCGCAACGCAGATAAACGGTCTCAAAAGACTGACTAAATTCGGTCCGTGCTCGGTAATCCCATGGATAAAACCTCAGAACTTAAGACTACTGCATGCGAATGGCGCACATTATCCAGGTTGAGTGAATGTAAGCGACGAATAAATGTGAAGAAAGCCGCAATACGTGCAAACAAGTCTCGTGACTCGATAAGATCCAACGCAACATGCAGCTTTCCCTTACATTGCACGCGGCTCAGCGAGGATACATGGAGAAGAAATACAGTGGAACCTCTATAAGTTGACCACTAAAGGGCGGTAAGAAACTGGCCAACTTATAGAGGTGGTCAACATGTAGAGGCACCCCCTTGAATTCAGTCGTAAACAAGCCATAACTCCTTCCAGGCACTTTACTGAAGATGGAACGTAGTAATCCATATGAAGAAACAGTACGAAAGTAAAAGATTAAAAACTGAATTAATATTAAGACAATGAAAATAAAACAGTGGTAAAAGAGCATTACGATCAGTGCATTTTATGGCCCGATCGTTGCACGTGTCAAGAAAGAGTCTATCTTTGTCTTCCTCGCTTTCTTCCTGCACACATAAGTGGTGAAAGCAAAGTCAGCGTTAATTATGCATTAAGCATATCGGGGCACTTTTCAGCAGCAAAATAACTTTAGCTCATGTAGTGAATGGCGAACGTCGTCAGCTGTTAGAGTCTTTTCGACTTCTGTATCGCTATCGCTTTCTTCTTCTAAATCATCAGCCGACTCATGCATTTCCTGCACGTCGGATAGTACCACTTGAGAAATAGATTCTGCATCAGGTTCATTACAAGTCACCAATTCATCGTCCATTGTAACAAATGCTTCGAAGTCGACTCCTGGGAATATTCCCATATTGGGTGTACTGTCTGAGGAGGCCTTAATGACTGTGTTTCTTGACTTGTAACAAATCCAGCTTGTTGGAAGCATTTCGTTATTGTTTCTGGCTGTACTCTATTCCACGCGAAACTGATGCAGGGAACAGAATTCAGAGCGTTAACTAATCCAACAAGTGCATATGCGTCAGTAACCAGGTTAGTCCTTTGAGTTCAGGAAACGACCCAGTCTAAAAGCTATGCCCAGTAATGCATCTTAAATGCTTTGTCACCTTGGTGCTGATGCTCAAGCAAACTTCACTTTGCAATATTCATGGCATTCTGCTGGTCAAGTTATGGAGGTCCAAACATGTAGTAATTAATAGCCAGTGTCTCAGCTATGGTTGTCAAGGTACAACATGCGGAGGCGGTCAGCATATAGAGGTAACTCTCCTACGTTTCACAATGGCGGGCCAACAAACCAAAAGAGTACGGCCAACATGAGAATTGCGGCAACTTATAGAGGTGGTCAACTTTGGATATTCCACTGTATATTGATAGCAGAAGGCATTAGTGAACGGGTGCTAAGCGGTCAGGGGTGGAGTAAAGCCTCAATACCTGGAAATAGGAGTGGTGGTCGTTTAAGGAAGACTGTAACTTGGAGTCAAGCCACGAAAATTGCATGTGGAAATATGTAGAAGAGACCAGAAGGTGGGGGTAAGGACACGCGCAGTGAGATGGGCGCTTAAGTTGGGACAAGAATGATAAATCTTGGAAGGAAGAGTCGCGATCGAATGAAATTGTGTATACGTTGAAATTGGGAGCAGAAATTGCATGGGGCGCCATGAGGAAACATGGAGGAGAGACTTGAAGGTCTGAGTAAGGAAATGTGCAGGGAGATGAGCGCTTAAGTTGGGAGAATAATGATAAAACTTGGAAAGAAGCGTCGCGATCGAATAAGGTAGCGTATCCTTAGGAATTGGGTGCAGAAATTACATGGGGTGCCATGAGGAAACATGGAGGAGAGGCCCGAAGGTTGGAATAAGGACATGTATTGAGAGATGAACCGTCAAATATGGAGACTGGCCGCAAAAAGGTTATCGGTTATTGGTGAACGACTGACAGCTTAGCGTGTGCCACCGCGTCAGTGAACTGAGGACACGGCGGCGAAACGCCCCGACGAACTGACCCCGCGTCGAACTGTGCGCGGCGAACTGCGTGCAGCGAAGTGACGTGCTCCGCTTACGAGGGTATCCTGCTCCCCCGCTAAGGCTCTGACCCACGCGAACAATCTCCTCGCAAGGAGTAGTACCGCGCAATTTTGGGCCGAAGCCCTGCAATATGGATGAAAGCGCTGAAATTGCGAGCAAATTCTCTGAGTAAGACAGTATAGGCCGGCAGATGGAGGTAATGGTTTACAATTTTTGAACCTGTGTTACGCGGTTGGATCGTAGTTTCGCTGGGTAACAGAATAGCCTCGCAGGTGGGAGTAGTGCTTCACAAACATGTACCAAAGAGTCGGTCAGATTTGAGCCAGTGCCTCGGAACTTGAAATACTGACGCGCGACTGGGTATAAGATTTCAAGCATAGCTAGGATGGAGTAGTAATGCATTACAATTTTTTTAGCAAAGACGCAGCAAGTTGGGTTAGATCTTTTCAAATGGGAGAAGAACCTCGGAGTTGGACAGCATGGAATCACAGATGGGAGTTGTGCCTCCTAAGCAGGTGTAGAACCCGTGAAATGAGGTGCCATAAATTCCGCGGCGGGCAAATATCCTGTACCCTGATTTTAGTAATTCAGTGCCCATTCGTTGTTTCGAAATGTGGCTTCTTTTTGGCGTCATCGGCATTCAAAAAACGAAGGTTAACTATGGCGAACTCGTTGTTCCTACTAATCAGCTGGAACACTGTATTAGGGACGCAAAACTGTGAAGACAGGAGAAGATGGTCTGAGGTCTCATATTTCGTTTTTGGGTTAAAGTTTAATTTTATAGCAGGCGATTCTCCCATTTGCTACAACAAAACAAAAGTGAACACCGATGCAACAAAGCCTAAACATGCGTTTCGTCCCTGAGCGAACATCTGACCAATCTACACAGTCTGTAGAACTTTGCCGAACACAAAAGTTTTTACACTAATTCGAAAAACTGCTCTACTTGCATGGATTCGGTGACGGTCGAAATCCCGAAAGAACGGAATCCTGAAGTCGTAATCCCGAATTGACGAAATCCCGAATTGACGAAACACCGAATTGACGAAATCTCGAATTGACGAAATCCCGAATTGACGAAATCCCGAAAGACGGAATCCCGAAGAATCGAAATCCCGAACAGTCGAAATCCTGAACTGCGCAATCCCGAAATGCCGAATGGTCGAAATCCCGAAAATGGAATTATTCATATAATGGGCAATAGAACGCGATAAAAGTAAATTTTCTTCATTAAAGATTGGTATGTTTGTAACAGGGCTGTGTACTATGTCTTTGGTATCACGGTTGTAGCAACTATTGATTCTTGTTCGCTGCAAAACAATCTAACCAGTGAGTGATTGGTCAGTTATGTTAGTGAAAACAGGTGAAAAGTGAACTTACAAAAGCTTATCTCAGAGCTTTCGGGATAATCTGATTCCGTCGTCACCGATAAGATCGAATGCCGTATCCTGATCTTAGCGGTTTTCTTCCATTTGATCATACTGCTGACGACAGAATCAAATTATCCCGAAAGCTCTGAGATAAGCTCTCGTACATTCACTTTTCGCCTGTTTCTATTAGCATAACTAACCAACCAGTCACTGGTTAGGTTGTTTTGCAGCGAACAAGAATTAACAATTGCTACAACCGTAATATCAAGAACAGTTTTCTTCATTATCGAAAAGAATTAACTTTACTGAAAGAAATATGAGAAACTATCGATTTTAGAATGATAAAGCATTTCGGCACATATCGCGACTAGCCCCCACCCACTAGGCGGAGCAATTTCCGCTTTCGTTTTATTTGGTCACCTTTTGTGACGTAACGCACTTTGCAACGTATGCATTTCTGCCATCGCGATCACTTTCTCGTCATTTTCGCCGTCTCCTTGCCAAACTTCATCCATCATGACTGCTTTTAGACCCCTCGTCAGCTATTTCTGCCTTTGTGTAAACTTTACGGGGAAACGTAGCCGTCATATCAAAGTCCAGGCTTAGGTAAATGCAGAAATCGATGCCCTTGTTGTTGTCGTTTTCGTTGCTAAACTTCGAGTTCCTGCGCGTTACCTAAAGTTAAGGTGAGACACTGACCTGTGATAAAGCATAAACCTCATTGGGGCACCAAGAGAGGCGTATGATGGAAACGACTTGTCACGAATTGAGTCCCTAACAGAAAAAGATACTAATGCTTATTACGAGCGAACTATAAAGCGGGAGAGAGTGGGCGAGCTTGCAAGTTGAAGTTATATTTACTATTCAAATGTTGTTGAGCGAAGAGAGAGCTCACTCAGCATTTTCTCACTAGACATATGCTAACTAAAGCGATAAGGCATGATGTGGCAGCCCGGAGGCGATGGGGTGATGATGGCTTTTGCTCTCGCCATCCGCGTTCAAAGCGTACATGGTTCAATTCGACAGAACGACTGATAGGGAACGGTTGAACTTTGCGTGACTATGTGCACGTTTCATTGATACTCTGCACCATTGCCAAGCTGTACCCGCCGCGCTAGGATGGCTTGGCGGCATGTATTCCTTAAGATTGCACAGCATTACTATCCGTTCGTTTATGCAGGTTTTCACGGGACGGACATCTGCAGAAGACCGAGATCATCACAGCTACACTCATATAATGGGTGTTGTCAGATTTCTGCGCTGAAGAAGGGACCAAGACAAGTCCCGAAAGCTGTGCTGTCCAATAAGAGCATTCGTGAACGAGTATTCTGCCGTCCTTTAACACGAAGATCGAGAAACACAACTTTGTCTGTGACGATTACATTGTTTTTGTTCTTGGGCGTGTGCGTCTTCAAACTGAGACGCCAACGACGCGGAAAAGAGCGCAGTGAAGAAGCTTGTCCCCGAAATAACGCCTCAGAGCTTTGGTAAACGTTCTTCAGCTTGATTTGCATTTGAATGATCACGTCAGTCGGCAATCTTTGGACTGACCTGCAACTGTTTGCATTTTGCATTCATCGAAGTACATTCCTCTGAAGCAAACTGCTATCACTATTGAAAAAATGGTGTAAGCGATACGCGAAAGGTCAAGCACTGCCCGTAGTGTGGAAGACGTGCTCAGCTAGAACGAATATTTCGATTATTCCTGTGGAAGCTCGGGACGAGAATTCTGTGGAAAGCCCTGGAAGCTGTTAAGGTACGTTGCATTATTTCGAGGATGCAGGTTACATTGTACGCCTGATAATCTTCAGAGTGTGTACGGAAAGTATGGTATAGAACATAACCTTAACTGTAACGTTTTATTTCCAAACTTTCCGTTTGCCTAGCATACGCGTTAAGCTCTACTGCGGGAGGTCCGCTTTGTCTGATGAAGCCACTTATCCACTCTTTGACTTTCAACAATTTTCCGTATGTTTTGGTTTAAGCTTAGGCTTAGGTTCTATTAATACTTTGGAAGACCTGCGTTACCTGATGAATCCACGTAACCACTCTAGCATTGATTTTCACACTTTACCTTGAGTTTTGGATAATGCGCATTGACTTAGTCTCATGTATGGACGGTCTGTGATGAAAGAGGTTCATTTTCATAACGCCCATTCTAAGCGATGCACCTATTGGGAACAACAACTATTTACACATGATATCCAAGTTGTGTAACGCACATACTCTGTTAAACTGTGTGAGGCTAATATACCAAATACTGAGTAGAAAAATTTTCACAGTAAAGCTAAACTTATAACACTGGAAATGGGAAACGTACGTCTTGAAAATCCAATGCTTTAACATTTCTTAGACAACGGACAAAGCAGTAATTTCGTGCATAGACGCATTGGTCAGACTACTCAGCGTAACCAGTTGCTATTAATATTTCGAAGAAACCGCTTTCTACAATTGTGTGCAAGACGCTGCTGGTTTTCTTTCAAACGAATATCTCGTCGTTCCTAATTTCCTGGCTCACGTTATTGAACGGTAGGCCGTAATAGAATCGTTAATTTGCTTTTGAGATTTGTCTGTGGATAGTCAAAACGTTTCAGCTGAATGGATGAGATATGCGAAAGTGTTCCTTCACAGAAAGGTGCAGGCAAATTGTGCGTACGTGGCTATTTGATGGTGAAAGACAAATGCGTCGGCAACATCTATTACTGGTGCTGTGAACGTAAGAAATCGCTCTGTTGCAAAGGACGAGCGATCAGCAAGCTATCAGATGGCCATCATTACCTTGCAAAATTTGTTGAACATAATCATTCACCGTGGCTAAGTGCCGCCAGTATTTCCATGGTAACGCATGACTACTGTTAACAAAGAGTTAATTCCAAGAAATCCATGTTTAGATTATGGATGATGTTAAAAAACAAGCTAGAGAAACAAGGGATTTGCCGTGCCAAATTATTCAGTCGTGTACAACTTCTGCTCCTCTGCACGTAGCGGCGGTGTTGCCGTCGAATGAAGCTATCCGGCAGAGGATAAAAAGAGCTCGGAGCGCACAGAGACCGGTGGAGCCGAAAACACTTGCTGACATAAATGTCCCAATGGACTTGCGAGTTACGTTAGGCGGAGAAATGTTTCTTATAAAGGACAAACGAGTTGGCGAAAACGGATTTTTGATGTTCACAACAAAGGCAGATGTGCAGAAACTTGCAGTTTCATCCTTCTGGATCATGGATGGAACTTTCAAAACGGTGCCCAATGTTTTTTATCAGCTTTATACAATTCATGCTCCTGTTGTCCACGGGTCGCTTAGAACATTTCCATTGGTTTATGTTCTAATGACTGGAAAAAGCAGAGCGATTTACGAAAGCGTATTTGAAGAATTGGTAGCCTTTAGTGAAGAAAATGAATTGTCATTGAATCCCGCAATAATAATGACGGACCTTGAATTGGGCGCAATCAATGCTTGTAAAACCGTCTTTCCGCATGCCTCGAACAAAGTTTGTTATTTCCACTTTGCACAATGCATTTGGAGAGAAGTGCAAAAACGTGGACTAGTCAAGCTATATAGTAGAAAGGAAGAATTTAATTTGAAATCCGACACTTGTCAGCATTAGCTTTCCTTCCATCTGACGAAATTGCAGATGCTTTCGATTTGTTAAAGCGACATTTGTCAGATGAAGCCTGTCAACTCTCTGAATGGTTTGGAAATAATTACGTGCACGGCAGGACACGAAGACGCCTCCGGAATGCTGTTGTTGTGAGAGCACCACCGCTTTTTCCGCCTGACTTGTGGAGCATGTATGACTGCATGCAGAGCGGTTTTCCACGTTCACAAAACAGCGTCGAAGCGTGGCATAGAAGATGGGAAAATTTCGTAGGAGGAGCTCACTTTGGGTGTACAGGATGATCGAAGAATTTCGACGGGAACAGCGCCACGTAGAAACCCAATATGAACGTATTCTAAGAGGAGAGGATACGCCTAGACAAATGCAATCTAACGCAGTGCGAACTGCACAGCTTGAAGCTGTCGTCAGCAATCGTGCGATTCGTCCGCGTGTTATGGATTATCTGCTTGCAGTTGCGCACAGTCTGCGTCTGTAATACAGTTCTTGGTTGTTCATACGAGTTCATTGTCATTTTGCCTTTTCCATTTTTTATTGCTGGCTGTAGTGTTTAGGCTTGCTTGGCCAAGTGTAATGAATATACGTACTTTTCAACTTGCTACTGCTTTCCCTTTAGATTTTACGACATGACACTTTTAGATTGGTGCTGACAGAGATGTTCCTATGAAATTGTAAATGGAAAACTTAAGAGAACAGTAAAACAGCTGGGGCAAGATTGAAAGGGAAACAATTGGCAATTGGCTTCAGAGGTGTGTATGTGCGTTGCGGAATTGAAACTGCAAACAAATGCAGTTGAGGCTGAAGGACTGTAAACAAATAGAATAATTCCTTCAGGTTCTCGTTCATTCCAAACTGAGATGCAAAATGCGCTCAACATTGATCGCCCTTATCGGCGAGAGACGTTTCAACCGCGCATTGTCCGCATTGTTGGTGCCTCATTAACGCTGGTGCCGTTGATGACGAGATGCGCCGAGAACTGATGGCGATGTATAGTCGAGCTGTAGCGGGTTCACAATCGGTGTATCGAAGAAAGTAGCGAAACAATGGTCTGCACGTTACAACATTGCTAATTCGAGCATACACAGCAACTGAATTAACAAGCGAAATGCAGAAAACGAATTTATTTTAAACGTGCTAAATAAATGTACCTAAGCTCAGATCGCAATGAAGTGCAGGAGTAATGAAGTTTTTTCGATGACGTAATGATAACAAATTCATTTCAAAGTCATTAAATGGAAGAATTAATACGTAAGCTTAGCTCGTAGTCAAGAACAGGATTAATGAAGTCTACTTTCGTGTACTGCTTCAGATAATCTAAAATTAAGTGCATGCAAAGGACCAAGTAAATGGGCTGAATTAATATGTACAGCAAGGGAAGCGAGTAAGCTATCGGTGCATCCATTTGGTACTCAACACTGAATCATCGCGGATTTCACTACGTGAAATGGTCTGTCTTGCTGAAGACGTTCGCTTGACATAGTTCTTCCTTATAATGAAGAAAGCGTACTTGGATCGTGCTCTCCTGCCTCATATCTATCCTATTTCATATTCGGGATTTTGATCGTTCGGCATTTCGCCATTCGGGATTTCGTCACTTCGGGATTTCGTCAATTCGGGATTTCGTCAATTCGGGATTTCGTCAATTCGGGATTACGTCATTCGGGATTCTGACATAGACCCGCATGGATTCACCTGTTCAGTGGTATTCATCTTGGGTTCTTCGTGACAGTACGGGCTATCATTGCTTCAAATTTGAATGATTAACCTTTTTGAAGCGCAGACGACGGAACTGGTCTGTTATGAAAGCTCCGGTAAGTAGGTGTCGTACTCATAGTTCACGTTACCAAGCATTGCGCTATTTAAGCTGGTTCGCTTATAATGGGCTCTGGCATGATGGAATTATTCTTCCGGAACGGATTGTAACTCGTTGGTGGGTTCTTCCTAAAATAGAACCTAACCAGTGACTGGCTATAATGGTTTATTGGTAAAGACAAGCACAGTGAAGTATGTCCGGATCAAAGGTTTCGGAGCAGCCTAGTTCCGAAAGGTTTGAACCATATCTTACTGTGTTTGTATTTACCTCTGCTCTACTGGTTATGTTGTCTTTTAGGAAGCACTCACACAGTCTGTACATCATATCAACGATCTACAATCCATTCCGGAAAATCAATTCTAGCACTGCGCTATTTTTGGTAATGTTTTCGTGAATTACTACGTCGCATCCTATCGTTTGAAGAATTTTTAAGGTACAGAAGCTTCTGTACAGTTTAAAGTTGGTTCCTTAAACTTATTTTTAACTACGTTGACATCGTCACTTTATTCAGGGGGTGACCTTAACGTCGATTTGTTCTCTTTGTCAGTGGGTACACTGATAAGGTGGCAATGAGTTCACAAGAAAGCAGCGCAAATGGTAAAGATGCCCCTAGTCAAACACTTGACGAAGAAGAATTGGACCATTCACAGAGGGAATGTACGTTTCTACATGTCAAGAGTTCGTAAATTTCACCAACTTTAACTGTTTTTACTTTTTCAAACAAATTATTATACATTATCCTTCGTTATTTAGGTACGATAGGTACATCTAAAATCCCAGATATCAGAGAGGAAGAACGAAAAAAAGTTCATTTCAGCAAACGTGCAAATGTAAAACTGATACCCTGCGATCAACTTGATGCTTATAAGCCGCATAAATCACGTATGCTGCCATGTGAAATGCGCCGACGCTGGGTGTTGACCAAGATTTACCAAATAGGAGGTTATGTTCGAGATAGAATGAAAGGAGGATTTGTATATGTCAAACCCAATACACCCTTACCTCAAGTAATCTCTCGTGGTAAGGAAGACTTACTGTTCGATTCGCAATGAATGCACTTCATCGAACTTCGCGACAAAGCCGATTGCACGTGTACGTCAGACAATAAATAATCCTACACCCATTGGTTTTGTTTACTGATAACCGTGAAGAACTGAATTACCCATACGAAAAACCCAGGATTGCCCCACGTTTTCGCTGCGTTCACTTTGCATAGAATATCCAATGACTACACATCTACCGCTTTTAAGCATGTGCCTTTTGAAGCAATATTTCTGCGCTTTCAATCAGCAAATAATGGAGGAAATCTAAATTAGCTGGATTAATCCTCCTGTCCTTCGCAAAGGAAACTACACAGCAGGAACGAAGGTGCGACGTCTTCATTGCCACGCATGATTGACGCAAAACACCACCAGTGACACGCAGATCCCTCGTACATAAATCGTGTGCTTTATAGGACCTAGAAATGTCCATTTATCTGTTATTACTTTTTTGCTTATGCTTACTGTCTTGATCCAGCTTACCTTTTTATTCAAACATGGTGAATAATTATATAACATAGCTTTTGGAGCTAACCCGCTCCTTCTTCAGCCTATGTAGACATTACAACGTTGAAGAAGGGGCACGTTTCCTCCTAAAGCTACATTATGTAATTATTTGCCTTGTTCGAATAAATCAGTGTTTCTCAAGGGAAGGTGGGCAATGCAAACATTTAAGGGGGCGATGGAAGCTAAGGGACGATAGAGGACCGAAGGGAGTGATGGAGAATTGAAGGGGAAAGTAGAAAATTCAAATGGACGACTGAATAGCTGTCGCACATTTAAGAGAGAAACTACAGATAGCTGCATCGGATGATCAAGAAGACGATCTCAATTTTATCAAGGCAAGAAGTGTTACAAGCGCATTCATGCAAAAGTTGCAAATGTTTGGAGGTAACCTAGCACAAGGCATGTTTTACCATTTTCCAAACCTTTGTGAAATGAAAGGGATGCAAAAATTCATGATCAGATCATTCAGGTCTACAGTGACCACTTAAACATGCTAAGTCAGGAACTGTGTCTACGCTTTGGCGATATTATATGCATGCAAATCCCACAGTTGGGTGATACAGACGCTTTCTTGTGGTCAAAATGAAGCACGCGACATTCAAGAGGAATTGATCGAGTTGCGAACAAATGAAAAGTTGGAACCCAAATTTGAAAATGGGTACCTACCCTTCTGGGTTCAACCACAAATACCTAAGTTATATGTTTGCCTATGTAATCCTGTAAAGAGATTCTTTAACGCATTTCCTTCATCGTATTTAGTTAAAAGAGGGTTTCCCGTGGTAACAGATCTTCTGATGAAGAAGAGAAGCTGGCTACAAACAGCGAAACGCAGTGACCTGCAGTTGCGACTGACCAGGTTTCATTCGAACCTCCAGAAACTAATTTCGCTATGACAGTATAAGGCTTCTCGTTAGTTTTCTCTAAAGGTCATACGAAATTGTATATGAATGAAATAAGGTCCTGAATTTGCACTCCTCCTTCATTAAGCGAATTTATTGCATACGTGCAATGTCATAGCAAGGAAATAAAGTGCACAAGAGTAACTTGCTAGCTTTCCGTAGGTCGTTAGGGGACCAGTCAGAGCAGGAAGCGACAGCAAGGACCGGGAAGGGGGCGATGACGTGGTAAAGATTGAGAAACACTGAAATAAATAAACAAACAGGATCAATACCGTAAACATCAAGAAGAAAATAAAAAGAGACTTCAGACGGGTTCGGGAAGCTACTGCCGTTGCCTCAATCATCATTTTGTGTAGCGTCACTGTGCCGGTCGGTCGGTTTGGATGCTCGCTCTCTGCAGGACTGAATGGGCAGGCGAAGGACGCTGGACGGGTACAAGGTAGTACCTGATAGCTGATGTTGCCAGCCCGGACGGTCTAGCGGATGAGCTTGCTGAACCGCTGGCTGGTTGGGCACTCGACTTTTTTATATTGCACTGATGACGGCTACATGAGTAGTAGCCTAAAGCTATGCAGTCTTGTGCCTTTTTATGGAAATTAAAGGCTTTTACTAAACGGGTTAAAACCGTGAAACATTTTGATCGCATATGTGCACCAACCTCGTAGAAAAGAAGAACATTAATTATCAAGAAGAAAATGAGGATAAATGCTGTTACAAGCTTGCATTGCTAATATATATATATATACAGTAGGGTATCCATTATCCGGAATGCTCGGGACCGGGGGTATTCCGGATTTCGGAATTTTCCGGATTTTGGAATATGTGGAATGCTTTGAAGTTATTGAGCTACCAGTACACTGTTAGTACATAGCTGCGTTCCTACAGCGTACCTTGTGCATTTCTACGAATACGTATACATAAGTAAGTGTTTGAACACTGGGTGTTTTCTAACGGGTTTGTTCATGTTTGGATATCTTTGTTCGGCTGTCGACCCGTTTGGTGGTATCTGTAATAGATCTGAACACACGCCCTACCAGCGGATGGATGAGCAGTTATTAGAAAATATCACAGATATAGAACGCTTATCAGTCAGAGCTTTCGGCACACTCTGGTGCCATCGGCAGTGATGGGAAAGAGGGAGAGTTTATTGTGTTGTGGGAATTTATAGTCACGCAATGGGGGTCAAGGAGGGGGGGTCGGCTTGGTATGGTGCAGCATTTGGTTTTATTAATAGCTGCAGTCCATACTTCGCTGATCTCCACACCCTGGTCGCGATTAATGGTGCTATTGTGCCGGATGAATAGAGCTTCCTTAATCCGCCGGAGCTGTAATCGGCTTTCCCGGCAGATTAATTTTGGTCGCGGGTCAAGTGAGCAGTGGATGGCGTGCTCTGCGACCGCCGAAGCTTTTATGGCCTCCTCCATGATCTTTTTTGGAGCGCGGGTTTTGGGGCCGGCCACGGCGTACGGTATGTGACCCGTTCAGTCTTTGTTCAGCATTCTTGTAACGGGTCACGTACGACATGTGTTCACGAACTCTGTGGGATAGTGTTGCCCGTTTCTCCAATATAGGAGGCGTGGCAGCCGCACATTATTTCGTAAACTACGCCCGTTAAAGTAACATGCCTCAGACCTGTGGTATGCAGTATAAACAGTGTCACATCAAAGTTATGCGCATACCCTAAAGACATCATCAAACCACTGACGGGGTTACGAGAGTCCTACGTTAAAAACAGCAAACAGTTTTGCAATGAACTTAAAACGTTGAATGTATCAAAAGACGATATCTTAGTAAGCTATGACGTCAAAGACCTATTTACCAGTATACCCATTGCTCGTACGCTCAATGTTTTAGAATCATTGCTTAACGCTGATGTGGACTTAAATAACAGGACGAGCCTTAACCCTCATCACGTGACTAAACTTGTTTCTTTCTGCTGGTGGAAGGGAATTATTTCAAGTTTCAAGAATGTTTCTTCAAACAAACAAAAGGAGCGCCAACGTAGAATCCTCTGTCCCCATTCGTGGTGAAATATTTATGGAGCATCTAGATTCTAGAAGAAATAGCTTTCATGACCACAGATGCGGTCACTCTCCTACCAACCTTCTTTAAAAGATACGTAGACGATATTTCTGCCGTCATACAGGTTGGGAAAGAAGAAACATTTCTTGAACACTTAAATAACATCTTCCCAAATAACATCTGTCCAACAATGGAGAAAGAAACAAATAGAATGCTGCCATTCTTGGACACACTGGTCATTCGAGAAGATGACAAATTAACTACTCGAGTTTACCGAAAACCAACAAACTCTGACCGATACCTAAACTTTGATTTACACCATCCGTTATCAGTAAAAACAGGTATCGTCAGAGGAATGGTAGACAGGGCTATGAACATATGTGACCCACAGTTTCTTCGATCAGAATTCGCGTGCATAGAACGCACGCTAATGTTCAACGGATACCCAACTAGACTAATTAGATCAGTCATTGAAGAAACGTTGCATCCTTCTACCACATCTACGCAAGACATGGACGACGGAAGACCTACAATCATCCTACCGTATCATGCTGGTGTTGGTGAGAAAATAAAGCTTTTAGGGAAGCAATTAGGCTTCCATGTCTTCTTTCAAAGTTTACCCAGCTTACGCACACTGCTGAGGACTGACAAAGTCCGTATTCTATCTGAGCAAAGAACCGGGGTCATTTACGAGTTACGATGTGGTTGCAACGCCTCCTACGTAGGAGAAACGGGCAACACTTTATTTCACTGGTTTCAACAACACATGGCCTGTGTGACCCGGTGCACCAACGCGAAAGATCGTCTCAACGGGACAACAACGAGACAACGCGGTCGCCCTCCGAAGATGGATCCAAAAACGACAATGGCCGATGCAATCAAAGCTTCAGCGGTCGTGGAACATTCCTCCCAACGTTCACACGACCTCGCACCGACGATCTTATTCCACGAGAGCCGTTTTCATTATGGAAAAATAAAGGAGGCCCTCTTCGAACGATCCAACCCTACCATTAACAGAGACCACGGAGTTGAGGTCAGTCAAGTGTGGACCTGTCTACTTCGTCAGACATATTGTTGCAAAATCCTCACTTGACATCTCAGCCACGCTGAGTTACCCACTCCTGTTTATACCCTTTTCGCCAAAATACACCACGCCTTTCCCCATCGCTGATGACGGAACTAGGCTGTTCCGAAAGCTTCGATATGCACTGTGTGTGCGTTTACCATTATAGACTTTTTAACCAGTCGTTGGTTAGGTTCAATTTTGAATTACTCACGCTGTCTCTATATCATACAACGAGCTACAATCCGTTTCGGAAGGACAACTCCAACACGTTTAACCGAGATAAGGGTATGGAGGTTAGTGAAATTCGGTCAGAAGTCGTCTACCGAAACGGTTGTTGCAAAGTACCACAAAGAACTGTCCAGGATCCTCAATGGGATGAACGGCACAACCCAACCATTCGTACAGTGCTTGAATCCCAGATAGCTGGTGTTGAAATTACTGATCCCCAGCTCAGACATTTGGAAAGATAAGAGATTCCTCGCTTTAAAGAAACTAGACCAATATCCTTAGTCTTAAATCATTGTTTTAAGCCAATTTTGACGACACTTGTACACCTGATGTAGACAGTTGAAAACTGTGTATCGCTGAAGACGGGGAGTGAGCAGCCCTGAAAGCTCCGATGCGGTTTAGCGTTATTAACTGGTGTTAATTGTATTAATCAGATCTGACATGAATAGCTACACCGTTACGAAACATCCTGTTTACGACCATATATATATGTTGTACTTTTTCACGGATTTTGTCCGGTTGCTTTCTGTACGTGATGGATCTGTAAGTAAACAGAAAGCAACGGGACAAAATCCGTGGAAAAGTACAACATGAAGATCCGTGCTTTCGTTAAAAGACATCGTGTCTTCTGAAAGAATGTTTTTCAGAAGTAGAAAATCTTCTGCGCTTTCCAACTGCGCTGACGACGGAACACGACAGTTCTGAAAGGTACGCTCAATAAAGATCATTGAACAAGGATATCTTATCATTTTTTCATTATTATGAAACTCCTGGTTTCTAAGTTCTCTTGCTTCAAGAATCTTCTAACAAATGTATTATCCACTGCAACTGACAGAGCAACGTTAATGCTGAATAGCCAACGAAGATCTTTCGCCTACCAAAAGTAGGCTGTACCAGACACCATGGCTGTGCACTGCGTAATGCACAACGGCGACATTCGGTCGAAAAGCACCTCCACGGTGGTTTGCATTGCTCGTTGCAGTATGGTATTAAAGCAATTAAGAAAATCAAAAAACAAACCTTCGAGTGACAGTGTCCCCAAGTTTTGCGATGAAATGTACAATCGCTTTTTGTTCCATCCTAAACCGCGGTGGTTGTCCAAGGACGACAACTGATTTTACGCGGTTTGTGAAACCGTTTTGAAATACTTCAAGGAGAATGGCGTGCCATTGTAAGATTTCATAAAATTTCAAAGTCACACTGCTTAGGTAGCTGATATGTATTTCTAATTCAACGAAATCAGTCTGCTCTTACTGGGAGATGCCTTAATTTTATTAGAACAAAGGTCGCAGTGTCCACACTTAATAAAAGTGCAAATGTGCGAACAGAACTCGGCGCAATACGTGATTTGACGGTTTCCAAATCTTTGTGAGATTAAACAGAAAATAAAATTTCATGATGAGGACGTCGAAATCTATTATGATCACGTACAGATGGCGCATCAGGAATTTACCGTAAGATTTGAAGGTATTCCCAGTATGAAAATCCCGCAGTTGATCCATTTTCATATTCAGACGATGCAGCAGGTATGTCCAAGAGGAATTGCTAGAAATGCAGACGAATGAAGAATTGAAGCCCAAGTTTAAAAACAGGACAAAGCCTTCTGGTTTCAGCGAAATGTTCCCACCTTATGTCCTCAACTGTGAATTGCTGTGAACAAGCTGCTCATTGCATTTCCTTCGTCATATTGAATCGAAAGAGGGTTCAGCGTCGTCACAAATCCTTTGTAGAGGAAGAGATCGATTACAAACAGCAAAACGCGCCGATCTGTGACTGTGAGATTGACAGGCGTAAAACCAAGTGATGTCGAATTGATGTCCTTTCGACATTTTCAGACTTCTCAATAGCTTTTATTGCTATGCTTTGTTTTTGGAGTAAAATTTTGCATGCATGAAGTAAACCCCTCAGATTCTGTTAGTTCTTCAGTACTACAACTTCTTTTAAGCATGCAGCATAAAAGTAAGGCGATAATGCAGATAAGGTTTTCTAGCTAATTACAGCCGCGCGTACAGCACGTGCAGGTTCTGTCAGAGAGAACTCGGTATGCACCGAAGTGCAATCGTTGAGTAGAACCTGGCACTCAGAGAGGTAGCAGCAGACTGGCTGCTAAGAAAGCAGGTTATTGCGGGAGAACCTGGCCTTACGGTTGAAGTCGACCAGAGTGTATTCTCAAAGCGAAAGTACAGTAGTGTTCGGTCCTACCCACAGCAGTGGATCTTCGGCAGTGTGTGTCGGTAAACAGGCAAATGCTTCCTAATACATACCAGATATGCATACATACCAGACTGTTCGGCTGCTACATTTATTCCTGTCATAAAGATGAACGTGGCACCAGGATCCACTGTAGTTAACCGACGACTGGACGGGATCGAAATAGCGTTTACTCAAAAAACGCAATAAATCAAAGCTTTCGGGTACATCTCACGTACCCGTCATCAGTGAATAAAAACAAATTCGTCGACTGCCCAGTCAACCAGCGGTTCAGCAAGCTCATCCGCTAGACCGTCCGGGCTGGCGACATCAGCTATCAGGTAGTACTCTTGTACCTGTCATGCGTCCGTCGCCCGCCCAGTCAGTCCTGCAGAGAGCGAGCATCCAAACCGACCGACCGGGACAGTGACGCAACTCCAAATGAACCTGTTTTGATTTATTGCGTTTTGGGAATAAACGCTATTTCGAACGGGTGTTTACTGTGTTGGTGTGTTGGTTCGCATAAAAATGCACTTACCCCGTCAGAGTAAGAAAAATTAGAAACCACTTGTCATAGAAAACCGTGAGTAGTACTGGATATAAATTGTTTATATGTAACGCATTGTACTGTTAACATTAGGTGTTACATGCATACATCTAAATAATGTTTTGACAGTAACGTACTCCGTAGGTGCGGTGCTAAAGTGTGGGTATAGTTTTGGTTTGAATCAGTTAACAAACGAAGAAGGTTAGTTCTATTTCTTGATGTTGTTACTCTTGTGCTCGTTTGCATTGCTTCGTAAAACTATGAATCCAGAAGGGACAACACCGTTTTGATTCATGTTTTTGTAATGTTTATGGATATCTGTTAGGAAATAAAGTATACTTGGCTGTAACTATCATTGTAATTTCGCGGTGATTTCATTCAGCTCATTTATGAATAGATGTACTTTGTTGTTCTTTTTAGTAGCTCACTAACACTTGTTCAAATATGCGAAGTGTATCAGCGCAATGCCGCGCAGTGACAGAACAGTGTAATTATTACTCTGTGTAAACATTTGTATGGTGATCCACGATATACTTTCACTGTAAGCATAATTGTGGGGAAATTAGGCTAATGAATTTTAAAAGCCTAATTTTGTGCAGTGTATTTTGTCGAGCAGTTACGTGTTCCATGCAAATTTAATATTGATGAATAAATATTCCTTTGTGTCCAACACTAGTAAAATATTTTGGATGCCAACTTTAGGCCATACGGTCATTCCTTTTTTACATTCCAGTACGCTGTTGGATAGGTACTTCGTTAGCAGGTATCGTCACAGTTCCCCGTTCCATCGTAAAACTAGATTCTAAAACTAGAAATAAGATTTATCTTGAACAAATCCGGGCTGCACAGGGCCACCAGAGAAGACCAAGGCAGAAGAATGCGCAGTATTGGAAGAAGGTGGTTTGGAGTTGGAAAACATCTTGCATGAGTACTTTAAACTCCGCCGGGTTTGAAGAAGAGGAAACGTCGACGATCAAGGGAGTCGCTATTGCCTTCGTCATTTCTCGTTTGGTCACCATCGCGGTCGGTCGGAGGGGTTGCTCGCTCCTCTGCATGACTGACCGGATGGGCGTCAAATGCTGGATGGGTCACGGTGTCGACCTGATAGCGGATGTCGCTCGTCTGGTTGATTGAGCAGAGTAGCTTGCTGAACCAAATACTGGCTGCGTGGTGACCATTAAGCGCTGAAGACGGACCGCGGGGAGGTCCGAAAGCTCCGCCATTTTGTGAGAGTTTAATAAAACTTTTACGATGGAATGGGGGACTGTGACGATACCTGCTAATGAAAATTGTACCCCGTTACGAAATAAGATTTATTTTGAGGCACTTTGTTGATCCTTTAATCTTTGTGTATTGATGTGCGGTATTTCATTTCACAAAAGGAAGCAGTTCTTATGATGTGAATGTAAGTATGGGCTAGGTATGCTTTTTGAACCTGTTATCATGATTTTCGCTTCCTTAGAAATGTGTAACAGCTTGTGAGCATTATTTATTTGATGTGCAATCAGAAATGCTATATTACGGCCAAAGTATGGTTTCTCATTTTATTAGCAAGGATGGCTAGAACTGAACATTTTACTAATGGTAAATGAACTTGTCTGTAGGAATTGTCATCGCAACGGGTGCTGTAAAGTTTGTCGTTTCTTGTCACGGAAAACTCGTGTTGCCTCTGCTTTGCTCGGTCAGATGGTTTACTAGCTCCACTGCACGACTGATCGGGCGAACGACTAACGCTGGACGGGTCAAGGCTCGACCTGATAGCTGACGTCGTTTGCTCAGATGGTCGAGCGGAGGAACTTGCGGACCAACCAACTAACTGAACAGTCGGCACACAAGCGCTGAAGATGGATCCAGATGCTATCCGAAACCTCCGCATATGCCCATTCGCTTATCCTATTCTACCGTCAATAAAACATACGAATTCCAACGGGTTTTTCCGTGATTAGAAACGGCAAATGAGCTTGTCGCGATAAGGAGAGCTTCAGCGGGGCGTTGTACCGTACTGCCCACACAAGTGGTCATCTCCAGCCTTTATATTAACTGTAGTGGCACATTTTGATTTATTTCGTTTGTTAGTAATCTGGGTAACTGTTTTTTGATTGATGTTCTGTTTCATGGTCGCAGATTCCGGATGACCAAATCGCGTAAACAGGAGCCATAGAACGATAAGCCCATTATAGAGATCCCCATTGTCAACGTGAGGCATGTCTTTGCGCTACGTGTTCCTGCTAAATCGGGGAGGGATTCATTGTGGGGATAAAGAAGAACTTGTGTTTTAATTATATTTTGGTATCTTAATCCATTTGCGCTTTTCAGTTTTATCTGTGAAGAATTTGTTCATGACAGATTGCTACATGGAGCTCGAACAATACGAACACCTCCCTACTCACAAGGTGTACGTGCATTTGCTGGCTGGTGCTGCAGCTGGCACAATGGAACATTGTTTGTTTTATCCACTTGACAGCGTAAAGGTAATTCGCGTTATTTTGGCACTTTGAGATTACGTGCTGTCAGTTTGTGATATTTGTTCGTCTTGAAAATAGGATTTCGAAATACGGGATATGATTGAAGATGGGGTGCATGGTAACGGGGCGTTCGGTTGGCATGATGGATGGTTGCCACGGTTAAACCCGTTAAAGTTAAACCCGGCCATGGCATGATGGATGGTTGCCACGGTTAAACCGGTTCTTGGCAATTACAGAAGCACAGAGAACGTGATTACAACGGGTTTAACCGTGGCAACCATCCATCATGCCTACGGGATATGATCTCATATTTAATATCAAGAAACCAACGGCGTGAATCCCGTTAAAACACTGATCATCTACACGGAGCTTTCGAGACTCTCCTTGACTCGTCTTCAGCGTGTCAATCTGAAAGCGCAGTGGCCATACGGCATTGCAGGTATTTCCAGTTTAAAGTGAAAGATCGTTAAGTCTTAAAGAACTATAATGTATGTTGAAGTCATTCCTCTTGTTGTCTCACAGAGTGTGTATCCTCGCTGTTTAATGGAATACAGCGAAACCTCGATGATAACAACAATACTTGCCAGAGGGTAGTTGTTAACTCGGAATTTCTGTTATAATCGAGAGTCTGTTTACCCTATCACATTGCCCCGGTCTTCATTTACTTTAAGCTTCGTTCTTTAGAGAAACTTGGCTGTATGACTGCCGAGTTCAAATTAACTATAACTGCGCGAGAAAAAATTTTATCTTTGTCCAAAAATTGTCAAAAAGCAGAAACAATAGAATGATGGAATCAAGTATGCTCAGGTTCCATCAGCATTTCTTAGTCGCACGCGAGAAACATTGCATATTAGTACGATAACGCAGTTCCAGCAGTCACGCTTAGGCCTAGAACAATAGAAGCGTGCCAGGGCAGCGCGTAACAAGTAGAGAAGTTCCCCAAGAGATCGAACGATCATGACTTCCACATCATTCTATCGTACTGTATCAGCGAATTGTAATTAGCGAAAGTTGTTAACTTCGAGTTTGTTGTGATCGAGGTTCCACTGTACTTTGTACTTCCGAACCTGGGGCTGGAATTTGACAACATTTAGTTGTCAGAGTTACTATAGACCAAATATCACTAACTTCGGTTCCTCCATCTCTATTCATACAATGGTTGTTATGAATAAACAAAGCCTCTTTGATTTTTCTTAGTCTGAAATTTTCTTCCTGCGTTAACGTGGTATAACTGAACCGGTATTGTAACATCGGGCATTCCACCACGTGTTCCACAAAAGCAGAGGCTCTTTTACACTCCTCCATTACATGGTTTGGTTCTGTAATTTGAGGTCTGCCTCTAGTAGTGCGAACTTCGCCACTATGTCTTCTTTGTGCATTTCTATACCTCTTGTAAGCAAATACAGGATTTGTAGCAGGATTCATTCTCACTTCTCCCTTGAAATTTACGGTCTGAGTATCCTGTTTAATACACTATTATTCGAACAAATCGAGCATTAGTGGCGACGCAGCTTCCGGAGCTATCCCGCTCCGTCTTCAGCGTCTAGTGGCGTGTTTGCGTTTCGGAATCGTTCAGGTCTGATGAGTTTACAGCAATTTGTTCTCTGTATTAAACTTGTCCATATTGTCACTTACAAGTGTTCCTTTATCTCTTTGTAAAGAACTGTTATGTCTTATGTGTAATGCTTTGATTTTTCTTCATCGATGGTGTTTCTCGGTGCATAATCGTGTGGCATTGAAACATCCGCTACATTCTGCGGCATGTTCCACCACTGCTGGATTTTGAATTAACCTCTCCATTACTAGTTGTGCACCTCTTCTTGGTCTTCCTCTTCTTCAGGCATAACCGTTATTCTGTATTCTTTCTTTTGCATTCTTGTATCTATTAATGTTCGATAGGTGTTCTTTGAATCTGTCCATGATTGTGCGTCCAGTTTCACCGATGTACGTGGCTGAGCAACTACAACTCAGTCTATAAACGCAACCATGGGATCTTTCACCAGGGACGCTATGCTTGTCATTTCTAAGTAAAGCTTATTGTGTGAAAACGGCAGAATACCCGTTAATCAATGCTTTACTTCCAATAACGTAGCTTCCAGGACCTCTCTTGGTCCCGTCTTCAGCGCAAATTCAGGACTCAGCGTATCACGCGAGTATAACAGTCACGAGTGAAAACTGTCCATGAAACGTCAAGATAGTTTCATTGGCAGTTTTCACTCGTGACTGTTTTACTCGCGTGATACACTGAGCCCTGAATTTGCGCTGAAGACGGGACCAAATGTCCTGAAAGCTACGCTATTGGAAGTAAAGCATTGATGAACGGGTATTCTGCCGTTTTCATACAATGTGCAACTGAAATCCGTGAGAATTCCAATATTCAATTCTAAGTAAAGCTCTAATATTAGGTGAAGATTTGAAATATACACGGAAACCCAAATTTTTCTCTACACTTTTGATTTTGTTTCCAATACCGTAAAAGTACAGAATCGTAATGGTCGGGATAGAAGGGTTCATTGTTTGTGCAGTCTGATTGATTCTTTCTTTCCGTTCTGTAAACTCCCTTCTAATTGCTGATTCAACCAAGTCTTTTGGATATCCATTATGATGTAAGATCTTCCTTATGTGCTTTATTTCTTCCATCAAATATTCCTCATCACATAAGTTTTCATCACATCACATTACAAACACGCCACAAGACGCTGAAGATGGAGCGGCATAGCTCCGAAATCTATGTCGCCACTAATGTTCGATTTGTTCGAATAATAGTGTATTAAACAGGATACTCAGACCGTAAATTTCAAGGGAGAAATTTCTACACCTCTTAAAGGAATGACTTCAATATACATTATTGTTCTTTAAAACTTAACGACCTTTCACTTTAAACTGGAAACACCTGCAATGCCGTATGGACACTTCGCTTTCAGAGTGACACGCTGAAGACGAGACAAGGAAAATCTCGAAAGCTCCATGTAGATGATCAGTGTTTTAACGGTATTCACGTCATTGGTTTCTTGATATTAAACATTTGTTCGTCTTCTGAAAATGGGATGTTTTGTACAGGTTTTGTTGGTCGGTCTCTTCTCTTGTACTACCGCACATCGTTGTTTATTTTATTAAATTTCCAGTTCTTATTTCTGGAGCTTCCTGGGCTTGTTTTCCACCCTCTTCGGTAGAAAAATTGTGGGGGCTCCGGAAAGAAAAGCTTGAAATTTAGAAATGAAGGACGATGTACGATTCTCCAGGAAAAGAGAATAAGCACAACAAAAAGGGAGTAATTTATGGAACAAGCAAGCTTAAGCGACGTGTGCTGCATTGCTTCAGGTCCATCCAAGGGCATGTTGTTTTAGACTAGAGTGCAAAGTCTTTGCCATTGCCCTGAGCAGAATTGTAGAACTCCCGTTGCTGGCTTAATCGACATGGTTCGTCGCGAAGGGCTTCTTAGACCCCTCCGTGGCATGAGTGCTATCATGACTGGAGCAGCTCCCGCTCATGCGTTCTATTTTACTATTTACGAAAAGGTCAAGTTATTCCTAACTGGCGGACGTTTTGGCCATCATCCCTTCGCTTATGGTAATTCGAATGTTTTTTGAAAAGGCCATGTAGGACAACATTTCATTTGATCATTTTCCAGGTGCAGCAGGTGCGATGGCTACAGTAGTCCATGATGCGATCATGAATCCAATGGAAGTGGTTAAACAACGAATGCAAGTGTGGGCGAGCCCATTTAGGAATAGTGTGGAATGTGCTCGTTGTGTGTTTAATCGAGAAGGAATTTGTGCTTTCTATCGAAGCTACAGTACGCAGTTGCTACTAAACATCCCGTTTCAAAGTGTGCACTTCGTCGTTTATGAGTTTTCTCAAGAAATGCTCAATCCCAGTCATAAGTATAGTCCTGGAAGCCACGTGCTGTCTGGTGCCCTTGGTGGGGGTTTGGCTGCTGCTGTTACCACTCCTCTTGATGCGTGTAAAACTGCGCTGAATACCCAGCAAGTGTATTGTCCAGGCGGAATGAATGGCCTGCGTGATGCCATACGAGTAATATATGCTTGTAGAGGGCTTCTTGGATTTTTCAGTGGGTTTCAGGCGCGAATTCTATTTCAGATGCCCGCCACGGCAGTAACCTGGTCTGTTTATGAGGCTTTTAAGTTTCTGCTGTCTCACAAATCAGTTAACGGTTGATATTGACCTCGATTAAATGTTTGCGAAGCTGTTACGGTTTTGAAGAGACTTGAACGGCTGACAATACTATTCAAAATGAAAGAATTACTTCCGTCTCATTCTTTAGTAGCGCTTCCAGATGCCTTAATGAACGACAATTACGCATTCTTATGGGGTTTACTTGCCGTCTTTGCGGTTGGCGTTATTTCCGCAATACTGTACAAACGACGGACCATAAATCCATGGTCAACTGCAGCTGCTCTATCGCGTAGCAATGTTAATTTTATATATTGTAGTTTTTTTTGTTTTGAATTCTTTGCTCTGCTTCAGGACATATCAAGTGGTAATAGCGAAAATGAAAGCTCTTCGACTACCAGTGATTCAGTAGTGGAGCCGATGGACATTGATGAAGCTAGGTGGGTACATGGACTTGGTTTTGTTCCAATTTAAAGCAGTCACTCTACTTAACTCTTTTGATAGTGAATCATTTTTAAGTGCATGTCCTGTGGCACTGTGGAATTTCTTTTTCAGTGTGAGGAGAGAACAGCTAACCAATATTTTACGGATTATGAACGCGTACGATAAAGAATTTGGTGTAACCACGATGGACGACTTGCTGGAACAAGCAAAGCTCTATGGTATCAAGAAGCAGTAATATCATCGTTCACTCTTCTTCGTATCTGCTGCGCACTGTTAAATTCCATTTTGTATCGATGATATGAAGCAGTTCACTTTTTCCCCGTTTACCATATCCTTGTAAATTCGTAGTTCGTAGGTGCAGTTGAAATGCATTGTACTTCATTTCAATACAGCACATCTTAATTGGCCTGGAACCTTCATTGCCGCACCAGCAGCAGAAACGATTGTGCCTTTGCTTTTATTAATAAAATCATGCCAATTTCAGCATTAATTACCTGTAATAAAATAATCAATTCATGATGCAAATTTCTCTTGTATGCTGCGGTCATGCTCCTATTGTGGCAATGATTCAAAGTGCACCTTTTAGTGGTCCAATGCTTTATGAAAATATTTGAGAAACTCATTTTACAACACAACATACCTAATAGAATGTTGTCGATTCTACGCTTTGCAAATGAGTGCTAATCGTAGTTTTGCTTACGAAAGCAATATTTAAACTAGCATTCAGTTTCGCAACGGTAAAACATGATTTGCTTTAGGCTACTGAATACTAGCAGGGCTACGAGTTTATTTTCAGGTAAGGTCACTTCTACCTTTAGCGCTTACCACCAACTCTGGGAGCTTGCATTTTCACAGGTTTGGCCGCCTTCTGTTTCGAGGCAACAGCAGCGCTAACCTTCTGGGTAGTTTTCAACTTTTCAGCCTTCTTCACTGCTTTTTGTTCCCTTGTCTTTTCTTTAGCTGCTCTGAAATGCATAAGTCAAACGAACCATCAAACTTAATCTTCGAAACGCAAGTGCTCGCCAGTCCACCAGAGCACTTGTTTCGTTACGACATACTTGACGGCTTGTTCCCGCTGTGCTCGTCTGAATTCCGGCTTCTGATTGCGTTTTGCCATTATGTCAGCAACAGAGTGTATTCCAATTGCTCTTTGAAACTTCTGCACTTTCTTAACTTTACGCTTTACTACTTCTTCAGCTTGAACACCCTGAAGTAGGCAAGAAACTGAAGTGACGCTATTTTGGTTGAATGAACAGTTCTTTATTAACCGGCAAACGAAATTTATATTTGAAATAGCTCAGTTGCATTTTCCCCTGTTGTCAAGAAAAGCCCGAGTTAATGACTGAACGATTTGTTTGAAATAAAAAGACGCTACCGAACGCAAAATGTAAGTTGGGTCTCGACTTTCGGAGTGTCTGCGATTCGATCACTTGCAATACGAATCTTGTCTTCTCAGACAAACTGCAAGCCTCATACTCTAAAGCCACTGGTAAAAACAGCACTAGGAAGTTCCGTCAGCTTTAAACAACTCATCTCATACATCCAGTACTTTTATACAGTTATCGACGGCGAATTGAAACGCATTTATAGCCTTGAAAAGTTGAAAAAAGTATAACAATGATGAAATACACTTTACTTATCGCCGAAGTATCAGTAGCTGTCGGAGCAATTTCGCGAGTTCCATACATTTGGACTGCTGAGGACAGAGCAAGAGCGCTCCGAAAGCTTGACATACTTGGCCGATAGGTAAACTGTATTTTATCGTTGATACGCCTTTATCTTTCCAACACTATAAATGGGTTTCAAACCGCCGTCGATAACCATATGTCAACACCACAAACTTGTTATGAAATATCCAGTACTTTTCACTTTTAATAATGCTAATAAACTGGCCAATCATTTGCCAATCAGACTTCTTCGTGACTATGAACTCACTTTGTAACGTGGCGTTGCCAACCCTATAATGGGTTTATTGCTAGCTAGTACATAACAGAACAAATAGCTGCCCGAATTCATCAGTTCTCTCCGTGGTTTGATGTCTCACTGTCCCGCAGAACACGCCAACATGCAGGCAACTTCGCTCACCTGTTAATGCAACACCATTTGTGAATTTCTTTTTACAATTGAAGAACTCAATAACAAGTTAACAGTAACAGTAAACAACGACATCACACTAGTACAGAGGACAAAACTCAACCCGTTCCATGTGATCAAACTAGCCTCATTCTGCATGCATGAAGGCAATTACTTCCAATTCCAAGACCGGTTCTTTACCCAACGAAACGGAGTACCCATGGGCAGCCTCTGTCGCCCGTCCTCGCGGAGGTGTTCATGGAACATTTTGAGCAGATCGCGTTCGATAACATCAATATGGATATAAGACCTATCTGTTTCAAGCGATATGTCGACGACATTTCCGCTGTAATACCAACGGGTGCTGAAGAACAATTTCTAGAACATCTTAACAGGTTGTACCCTGAAAACATCGCCCTGACTATCGAAAAAGAAACAGATAAAAAACTGCCGTTCTTAGACGCTTTGGTTATCCGGGGAGATGACAGGCTGACCACCAAGATCTACAGAAAACCGACCAACCCGGACGCTTATCTGCACTTCACCTCTCACCATCCGCTCTCGGTGAAGAAAGGTATAGTAGCCGGGATGGTGGACAGGGCCATCGCTATTTGCGACAAGAACTTCCTAGGCGAGGAACTGCAGCATATTAAACGCATTTTTACGGAAAACGGTTACCCGTTCAAACTAATAACATCGATAATTAACCGTAGATTGCGTCCTAAACCACCTAATGTGTTACCTCAACAGCCTAGGGGCCCTACGGTTGTTCTCCCCTACCACAGCATCCTTGGAGACACAATAAAGCGCATAGCAAAGTCTCTCGATTTTCGTGTGTTCTTTAAAAGCTCACCCAATTTGCGCGCAGCCCAGACGACGAGGCCGCCCGTAGACAAAGGAACCAGCGAAGATAATGGAAGAAACCATCAAAGCCTCCGCCATCGTCGAACATTCCTCTCAATGTTCGCATGATCTCCAGCCAAGGATCCTTTGTCGCGAGAACCTGTTTCATCACCGAAAGATCAAAGAAGCGTGCTACATTAGGCACAATGCTTCGATCAATCGGGACCGAGGCAATGAAATCAGCCAAGCTTGGGCAGGCCTCATTGACCAGACAGGTTGCTGCTTGATCCCCACTTAACACCCTTCCGACAAGCCCCAACCTCGTCTGTATATACCGTTAGGCCAAAACAACAGGCCTCCTTTTCGCTGACGACGGGACTAGAGCGTACCGAAAGCTCCGATAATACACTGAAACAATACCAACGGGTAAACCGTGTCTAACACACAAATGTCATCTCAACGACCCGTTACGATGCATCCAGTTTTCAACTCAATAACAAATGATTTTCCACGATGCTGCATTCTCTGTTATCCCATTCCATGAACATCCCTCCTCAAGCAACTTCCATACTTGCAACCATGTGTGCGAAGAATTAACTACATGCAGAAAGTCTAGCGAAGTATCAGTCGACCTAGCACCTGCACCAGCCAAATAACGTAAATTTGGTATTAAGCAATTAGCCTTCCAAATGCAATGAACATGGATAAAACGCGTTTGGAAAGATCAATGTTTAACTTCGTAACACATATCCTTCAAGCGCCGTTATTTGTAGTGTTCACCATTTCAATAAGTACCTTTTTATGTTTCCGACGATAAGGAACCGTCCAAGCGGTGTCGCGCGGGTTTCTTCGCATCTTTAGAGAACGTTCGCACTTCTTGTTAATGAAAATGTTCACCTAAGAGTGAGGATAAAATGGTATGCAACAGGTTCATAAAATCAAATACCTTTCCGTCGGCTCGAACAGACCGCTTCCCATGTCCAGGATAAATTTTATGACCACTGAATACGCAAGTTTCAGTCCTAAGTGTGCAAATAGTAAAGTAATGAACGAAAGAGAACACATACTTCATTTTTCTTTACTGCAGCATCTAAAACACAATTTATCTTTCGTCCTTAACGTAATCCCAAGCTCACAAGCAACAATTACGTGTCTCTGCTTCCTGTGGCCCGTATTACTGTAGTAAGCAATGACGTGATCATCTTTTTCGTGCGTTGCTCTGCACTTCGTTATAACATTATCAAAATCATCTCACTTCTGCTAAAATCACTAAAACCTGTCTTGCATGTGTATAAAAATATTGCAGAACTGCTACTGTGTTTGAATATTCCGGTTGAAGCACCAGTTGAATATTGTTTACTGATACCTGTAAGAACACTGCAAAAAGAACCTAACCAGTGACTGGTCGATCATTATATCCGTGACTGAGACATGCTATGAATCAGAAGATTCGGAAAGATACGAATAAACCTATCGTACGTTCACTTTTCGCCTATTTTTTCATTAACATGACTGACTAGCCAATCACTTGTTAGGTTCTTTTTGCAGTGTTCTTACGGGTATCATTTAACAGGGTCTTTTCAATTATCTGCCCGACACCTGCTATAGTTGTAAATGGTAACCAAGTTCATTCATACAGTATCCCTGACGCCACGGATTACCTGTGACGTGGTAACTTGAATTGGCGGCGCATGCTGAGTGCATAGCCGGTCGGCCATTTTATTCGGGAATAACAGCTATGTGTGATAACACCGCTTCTTTACGATAACATTACGGTTGTCACTTCTGTAGTGTACAGGCGTCACCTGGCAGTGTACCTGAACACCTTGGAGGGGGCACAGTACATGCAGTGACTCGGTGCTGATGTGGTTTTGGTTTCCATGCTTGCCCAATAAACTTATACTCGGTCTCACGGACACAACAACTTCCTTATTCGTTTAAAAGATACGGTTGGGTTTTATTGACTTGCTTAAGATTAAGCTGGCTCTTCTGATACTTATTCTGCTTCGTTATGTGTTAGGAAGAGCGCTATATACTTTTAGTCCTCACGTTATGGTTGGTATAGTTTAATAGTTTATCGACAGGGTATATTTGTAGCAACTAATGTCTTTGATTGTGTGCAGTCGTCAACAACGTGACAACGAAAAGCGTACTGGCGGCTTTATTGAAAACGAAAACACAGGGAAAATTTTTCGAGACGCAACTGCGAACACGACAGTACAAGTGCACGCTGCAACAACCACGACTGTGTAGTACACCTCTCAGCATTCACCGTCAATTCAAGTTATACGTCACAGGTGGTCCGCGACGTCATGATACTGTAGATATGAACTTGATTGTCATTTACGACTGCAGTAGGTGCCGGGCAGATAATAGAAAAGACCCATTGAACAAGAGTTAACGGATGTTTTAAACCGTAATATTCAAACATGATACATCGCTCCGTTAAAGAGAAACCAATCTTCAAAGACAATTGTTACTGTTTTTAACACCGAATTCTTGACAGAAGATTTCGTCGAGTAGGTCCATTCGTCATATTTGTCCTAAGGATGACTCACATAAGTAGGAAAAGAATTCCGTTGTGTATTTATTTCGAATAGTTTAAGAGAGCGTTACTTAGTTCTTGTCTACGATTAGTCATTGCTGTAATTCCTTAATTATAGTTTGTACTGTATGTAGTTCGTGGCCGAAAGTGTTTCTTAAAGTATCTGTTACAGCCTAATAAGGCTGTTCTGAACCTGATTATCACTAACCTACTTTTTGACTACCTGACAATCGTTAGTGTGCCTGAACATTCATTGTGTGAAATAAACGGTGACGGGTTGGTTCCGATTTCTGGACAGCGCTGCGCATTGAGAGTCACTACTAACCTTCGGCCGGAACATTCTGGTCCTCTGAGCCGGATAATCGCGATTCACTCGTGGTCATCCTTGGACAACTACACGCACCTGTTTTGGATAGTTGTGATCAGCTGAACCTGATTTGTGGTACTCGCTTGTATCGAGTCAGATTGATATGGAACAGCTGAAGAAATCCCGAGCAGGTCTGAAGGGCCGTGTAACTGTCCTTAAACGTGAATTATTAGATGCCATTGCTACTGACAAAAAGCTGTCTTTGATAGAAGACTTGGAGCGCTCACTCAATGGTTATATGGCCAAAGCGTATGACGTCCAGACAAAAATTGAGCAGTTATTAGCTGATGATGAGCTAACTGAAGAACTGGAGTCATGGATGCGCTTCGAAAGCGAGCTTCGAGATCTTCGTGTCCAAGTGAAAGAGTACACCTCTCATTTGGTCAAGGATATACCAGAAGAAAAGAGTAAAGTCACTGTGCAGGCAGAGAACTGGTCTGGGCCGCTTTTGCCGAAGTGGGACCTACCCAAGTTTGGCGGCGATATTCTAGAATACACCGCGTTTTGGGACCAGTTTGAAGCAGGGGTCCATTCCCGTCGGGACCTAAGTGACGTTACTAAGTTGGTATATCTTCGGTCGGCACTGACAGGCAGTGCACTAAAGGCGGTCGAAGGTTTCAGTGTGACAAATGCAAATTACGGTGTGGTGGTCCAGACGCTAAAAAATCGTTTTGGACGTCCGCGTGCGATCGTGGAGGGTCACATCAAAGGCCTACTGATGATGGGAAGATGTGGCGAGGCAGTGCAAGCGTCTGAATTGAGAGAGTTCCACGATTCCATCAATCTACATGTTAGAGCTCTGGCCGCACTGGGTTGTGATCCTTGCGCGGATGAGCTCTCGGCAGCTGACATTCTGCTGACTGTGTTTAAAGAAAGGCTGCCTGAAACGTTGCAGAAGGCGTGGGAGAAGAAGCTGACTTCCCCTGAGGACGGAAAAGCGTCGTTGGATAGCTTTTTCGCGTTCCTGTTAACGCAAGTAGAAGTAGAAGAATCTGTATCGAAGAGAGACAACAAGAAACCAGCTAAACAGGTAAAAGATCCCCTGCCGTCGAAGAAACTATTTTCTGCAGCTGCTCTGGTAACAAAAGCGGCCAGGGAACAATTGTGTGCAGTGTGTGAGAAAGGTCACTTTACGGCCAGCTGTCAAGATTTGTTGACTGCATCAATGGATGATAGATGGAAGACGGCGCGAAAGGTCGGTTTATGTTTTGTTTGTCTCGAAAAGGGCCATTCTTCGCGTAGATGCCCGCTGAGAAAGCCTTGTGGGAAAGAGCGCTGTGGACAGTTTCATCACCCACTGTTACACATAAATCCAGGCCCCAAGGTCAAAGTAGGGCTTATTCGGAGTGATCAAAGAGTCCTCACCTTGCTGCAAACGGCGACCGTGAGACTGCTCGGGTCAAATGGCAGCACAGCTGTTGCAAAGTGCATATTTGACACGGGGTCTCAGCGGTCCTTCATTCGAAAGCAGTTAGCGGATGACCTCGGTCTTGAAGGGTCGATGGAAACCATACGTATAACTACTTTTGGCAAGAGCACTGAGCAACGCGAAAAAGCTAGAAGGGTATCTTTTTCGCTTGGCTCGCTTAGTGAAACGCCCAATGCAGGTCAGTGGATACATGCCATTTGCGTGCGGCAAATCTGTTCGCCAATTGAGGCTAACCCGCAGCTGAACAGAAGGTGGTCCCACTTACATGGCTTGCAATTAGCGGACAAGTTTCCGTGCGAAACTAAGGATGTAGACGTTCTTATCGGGCTTGATTATTACTACGATTTCGTTGGAAATCGTGTCAGTAAAGGCAGAAAGAACGAACCAATCGCGATTGAATCTACATTGGGATGGATTCTTTGCGGTAGTACACAAGCTGACACTTATCACATACTTGCAAAAGTGTTAATGGTCAACGTGGATGAATCTGCTGATGCATTGTTAAAACGATTTTGGCAATTAGATGCCATTGGCGTTTCTGACATAGCTGATTCTCCAGATATGTCCTCATGCGTCATGGAAAAATTCGAAAAATCTCTTGCCTTCGATGGAGAAAGATACCAAGTGCACCTTCCATGGAAGGTAGAGAAAAATCTGCCAAATAATTTTCTGTACGCTATGAAGCGGTTAAAACAGACGGAAAAACGCTTAGGCAAAAACCGTACAGATGCTCGTTTGTACACCAAGGCAATGCAAGAGTATCTTACGAATGATTGGGTTGAACCCGTGTGGAAGGCCGCTATTGCTGGCAGCGAATGGTACTTGCCCCATCATGCCGTGATGAGGAATGACAAAGCAAGCACCAACTGCCGAGTTGTCTTCGACGGTTCTGCTTGTTATCAAGGCGTATCATTGAACGATCAGCTGGAGTCTGGACCAATATTACAGACAGATTTGGTCGGAATTCTGATCCGATTTCGTCGATATCGTATTGGCATACAAGCAGACATAGAGAAAATGTTTATGCAAATTGGCCTGCATGAAAATGACAGGGATGTCGTTCGTTTCTTGTGGCGCAATCTGGATGAGACAATGGAGCCAACGATTTATCGTTTCAAAAGGGTCTGCTTTGGTTTGAAGTCGTCTCCATTCTTAGCTTTAGCAGTGATTCGCCACCACGCTCAGAGCAACGGTGAACGGTTCAGCGAAGCTGCAAAGGAAATTCTGGATAATATGTATGTGGATGATTTCATTACAAGTTTAGACGATGAAAAGGAAGCAGTAACGTTGGTCCGTGAGACAAGGGAACTGATGAAGCTAGGAGGTTTCAAGCTAACGAAATGGGCCTCTAACACCACCGCAGTTAACAATGTCATCGAAGCAAGCTGCTCTGAAAACTGCATTGGTACAGTTTTGAAAACGCTGGGTCTAGTGTGGAATCGTGTGGACGATACATTGACACTTAAAGCTCCCTACGTGAATGACTACTCAGTAGACTCGAAGCGTCGAATGCTGAAGGCGGTCGCAAGTGTGTTTGACCCCCTCGGACTGATAGCGCCCTTTGTCGTATTAGCAAAGGTGATGATGCAAAAGTTGTGGCATCGAGGTACAGGGTGGGATGACTTGATTCCTGATGACATCATGCCAAGGTGGATCAGCTGGAAGCGTCAAAGCAGCATTATAACAGAAATCAAGGTTGATCGGTTCCTGAGAATAATGCCACGCAGTAACTTAGCGCAGATGGAACTGCACGCGTTTTGTGACGCTTCTGAGTCCGCCTATGGTGCCAGCGTCTACCTGAAGGTCAAGCGCGAAGATGGTAACTGCTTCGTGAATTTAGTGATGGCGAAATCCAGGGTGGCACCCGTGAAGAGGGTGACACTCCCACGGTTGGAACTTTTGGCCACGCTTATTGGAACAAGGCTGACCCATTTTGTTAAACAACAGCTGAAACAAACAATGCTGTCGACTCACTATTGGAGTGACAGTAAAGTTGCTCTCTCCTGGATTAAGAGCGAAGCGAATAATTGGAAACAATTCGTTCGTAACCGTGTGGAAGAAATTCACCAACTAAGCGACCCAGGTGAATGGAGATATTGTCCAACGAAAGATAATCCAGCTGACTTGGTAAGTCGTGGATGCTCGCTCAGGAAACTGAGAGATGCCACGATCTGGTGGCATGGACCACCATGGCTCATTGAAGATAGAGGCATGTGGCCACAGCAACGAATTAAGAATACGACCACACATGAACAGCGAACCGTACAGCAACTGTGTATTCAGGTGGTCAATGACAGAAGTTGCTGCTCCTTCTTGGAAAGGTACAGACAATTTGATCGGCTTCTAAGAGTGACAGCCACCTGCTTGCGATTCATAAACAACTGCAGGAGAGCACAACGTCAGCATCGTAGGTATGGACCGTTAACACTGGCTGAGTTGGCAAGTGCAGAAATTGTCTGGCTTCGAATCGTACAGAACGAAGCATTTCCCAGAGAGATGGAGTCGCTGAGATCCCAAAAAAGGGTGCTGAGATCCAGCAAGATTTATAATCTGAACCCCTTCCTTGCGGATGATGGACTGTTACGAATGGGAAGCCGAATAGAAAAATCAGGGCTACCGTATGATGCGTGTCACCAAATAATTCTGCCGAGCAAACACGCCGTGGTCAATATGCTAGTTAAACGCTGCCACGAAAGACAATTGCACGCCGGAACAGAACATATTTTGGCTACCCTTCGCCAAAAGTTTTGGCTCCTGAAGGCAAGAAGTGTCGCGAAAAGAATCGGCAGGGGATGCACGATTTGCAGAAGATTCTCATCACGTCCGTACACGCAGCAAATGGCACCATTACCGCAGGATAGGATCACCAAAGCACACCCATTCGAAAGAACAGGTATCGACTTTGTTGGACCATTGTATATGCGAAGCGGGAGACAGACAAAGAAGGTCTACGTTTGCCTCTTCACCTGTATGACCGTGCGGGCTATTCATTTGGAACTGACAATGGATATGTCCACTGATCAGTTCCTCTTGGCGCTCCGGCGTTTCATTGCCAGACGAGGAAGACCATCTTTATTGCAGTCAGATAACTTTACGACATTCAAGGCAGCAGACCGTGAAGTTAGAAGGCTATTTAGCGAGCATAATCTGAACAAGATCAAACAAAGGCTTTCGGCTGACGGCATGGATTGGAAATTCATCACCGAGAGGGCACCATGGACTGGTGGCTACTGGGAGCGTCTGGTTCGCTCAGTCAAGACTCCGTTGCGCAAGGTGTTAGGTCATGCCCTACTCACAGACATAGAACTGGTCACAGTGTTGTCTGAAATTGAAGCCATGGTCAATGCACGACCACTAACGTTTGTCGGGGACGATCCTAGAGACATGAGTGCTCTCACGCCATTCCACTTCCTGATAGGGAGGGAACTGAAGGGATTTCCAGACCCAAACCTGAAGCATGATCAAAGACGCGATGCAGGGTCGACCACCGCTGAGTTGCGTCAGCGTTGGAAATACCATCAGAAATTAGCTGCGCATTTTTGGAAGCGATGGCGTACCGAGTACATCACCATGCTCTCAGTTAGGAAGAAGTGGTGCGGTGTGAAGCCATCGCCCATGGTCGGCGACATCGTCATCATCGCTGAAGAAAACGTGCCTCGGCTTCGCTGGACGATGGGCAGGATCCTAGAGGTATTGCCAGGGTCCGATGAGCTGGTCCGCTCTGCTCGCTTGCGGACGGCAAAAGGGATCATCACTAGGCCTACTGCGAAACTACACCTTCTTGAACAAGCAGCAGCCCTATAGAACGTCCTACCTGCCGGGGGGCAGGGTGTTACAGCCTAATAAGGCTGTTCTGAACCTGATTATCACTAACCTACTTTTTGACTACCTGACAATCGTTAGTGTGCCTGAACATTCATTGTGTGAAATAAACGGTGACGGGTTGGTTCCGATTTCTGGACAGCGCTGCGCATTGAGAGTCACTACTAACCTTCGGCCGGAACAGTATCATTACGAATAACTGTTTTGCAGTTGTACAAACTCTCTGTTAATTTATACTGGCGGCCTGGATGTTATTAAACTATACAGATTTGGCACATTGCTATTGTGTTCCATTGTTGCGCAGTGGTGGTCTTTCGACAATCGTTTGACGCAAAGTAGCAAGGATCCTGCTCGATTGTCCCATTATGTAAGTGCTGATTACCATCTTGGAAATGGTTTTGTGTTAAAGTGATGAGACATGATTAAATTTTCTGATTTATTACCAGTGACGTTTCGGCAAAGTCTCTGATCGGACGACTCTTTTTTATTCCACTGTTGGGATCAATAGTGTTTTACTACAATTCACATTAGGACCTTTCTTGCTTATCCTATCACTGGAGAAGTGAAGACTATCCAAGCGGTTGCGATTATTCAGCATGTTAGAAAGATGCGAGTCATCCTTCAAGATCATACGAAGTGTTTGAAAGAGCTGTAATTTCAAAGTAATTGTCCAGCATGTTCAGTCTTACTGAACTCGCTTGTTAACCGCTTTTCTTGTTGTTAGAAGCATGTGTAGGATAGAGCTCATCGTACTTCTATTCGAAAACGTGCCGATACGACGAACCAGTGAATCGTAATATATTGCAGTGGTCCAATTAATGGAATGGAATTTCCAATTTCGTATGGAAGTGGTATGTTTGCTGTTCGCCCGCCCGCTAGTTTAGGTGCATTATCGCTTTTGTATGATGACATTAGACTAGAGTCTCTGACGTCTGATTGATGACATTGAAAGTCTGATAACCTTGCTACTCTCGCTACTTTCTCACGCTTGTCATTTGCTCATTATTTTACTTTCGTAGGTGTTTCACGCTAAGGGCAGCAGTTCTATCGTTTTGCTTACAAATCGATTTGGAAAAGGCAATATTTACGCAGCAACGTGACCTGCCGTCGTTTGTTGGACGAACAGCAATACTGCCTGACAAGCGAGCAGGAATGCTTCTATGTCTCCTCAGCGCGCTTTAAAGGTGCGATCATTTGAAGTGCAGTATATGCCTTATCAGTATGCTTTTCTTCATAACAGATTGATGAAGTTCCACTCGTTTCTCCCGTGAAACAGCCAACGGATTGACAACGAAACAAGGTAGTTCCACGAACGTTACATATTTTGTAAATTCAGTGTAGCTCTTTCTATTATTGCAACCTACCCGTGCCTCGTTCGGCAGACTGTTTGTTGTTTGACAGATGGCTTTCTGTTTGCAAATGGCGGAAATAAAACTGTTTCATAGAAGAAGCTAATATGGAGAGAGAGAGAGAGAGAGAGAGAGAGAGAGAGAGAGAGAGAAGACTGGTGACAGTACTACAAATGATCGGAAATTTCAGAGCTGACGGTTCTCACCTCCTATTAGTACGTATTGTGTCATAAAACTCAAATTGTCATCAGTTAGCCAGAAATGTACATGTCCCAAATTGGCCGTCCTTTGACTGTACAAAGTACGGCAAATTTGCGACATGTACAACTGCTTTTCAGATGTTGGTCTCATGTAATTTTCTGCAACTGCGTTAATTCTTGTACTTTTACTGTTTGTCATGATGGCACGTACGGCTTGATCCCGTTGGAAGTCGAGAGTATGTCTGAAAGTACTCCGAAAATAACGCCTTACCAGCGAATGGATGGGCAATTATTAGGAAACACGTTTCAAAACAACCTTTTCGTTGCTTTCGGAAAACTACGAAAGGTTGTTTTGAAACGTGTTTCCTAATAATTGACCATCCATTCGCTGGTAGGGCGTTATTTTCGGAGTACTTTCAGACATACTCTCGACTAACAACGGGATCAAGCCGTACGTGCCATAACGACACATAGAAGACCCGTTACAAGACATCCAATTTTCTACTTTTACTGTTAGCTGATATGATAGAAGGGTTGATCGATTCTAAGTTGCCTTGTCGTTTGTTCGTGTCCAAAAAGATAGAGACGATATTCAGTATTACTGTTCGCTGAAAAATAAGACGTAACGGTGCTGTTTCAGCTGAATCGGTTTTGGAGTTTCCTTCCGGAACGGATTGTAGCTCGTTGGGTGATATAGAGACTGCGGGAGTGATTCCAAATTGAACCTAACCAGCGACTGGTTAAAAGGTCTTTAATGGCAAACGCACACACAGTGAATATCGAAGCTTTCGGAACAGCCTAGTTCCGTCGTCAGCGATGGGGAAAGGCGTGGTGTATTTTGGCGAAAAGGGTATAAACAGGAGTGGGTAACTCAGCGTGGCTGAGATGTCAAGTGAGGATTTTGCAACAATATGTCTGACGAAGTAGACAGGTCCACACTTGACTGACCTCAACTCCGTGGTCTCTGTTAATGGTAGGGTTGGATCGTACGAAGAGGGCCTCCTTTATTTTTCCATGATGAAAACGGCTCTCGTGGAATAAGATCATCGGTGCGAGGTCGTGTGGACATTGGGAGGAATGTTCCACGACCGCTGAAGCTTTGATTGCATCGGCCATTGTCTTTTTTGGATCCATCTTCGGAGGGCGACCACGTTGTCTCGTTGTTGTCCCGTTGAGACGATCTTTCGCGTTGGTGCACCGGGTCACACAGGCCATGTGTTGTTGAAACCAGTGAAATAAAGTGTTGCCCGTTTCTCCTACGTAGGAGGCGTTGCAACCACATCGTAACTCGTAAATGACCCCGGTTCTTTGCTCAGATAGAATACGGACTTTGTCAGTCCTCAGCAGTGTGCGTAAGCTGGGTAAGACACGGAAGCCCAGTTGCTTCCCTAAAAGCTTTATTTTCTCACCAACACCAGCATGATACGGGAGGATGCTTGTTGGTCTTCCACCGTCCATGTCCTGCGTAAATGTGATAGAAGGATGCAACGTTTCTTCAATGACTAATCTAATTAGTCTAGTTGGGTATCCGTTAAACATCAGCGTGCGTTCTATGTACGCGAGTTCTGATCGAAAAAACCTTGAGTCACATATGTTCACAGCCCTGTCTACCATTCCTTGACGATACCTGTTTTTACTGATAACGGATGGTGAAAATCAAAGTTTAGGTATCGGTCAGAGTTTGTTGGTTTTCGGTAGACTCGAGTAGTTAATTTGTCATCTTCTCGAATGACCAGTGTGTCCAAGAATGGCAACATTCTATTTGTTTCTTTCTCTATTGTTAGACAGATGTTATTTGGGAAGATGTTATTTAAGTGTTCAAGAAATGTTTCTTCTTTCCCAATATGACTGCAAAAATATCGTCTACGTATCTTTTAAAGACGGTTGGTAGGAGCGTAGCATATGTGGTCATGAAAGCTATTTCTTATAGATGCTCCATAAATGTTTCACCAAGAATGGGGACAGAGGACTCTACATTAGCGCTCCTTTTGTTTATGAGAAGAAACATTCTTGAAACTTGAAATAATTCCCTTCCACCATGCAGAAAGAAATAATTTTAGTCATATGATGAGGGTTAAGGCTCGTCCTGTGTGACTCGGTACACCAGCGCGAAAGATCGTCTCAACGGGCAACAACGAGACAACGCGGTCTCCCTCCGAAGATGCATACAAAAAAGACAATGGCCAACGCAATCAAAGCTTCAGCGGTCGTGGAACATTCCTCCCAATGTCCACACGACCTCGCACCGACGGTCTTATTCCACGAGAGCCGTTTTCATTATGGAAAAATAAAGGAGGACCTCTTCGTACGATCCAACCCTACCATTAACAGAGACCACGGAGTTGAGGTCAGTCAAGTGTGGACCTGTCTATTTCATCAGACGGGTTGCAAAATCTTCACTTGACATCTCAGCCACGCTGAGTTACCCACTCCTGTTTATACCCTTTTCGCCAAAATACACCACGCCTTTCCCCATCGCTGACGACGGAACTAGGCTGTTCCGAAAGCTTCGATATTCACTGTGTATGCGTTTACCATTAAAGACCTTTTAACCAGTCGCTGGTTAGGTTCAATTTTGAATCACTCACGCAGTATCTATATCATACAACGAGCTGTAAGACGTTTCGGAAGGTCAACTCCATCATGCGAGAGCTCGTTACAAGCAACCCGATTTTCAGCATGAATCGGTTTTATCTGAGTTGTCCTTACGGAACCGGATTGTAGCTCGTTGATGTGCTACTGAATGCGGGAGTGGTTCCTGAAAGAGAACCTAACCAGTGAGTAGTTGTGAAAGTTGCATTGGTAAAGGCAAACACGGTGAGGATGGAAGCTTACGGAGCAGCCCAGTCTCGTCGTTAGCGATAAGGGAAGGCCTTCCAATCCATGATCCCACCATGCCATAGTCCATTACAAGCAATCCAATATTCAAAATCTGTTTTATTGAACGAATGAATAATGCGGAGGTTTCGGAACGTCTTTTCAATGGTGAAGATCTGCGCAGCCACCAAGCAACAAGCAGTTTAAATATTACTGCAAAGTAACATGTAACATGATGCTTCATGTTGCAGTAATTACTGCAACATGAAGCTTGTTTTTTAATCTGCTATTGTGTTTGAAGCAGGCATTTAATCTTTACTTTTCTCGTTAATTTGCCGACGTATAAAAGTGACATGTGCAGTCGAAGCGATCTAAGTGATTGCTTGATTTTGATTGATCAGCTGCGTTTGTGTTGTAAAGCATTATATTCTTTAACGACAAGAAGCACGAGTGGGTTACTTTTCTTTAGTTTAGCCGTTTTTACTGTCCTGGAAATTCAAAGAAACGGCTATAAGAGAATGTCAGCGTGAACATTCATTGAATTTATGCCTATTACTTTATCAAATTGCAATGGGTTCCTTTCGTGCATTCTAATGAAAGCGACGCTGTTGGGTTTATACGACCGTTGACCGACACATATTTATGTCACATGTGAATCCTTTTCTTTGTGGGTTTCTCGGGCATAGGTGATGTAATCTTGTCGCTCTATGTTCTTTCATATGGTGTGTCAATTCGCAGTGTTCAGCTGGTTGTCTCGTTCAACAAATCTTTTTGGAATGATGTATTTTAACGCGCTTATGACGGTTCCGTTGTGCGTCATTTTTGCTTCATTGGGATCTGCGCTGGAAAAGCCTGCGGCAGGAGCTATGAATCAATTAATTCCCAGTTTAGCCAATGCTGTTATATCTACTCTGTTTCCGCAGTTGAAGTTACCAAATGAAATGGCTTCCGAACTGAATGGAGGGAGAGACAGTACCGGTTATCACCAAGCACTAGCACAGCAAGGTGCGTCATTTGTTCATCAAGGGCAGAATTTTGACAATCCATTGTCGTTTGGTACTGGTGATTTTCGTAATCAGAGAGTGTTGCCACCCGTGCAGATGTTTGGGCAGCGTCCTCAAGTTGGTCAGTTCATTCCTAGCGAAGATACCCGTAATTACTTTGGTCAAATGAACACAGACGCTCCAGCAGCGTTTCAATCAGGACGGATTCCTCTGGATGCCCAGAATAGCTTCGCTCAGGCACTATGGCAGCAAAATGGTCGGAATGGTCAGCCGACGCCAGTGGCTCAGTTTGAGAATTTGCCTCCGTCGGATTTTAGCCGTGGTTATCCCCCTGTTTTCACTGATTTAACCAATCCAGATAAGCAGAATTTGTTCCAACAACCACAGAGCTTGCACGGTAGACGGGATCTGCCGCCCAGTTATGTTTATCCATTTGCTGACTCCGGCTCCGTGGTACAACCCGGCGTACCGTCCGGAGAACTGTATTCTCTGGGAGAACCAAACCAAGAGACTATGCTTGACTCAGCAAAAATGCTTGCAATGGCTAATCCAAATGTTCTTCATCCTGAGCGAAACATTCCCTTGCCTCCGGAGCTGCGAGAAGCAATTGAAAGAAAAGAAATGGCTTCTTTGAATAGTAAGCTCAGTGTTTAATTTTTCCACCTTTCATCTGTTTATCCTTAGCTCCTACTTCTGACTCTGAGCTGGATCCCCGTTTGCTACGTTTATTTGTAGATCATGCGAAACGAGTTGGTCAAGATACTGGAGCGTTCCCAGTTACACTTGCAATGCATAAAACGGTTCCTAGTCTAGTTCAACAGCGTCGCGAACAGACAATTTCATCCCCGGCTTCGGGTGTTGATGAGCAAAGTGATGACATTTCTGTTCAAACTAAGAAAATTGAGCTTTGTCCTCAATGCATCAACGCTGATCTCGAAAAAATGGTTGGACCCTGGACGCAGGTGACTTGCCTGCACGGCATTCATCTATTCGAAATTGGTTACTATTGAATTTTCAGATTTACGGCAACGCAAACGTTTTGAAAATGCTGTATGCAACATTGAGCAACTTGAACCAGTTGTTAGAGCGAACCGAAGGAGACAGAGTCGAACGCTTTTCTCCGGTTCTTCCCGCATGCGTCGGCATTCAAGGTGTTCCTCGTGAATGCAACTGTCAAGTTTTTGCCGTTCCAATTAATCTTTTCAATATTCTAATTTCTTAATATTTTTGAAACAGCAAAGATATTTTTGTTGCATTTTTCGGAAGGTGCCTTAACTGTTAAGGCAATAGCATCATTAATAGAGCATGGAAAAGCTTGCCACTTTCAGAGCTTAAGATTGATATTATAAGCTTTGGCACTTTTGAAAATTGGATGTTTTATGACGATGTAGTGAAGATTGTGTTGGTAATACGACTCCACGCAGTTTTCCTTTATCTATTCGCTATTCGACCATAGCTTTCGAGACTCATGTCGATGAGATAAAAATATGTAGTTGGTTTACGCACGTGTCCATTTGACCACTCCGTTCGTCGAGAGGAGAATTCTCGAAGGCTACGGTTAAACAGCGAATAAACAGAAAACGGTATAAAGTTGTGCTACAAACGCAGTTTTGACACTTTGTGTTTGTAATACAGCTGTATCCTTGCAAGTAAAAACCAAATGCTTCATGAAACAGATTATGAATCGAAATGCAGGTGAACATTCACAGTTGACCTTTTCACCATTTTGTCTGACATCAACGGCCCAGTGACCGCAGCAAGGTCAGTAATGTAGCATTTCAGTTTCTCGTCCGAGAAGGTATCACTCCGAGATGGAAATTGTGTTCCAAAACCGTGCTTCTTTTGCTGGTCATCCGCAGAAGGTGATGGGAAGGTTGGCAATGGGACAACTTGTCAACAATGGTTTTGTAGCTTCAAGGTGTTCTTCTGCAAGATCGTAACATTAGTGCTCACGGTAAAGCGTTGGAAATGCAGTTTCCCAGTTTCAAATTACCTTGTAAGCAGCATAGTAAATTCGTTGATCTTTTCGGAAAACCTAATGGTGCGATTCTTTCAGTATGCTTGGTGAAAGCCGCTCCATCTACTAGTACTATGTACAGTTACTTAATTTGGACTGAAACTGCGGGGTCAAATCGTTGTCGCTCTCACCACGTGTTTGCCCGGCACGCTGGTACCTTTCATCGTGATCACGGTGATGAGGTGGGAAAATACTTGAAACAGGTAGGCGATATAGTGTGATGCTAATTTTGTCATTTCCATTCGCTGTTCTGTTGCTTTAGGAGTATGAAAGGAAGCGGCTGATTATCATGTCTGCCCTTGAGCATCCAGAACGTTGTCGCCCATAAGAACACGCGTTGAAAACATGATCATAATTTTCTTCCCTCTCCGTTGTGTAGATACTACTTGTTTCGCAGCGTTTAACATTGAACAGTCATACATCAGTAGCGTTTGTTACGCGTAGTTCAATAGCATGTTAGAAGAGTAATTTCAAAGTGTAGTTGTTTTAATAGTTCCATAGCGAAATGGGGTTGCACTTCTTAAAACGTCTGATATGTAGGAACCGATTGCGCCAATTTCTTGTCGTTATATCCAGTAAGGGCTCATATGATGACTTCATTGAATGTCGTCTGTGTTTGCCTTTGCTGCAGCATATCACCACTAGAATTCCGACCAGTAGAAAAACTACCAAAAGGGCAATGCATGTCCAGTACAATATTACTTCGCTTTGTTGGCTACCGTTGAACCAAGGCTTAAAAGACTGCCACTGAGAACGAGCTTCCGATGCATTCGTGCTTATTGAATGTCCGTCGTGTTCCATCTCTTCATACATTATCTTCAGCATCATTTGGATGGCAGCGTCAGAAGGTAAGCCCGTTAGATTAAGTTCTGCATTTTGAAATTTCCTGCTTCTAAAGTTTCCTGGTTGGCCAGTAATTTGGAAAGCGTCAGACAAGGCGGTCCGGTGCAGCAGCCTATTTTCGTAGTAGAAGGGCTTCATTTGCAATTTGTCATCGATGCTTAGGTAGTTACGTCCATTGGGAAAAGCAACTGGGATCCATGTTACTCCGGAAACGGGCATAGGGGTTGGGTTACTCGTCTTAACAAAATTGATCAGTAAGGCTAAAATGATTTGCTGAATTTTCTTATCGCGCTCGTCAAATGGAAACGTGTGTAAACCGAGTATATAAGTGAGATCGATGGCATGTGGCGTCGTTGAATCCGAATTGTTCTTTACATAATCGAAGCTGTACAGGTATACTGTCCCACCTGTATCCCGCATTGTGCTTGCATCAGCGTAGACTGGCCAAAATATTTCATTGTCATTCTTTACTTGTCTGATTGCGGCTGACCAGTTGAAAACTCCAGGTGAGTTGCTGTCAGTGATGGCCTTGAAGGCATATTCTTTGAAGCAGTCTTTTACATTTTGTCTGATCTTTCCGAAGCGTATTTTCCAGGTTACTAAAGCTTTCTTGCAGGCGAGTAGCAATGAAAGCGGTGTAGCATATTCTTCTGTTTCCTCGAGTTCATTTCCAAGGAATTCACTTTTCGTTGTTCCTAGGAGATAGGGCATTGGACGTCTATTTTGTACCAGTAGTAGTGGATTGGCTGGCAATATTCCATCGAGCCCATCTACCACAGGAGCTGTGAAGAAGCCAATTTCTGAAATTTTTTCTTTGAAACACTTGCGAAAGGTACAAGTGCGGGCACTCGATTTTAAAGACAGCTAGTCTACTGTTCGGACGGTAGTGCAATAGATGTCTCTACTTGTACCATTTTCCATGTTCGTCATCTTTTGTACGAAGCTTTCAGGCCTACTCGTGTTCCATTATCAATGGAATACGTACAGGATTGCAGAGTCGACTGCTTTGTATGGCCAATGATGATAGCACATAATATCCGTACAGAACGGTCAGCTCTGCAAGTTTGTCCGTGTCCCGTTGAAGACGGGTCACCATTAGCTCAGAAAGCTCTGAAGTGATTAGGCCTGGTGTCCTCTTGTTTCTTCGTGATAAACTGCTTGCCACTGCTTCGCAAAGCACTTATCGTTAGTTGTTACATGTTCACCAAACATCAATTCACAAAGGGTCACATCGGTAAACTTTTGCAATTTAGGTCTGACTGTCAGTTTAGCTGTAATAAATCTAATTGACTTTTAGGGAATGGAGCAGATACATGTGGTTTTTATAACGATTCTGTCAGCATAGTAAATATTAATATGATGATAGCTGCTAGTTAAAACCGTGCATTAATCGCCATTGTGTAAGAAATGTTAGTTTTATGGGGAAATTCATACCGTTCTCTAGCCTTGTATATTCGTAATCTAGTTGATCAGCCGGTATTGCTCGCATACATTCCACCACAGCAGAGATGTTATGTTTGAATGCATTAACAAGTGGATGGCAACCAAGCCTGTGCCCTAATAGGACGTAAGGTGTAACATTATTTAAAAAAGCATGTGGGGAAAGTGCTGATCCACTCATGACGATCGCTTGTTTCATAAGGCCATCTGTTTTTGGCGATAGAGTAAGAAGAGACACTGCAGAACCACCACTACTGTGCCCCATTAACGTAATTCTTGATGAGTCACCACCGAAAGCACTTGCCTCGCGTTTTACCCATTTCATGGCTTCAATAATATCTGAAAACAAAGAAAATGCTCATGAACCTTTGAAAGGGCATTCTTTTAACTCACGAACAATGATGCAGTTCTTGACTGCCGTGCAAGTAAATAGAACTTTCTGTTAACTATTCAGCTTTAATAAAGCGTTATGGAAACTAAAAGTTTAGATCGAAATTTCTTTAAATTATTTGTAACACGTACACGACCATGCGGTCTAGACAGAAAGGGTTCGTTCTCACAGCTCTAAAAGTAAAGCTTCAGGCGTTAAGTAATGTTCGCTTTTTCTAATAGGTATTAATAATTACAGTCGTTAAACTGAGCCAGCGGGCGTGCAGTCGTTTAAATCAGCTAAGAAACACTCCGGACATGATACAAGGAAAATTGTCATTTATTACAATACAACAATACTTAATATGATTTTAAAATTGTTTCTTATCTTGTTACTGCTTTTCAATAGTCACGTGTGTGCAGTGAAAATTTGACCAACTATATTTTGACGTTCTGTTGGCAACGCCATAGTTCTGTCGCCACTAAAGACCTAAGATGAAAGAAAGCATTCAAGCTATTACTATTGTTCTCTGTTTTCCTTGTCTATGCCTCCATGGAAATGTTACCCGTTCATGTATCATTATTGAAGTTAAGAAAGCAGCATGCTGATTCATTAGGTGTCATTTCGCCCATGGCCAGCGGGATGTGCCACCCTTTTAGTCAGACCGTTGCAGTCGCAAGCTCGCCGGTCCATTAACGGTGGTACTGACATCACCTATCAGGTCGAACTTTGAATCCCCAAGCTTATGGCATCTGCCCAGTCGATCATCTAGAAGTGCGACCATCTTCTCCGCCAAAACATGCCAGTGACAAAACAAATAATGAAATGCCGGCAGTTATTCCAGCAGCCGCTCGTGATACTTTCGTTAAACCGTGCAGACACCCAAACTGTTTGCGCTGATGACGGAAGAGGGATCTTCCGAAACCTCCGCATGATCCTTACACAATAAAAAGAAAATAAGGGGAAGTGCCGTGTATACTGCTCTTCGCTGACGACCGGACTAGAGCGTCCCGAAAGCTCCG